>CM039681.1:9732663-10332663 GCA_022537955.1 Schmidtea mediterranea
CACACAAGAGCGAGATCTATCTGGTCGTGACTCCATACCCACATACCATAAAAGAAGTTTCTACGGTATGCATAATTTCAAGAACAGAGGACTTATAGTCCGACTACTATATATAAAAACATTGAAGTCAAATCAGTTTCAAGTTTTTTAGTTACGTTAATACAGACAGTTATTCAGTGATTATCGAATTTATCTCAAATGATCGCGATTGTCTTTGATGATGGCGTTGGTTTCTGCTTCTAAGTGATATTCTTCTCTTGTTGGCTTGGATTGGCTTGGCTTATTTATCGATATATACGAGAGTCTTTCTATTTCTTGGCTTCTTTGGGATACGAATTTGGACTGGTTATTCTTGGTTTTTCTGAGTTGAGTGTCTTCTGGTTGATTGATTATTCTCAGACAGGTTATGACAGCAATTCATGACATAATGTTAAGATTAAGACTGATTTACGAATTTGAATTTGTGGTGTCGTTAGTTGATTCGTCATACCGCTTGTTGGATTTATTTGGTGACTAGTCTTTTATTGAACGGACATTCTTAGGAATGTTGCATTTGCTTATATTCTGGGTTCGTTTCAGTGATCTTTTGGATTTTTCTGATGATAGTATCTAGGATTTTCCTCATACTCAGGTTTTCATGTTCTATTTCGGATCTCTCATTCTTTTTCTCTAATAAGGTTGTATCATTTGTCTCATACTTCTCCATCTGTCGTTCTGGCATATTTGCTTTCTTTTATTGGGCATTGGATCACATTGTAGGGTTTAATTGTTTGCATTCTTCGCTCTTTGGAGTTTTCACATATTTCTGTAAGCTTGCACAAGTAACTATCTTCTTTCGGAAAATGGGTGAAGATTTTCCGCATATATTAAGGGTTTTCGGTTACACATAGCGCTTTATTGTTACCATCATCATCATAACAGTTCGCTTTAGATTTGCTTCAAGTTCTCATTCTTTATTAACATGTTACTTGAAGACTATTTAGCATTTGTCTATATACAGTAGATTTGCGCTTTTATTTAGGATCTCGTTACTCCCCTGCTCACGGTACCGGTGGTGAGTGCATTATACATTCTCTATCGCCCTTGCTTCGGAGAATCTCATTATCAATATTTTGTGTATTTACTAATCGTTCGTCAGTTGGAAGCTCTTCTAGTTCTCTTTTGTTTTTATGAGTTATCTTTCGTGTGGTTTAATTGCACTCTTAGGTTTCTTCTCAGTCTTCTGTTTCTCTCGAGTTATATTTGTAGCTCATTTTTTACTAGTTTTATTGTTTCTTGGTTTTCTGTTTTTTGTTTCTGTACTTTCCTTTAACATTCGATTTCCTCTTGGGCTTGTTGGTGGTTCTGTTTAATTTCCTGCTTTGTTACCAGGTTCTTCCAATTGGGATTAGGTATTGTGTTCGCTTTTCTGCTTTTTCCAACTTCTGCTTCCGTTTTCCAATTAATCCTTCGAGGATTACTTGGTTTTTTTATTCTCGCTAACCTCCGCTTTAAGGTAATTCATTTTCTTTCCTTTCTCGTTTTACGTTCTCCTTTTATTGTTAGTTTCTCGTTTTACGGTATTTACTGTTTGTCTTGCCTGGATCAGGTGTTGTCTTAACTTCTCCGCTACTCTTTCCTCGCTCATCTACTGTTTCTCTCCACTCTTTTCTTTCCTTTCTCCACTTTTTACTGTAATATTCTAGTGGGTCTTGTTCAATTGGCTGTACAATTTGGATAGGGGTTGGTTGATATTTATCATATCCTTCGTGCCTTCTGTATCATTTGAGATTTCTGCTTCGTTGCTCTCTAGATCATTTTTAGGCTTTTTACGATTTTGTTTATTATTATTTTTATTTTTCTATCTTTATACACTTTTTACAACTTCCCTTTCCTCCTCTATACGTCTGTTTCTTCAGTTTCGCCAAATCCCTCATCTGGTTCGGTGGGGACTTGGGTTAACATTCCGTTGGGTATAATGGCATCAATATTGGTGGTCTGTTTTGCCACGTGACCTAACTTCTTCTCGCAGCGCGTTTGTAATTTGTATTTCCTCATCTACAGTGAGGTACTCATTCTCCGTTAGTCCTCTACTCGCTTCTAGATGGTGAGTATTTTCCTAATGCTTTAGTTTCTCGATTTCTTTCTTTAGATTTTGTTCGTTTCCCTCGTAAGCTATTTTTATTATCTCGATCTCTGGCTTCTACTCGTCCTCTCAATTGTTCGTTTATCTCGAGCTGGTGTCGTAATTGAATTTCCTTGTTAACTACTACGTACGCCTCGATGTCCATTTACATCTTGTTTGGGCTTCGGTTAGTTCATTGCATAGTTGTTGATTTTTTTCCGCTTTCGTCGTTAGTTGATTTTTTTGTTTCGCGCCCATCCTTCGCTGTCTGTTTGATCATGTCGTTCGTATTCCTTTTCGTCTCTTCTGAGTCTCTTATTGTACTCTCTAATCGGTTCTCGAATTTCCATTGTTCCGGAATTTGGTCGTATAATCTTCAATTGTTGTTTTGTCTTTCGACTGTTCCCATAGTTCCTCCACTCTTCATTGTTTAATAATTTCCTTGGTAGTAGTCCTCAATTTTCTCTTTTGATTTCCTCGCATTGTCTTTCCCACTTCTTAGCCGTATTTGATCATTTTTCTTTGGCTTCTTGTTTTAATCTGTTGCCTTGGTCTCTGTTTGAGAGTCCTCTCTTGGTCTACTAACATCTCCTTCATTCTGGTTTGTTGCCCATATTATTTCGTGATCTGTTCTGTATATGTTCCCATTGTTTCGAGTTTTCAATCTTTAACAGTCGGTATTTTCCTCTCCATCTTTTTTGCCTTGTTCCCTGTTAGCTGGATTAATCATTCTTCTTGTCTATTCGTTTTTGGTTCTCTTTCATCTTTCTTGATGGTTTCGTCCTTGGTATTCTTATTTATTGACTTCTTCTTTGCTTTTTTCCCGACTTTTCCTTTGGTAGGTTCTGTTCGATTTTTTCTCTTCATTCTATTTGTTGCGCGTAGTGTCCTTGCGTGAGATTCCCATCTATTTCTTGAATCGTTCTTGTCCTCATGCCATTTTGTTTTCCAGTATAACGTGCCGTTTTGGGCCCATTTCTGGCTTGTTCCATCTCGTTTCTTCTTTGTTCTTTCCACCCAAATATTGGTTTCGTATTTTGTTCCAATTCTCTTTGTGTCGGTTTAAGATTTTTACAAATTCTTTCTCCTTCTGTTTGCATTTCTGCTTCTCTTTATCTTTTATTATTTCTTGGAGTTTCTCTATTTCGTTTTGTTGATCCTTGTTTGTCTTGTTCTAATGCCTGGATTTCTTTTCTTTGATTGTGATTCTCCGTCGTCTGATTTCTGAATAAATTCCTTCATCAGTTCTCTTCTCTCGTTCTTATATAAAGGTTTCCTCTTTCCCTTGTGGTACACATATTCGCTGTTCCATCTGGTTTCCCACTTTTCTCTCATCAATTTGTGTTTTAATTCGTTTTCTTTCATTAATTCTTCTCTACCTCTAATAACATCTTTTTTAATTGCCATCGTCTTTCGTTTGCCATTGTTCGGCTTTTCCCTTTGCTTTTTAGCTGATTCTGTAGATATCATGAAGTTGTTTGGATTTTCCTTTTTCTGATTCGGTTTCGTTATTTGTTTGCGGTAATATCCGTTTCTGATTCATTGTTGGTTCTAATAATTAACGTTTGATTACTTCTTTTCTTTATACAATATCTTTTAGGTTTTTCGTTGAATTTGTACACTGGTTTTATCTAACTTTTATTTAATTTTATAACTCCCTTTCTATTTACCACGTTTTATACATTGTCTTGTTTCTCTTTACTGATCACAAACCGGAATCCCTTATCGTCTCTGATAGCTTTCTAACACTGGGCATATGTTTAACTCTGGATCACATGCTTCGCATTAACCATATGTCCACAGGGTGTATATATTATTTCGAACGGTTTGGGCCAACACGTTACACATTGGTGTTGATCTTAATATAGCTTCCTTTATTATTGATTTTTCGGAGGTTTCTTTTGGTTTTTCTGGTATCGTTTGACTAGAATCTGATTATTGCCTGTTGTCCGAGTCATACCATTCTAGGTTGGTAGTTAATCTTTCGCCGATTATCTTTCTCATTGTTTTTTTGTGTTCACTCTGAATAATAGCATTAATGTTCTGGTTTCTGGTTGATCTAGTAATATCTTCTATTTGCTGGTCCGCGAATTGATACTTATACGCTTTTTGATTCTTTCTCTTCTTTATATATGGCATTTCCTTTGTGTTCAATTTTCTTTAAACGTTTTGGTCTGGCATTGGTTGTTGATTCTTACATCCCTTCGCCATTATTCCTCGTGGCCATTTGACATATCTGGCTGGAAAATTCTGCTGCTTCTTTGGGTTACCTTGAAGGTTTTTATCCTTTCTTCCGATGTTTCTTTTATAGTTCTCCTCCACCTGCTAGTTCGGTTGGGTCCTCAAAAATTTCTGATTATCGTTATTTTCTTTTTCCTCCTTTTTCGTCTTTATTATTTCCAATCTTTGGATTCCTTTGGAGTCTGTCTGTTGGTTGGTTTCCTACGTTCATGTTTTAGTATGAATGGACATCTTGGGAATTATCCTCTCGATGTTCTGTTTGCCGTCTCTCCTTTCCCATTGCTGCGAGCTGTCTCTGCAAAGATGCAAGTAACCTCAAATTCTGGATGTTTTTGATGTTCCTGTGAAAAAATCTTCGTGGCCATTTTCTCTGTTTTTGTTGATCGGTGGAATACTTTATTATCTTTTGAAAGTAAGTATCTTCTTGTCCTTCATTTTTCAAACTTTCGATTTTCTTACTGTCATTGCCGAATATATTTTCTTCATGAGTTGTTGAGCGTATTCTTACTACATTGTAGTCCTGCGTGTAATGTGCCAACTGGGCTGCAGTTAATATAATTGGTTCTCTCCTCTTCTTCTGGTTTTCCCGTAGTTTTACGCAAGTGATTCTGATCCATCTCTTATCTCTACCATTTTCTGTTCACTGTTTCCGCTTGCCAATCTAGTTATAAACGTCGTTTATTATTTTTGTGAATTTTTTAAGTTTTCTGATTTTTTTCTGATTATTCATATTTTTATCTGGTTTTATTAACTTTTTATTTACATTTTTTACATTTTCTTTCCCTCCTTTATAAAAGTCTTTCCGGCTTTTCCACTTTCCAATTTATATATAAACTGTCCCTCTCGTATGAATCCTTCCTCCTCTTAAATTCGCTGTTGTGAGTAGAAGAATGGCGTGCCTACTGCCGTATTCCCAGGCAGTTGTTGGCTTCCCCATTTGCGGTCGTTTTCCTGCTCTGATTGGATTGCGATTGTTCCTCTCGTCCTATCATTGTTAATAAATCATTAGCTGAAAGGCATGTTATAGTTCGTCATATTCCTCCTCTTCCTACTCTAACGAAAACACTGAGTGGGTGCCTGTGCATTTTTCCATCCCCATTGATATAGTCTATATACCAATTTGTATCCTTCTTCCAACTATACATCGGTGGACTACTAGGTTCTCTGTGTTCCACTCTTTTTGCTCTTTGTAAATTTCTCCGTGAATCCTGTTATTCTCCATATAAAGGTGTTGTCGGTAATTTTCTGCTACTGGGTGGTGGTTTCGAGTCCTTGTTACTGCTGATTATCTGTTGGA
The DNA here is from genome assembly GCA_022537955.1 of Schmidtea mediterranea. NCBI lineage: Eukaryota > Metazoa > Platyhelminthes > Tricladida > Dugesiidae > Schmidtea > Schmidtea mediterranea. The sequence goes on from CM039681.1 coordinate 9,738,306, forward strand.
TTCTTTCCTCCATTTCTTCTGCCATTTCTTTACGGTGTAGATTCTTTTAGTTTTTTGAAGTTCTGTCTGGAGACCTAGTATTTCTCTTTATCAAGGCTTTTGTGAATCTAATTCCGTCCGTAGGGTTTGTACTTCCCATGCGATCCGTTCCTATCGTTCTTCATTCATGATCTCATATGTTCGATACTGTTGTCGCATATGTTTCCTGCATTTTCGCGACTGGTATTGTGTTTGGCAGTTGAAATAGTTTCTAAATGGACAGTTTAATTGCCGCCTGTTGTAAGCATTCGTTTTTTTTCATGTGATTTCAGTTTAACTTTGTCTTTCTTATGTACAGTCGTTAGTAACATATCCCTTCGTATGCTTCGCATATTCCGTTCTTTTTTTGGGTTTCGGAATTTCCTGTTCTATCTTGTTATCCATGTTGTCGGTAGTTACACAGAATTGCATTTTTCGCTCTCATATGCACATGGAGTCTTGATTTCTTCATGTTCCTCTCATCTTTCTTATATTATCTTGGCTGACATTTCCCGCATGGTATTTCGTCGTATTTGGCAACTCCTTTATATGATTTTCTAATTTCCTCATGTATCCTTTCCATTCACATTTTTTAGCTTGCATTGAACTTTCAGGCTGTTATCTCCTTGTTTGTGGCTTTTATCTAGTAATTGTAGGATCGTCTTCTCCTTCGAATTTTCGTCGCATCCGGGGCAATTTTATTATTTTTATTTCTATTAGCTCTGTTGTACAATCTGTGCATATTCTGCATCCGCATCTCGTCTGTCTGCTTCCGATCAATAGTCCCCTTTAACAATCTACAGCATTTCATTCTTCTTCTAGGTTATACTAATTATTTTAATTCTCTCTTTCATTTATCTGTCTCATGGCTTCAGATGGATTCTCGTTTCCTCTACTTTTGTCGGTGAATATGCTTTGCATATCTACAATAATTTCTAGTTATTCTACATCTTTGTTCGTTTGTTTTATTCTATTTATTTAATACATATTTACACCGGTATTCCTTATTTTAATCTCTGCTTGAAATCTGGTTCCGGGGTGATTCCGGGCATAGTTGTATCATTCGACCAACTTGTTGGGTCTATACTCTGTTGAATTGTACTTCTTAACCTTCTAATTTCTTCGGCTTGCGCCATCAAACTTGATTATTTAATTGTTCATATCATTCTTTGAAGTTGCGTATGGTTCGTTGTTGGTCTTCTATTCCTGGCTGCTTGCGTGTAACCTGCGATTTACACTTTCCCGTTAGTACCATATGGGTGTTATTCCATTGTGCTGGGCGTGTTGGTTATCTGCGCATTAGTTCGCATTGTGTCTCCATATTGTTTTCTATCCTTGATCTTGGTATATTCCTCTATCTAGCTCTATTATTTCAATGGGTACATTTGCGTTGTTGACTGCTGCATTGTTTCTACGAAATGGTGGTATCCTGGCTTGGTACTGTCTGTTATCGTTACTCGGTCCATCTCTTAATATGAATACTTTGTTAATTAACACGCTTCTCTTTTGACTAGTTATTTATTCTTTGGCTTTTTAACTGTATTTATACATTATTATATGCATATACTGCTTACTAATACTATCATATTCTACATAATATACAATGTTTTCTTTCCGCTTTATATCATCGTCTCCAGGGGTTCTAATACGTAGTGTCCGTAATCCCGTACCTCTTCATTTGTCATTTTATAAACACATCGAATTCGTTTGACCACTCTTGTGATATCCCTATAATTGGTAGTTCTTTCATCCAGATTCCACTTGTGCTTTGGTTTAACGTTTTCTAAGGCTTCGTATCGTCCGCTTCTTCTGTATTTACCTTGTATCTCGATATCGGTAATTGATTTCCTCCACTGGCGGCCATACCTTTTCCTTTTCGGCTTTCGTTTACAACGTTGTTAGTGTCTTGTTAGTTGGGGTTATTATCAGTATTATTATGACGCTTGCTACTGCGCTTGTTATCCAAATCAATTTGACTACGTAGGTGGTTTCCGTCGATTTTTGTTGTCGGTTGTTTCTGTGCGGTGGTTGTTTCTATTATTTGCTGTACCTTTTTCAATGATTGGAGTTGTAGTACTGTCTTGTATTGATAGGTGACTGTCGTCCGTGCCTAATATTTTCTTGGCGTTATCCTGGTAGTTCTTTTTGGTTGTTTCCTTTCTTGGCTGGTTTTAATCGAGACTAGTTTTTGTGGTTTTCTTGTTACCTGTCTTTCCAGAAGATTATTTCCCTCGCTTTTCGTATGTGTACGTCGTATTTTTCCGATTTTCCTTTTTGTTGGGATGCGGCGATATTTCTGAATCCTTTCCTTCTTGGTACGTCTTGCATTGTATTGTTGTTTGAACTATCCCATTTTTGTTAGCTCGTATATACAGAATTCTTGTGATGGGTTCATTTGTCTCCTAATTTTTCCGACTATTATCTCTTCTTGCCCTTTGTTGGGCTTTGTTCTACTTTTTACTATTATTTTTATTCTCCGGCTCTTGCTTTTGTATGGGTTTTCCTTTGAATTATCTTTTCTGTTATACTCTTTTCTTTCAGTGTTCTGATTATTGTCAGGTTTTGTTTTTCGTATCTCCTGCACATCGATGTATCTTGTGCGCCTTTTTAGGTTCTCCCATCCGCATTTTTGTCCCTTCTCATGTTTTCCCTCCCAACATGGTGACTAAATGTCGACACATATTTTTTTAATCTTTTAGTTCCTTACGTTTTGTCACTCGTAGATTGCCTATCCTGGATTTACTTGAATTTTTATACCTCTGTCTTCCTTTTCCGTATCTCTGCAAGTATATCTTTTGTGATCCAGCAGATGAGGAATCCTGTGGCTGTAATATCTATGCCGCCTGGCTTTCCTATTGATCCAAAATAACAGCTATACTGTGTCTTCTCTGGCCATATGAAGGCATATTCCTTGGCTTGTGATTCCCTTGTCTCTATTGTACGTAACATAAATGATGTCAATCTCTTTGGGTATCCTTATTGGCTTCCGTCAACTCGATTGATGCGATCAGTATCGATTAGTTTTCCTGTAGTAGGGATGGTCCGGTTTTGGATTTCCTTTGATCGTTAGGTTTTTGTCATGTAGTGGTGTTCTCGTTTTTGGTTTTCTCGCTGTTGGCTCTTGTTTTCTGTTCCTTTTTCTGTTTTTCTGTTTCTTTGCAGGTATTCTTGTTTGGTTATATGGTGATTTGTCTTGCGTAGGATTATTCATATCTGGTCTGTTATCTGGTCCCTCCTTTGGTCCTCATCGTTATTTCTTTGTTCATACCGGGTCTTCTTTAAAATGTCCGTCTCGACATTTATTGCTTCGATTAATTTCCTTCGTAGACCCTTATTATCCTGGCTTTTAGGTCAATCCATTTCTTTTATTTCCTGTTTGCTCACTTTGAAATCCTTTATCTGTTTTCGGTGCACTTGTGTATTATAGTTATAATTGTTCTTTCATCACCGATATCGCGTTGCTTCTAATGGTATTGGTAAATTTAGGTCTTTCCCATTTAACAATGCTTTTATTGTCTTTGGAAATGGATAGTAGGGCATATATTTGTCTCTTTTTAATTAGGATGTTTCTAATTTCGAACTATATGGTTTTAATCAAATACCCTCAAATGGTGAATTCTCGTAAGGTCCACTTCATTAACTGGCTGCTGCTTCGTCTTGTTTGGCGTCGATGGGCTCCAAGATGTTTGATATTTCCCCATCTTTCTTTTCTAAATATTGTCGCATTGTTGATGATGATTTACCTGCACATTGTTTGTCTTGATTTTAGTGCGTATTGCAGTAACGTGTTTTTCCGTTATCCTTTTTCTTTAAATGTTGATCCGGTTCTCAGTAACTCTCGTCAAATGGTTTGTTGAGGCATCTGCTGGCTGCGCTACATTACGGGGTTGTCCTCCTCTGCGTTTTTTATGTGGAATGTTTGTCCGCATTCTCCATGAATCGGATGATTATCTAATGTTCTTTGTATTTAGTCTGTTGCACCGCAAAATGTAATGTTACGTTTCCTTCTACGTCTGTCCATGGTGAATATCATCGGTATCTTTCTTTTATGAAGGTTCATTTCCGGTGGAACTCTGGCTCCTTTGGCATACTCTATGCAATTCTCTCCAGCTTTATTATTATTCATCATCCATCCTTTCCCTTCCGCCCATTCTGGGCATTATTTCTCTCATACTTTGACTAATTTATTCCCATCTTGGTCTACCAAATATCTTTTGTTGGGATCCAATGTTGTTCTTTGGTTCGTCTTGTTGCGGTTTCTCCTTCAATTCGCTGGTTTGTTCGTTATGGTTTTCTGTTTTTTTCGACTTAACATTAGCCCGTTTATAACTTAGTTTGCTGAGTTTGTATCTGGTACTTCATACTTCGATTTTCTGGTTTCTTTGGTTATTGTTTTGGGATCGCTTTAACATCTAACTTACATTTACGTATATTAGGTTCTCGTGAGCGGGTTGTTGAACTAATTGACCGTGCGTTTGTTTTCATTTTACGTACATTATTTCATATGGTCCTTTGCCGCTTTCTTGTAACTTTCTAGCTACTCCTGGAATATTTCTGGTGTTTGCTATTATTACCCAGTCTCCCTACTTGAAAGTTATGTTGCGGTACATTCGTTTTTTTATCGTGTAATTCCTTGTAGGCTTTCCTTGTTGAATCGCAATATTCCTGCCTGCGTCTTCCATACTTCTTGCATTCGTTCTTAAAAATCCTGCTTACGGTGTCCGTCATTATCCATATAGTTGCGATAATTGGTGGTTGATATTCCAAATCAATCAGCATGTTGCATTCTCTGCGTACATTAGTTTGAAAGGACTCATTTTTGTTGCTGAGTGTATGACATTCGATACGCCATGAGGATAGGTTTATATATTTATCCAGTCTTTCTGGAATGCTTGCTCAACGTAAATTGGACATTCATTTCTATTAAGAATCCCGTTGAATCTCTCCGTTTTGTCCGTTGGTTTGTGGGTGATATGGCGAAGTCCTTAGTTTCGCAATTCTGAAATAATTTGTACTTTCCGTTATTATTTCCGCTCATGAAATTGTTCTTGGTCCGTTAGATCTGCTTGGCGTTCCATACCTACAACATAATTTCTTCTACTAGTATTCTTGCAACTGTCTGGCTTTCTGATCTGGGATTGCGAATGCTTCCGGATTTGGTAAAGATAATCAGTTTATTACTAATATATAGATGTTTCCATTGTTGGTTCTGGTAATGGTCCTAACTACGTCCATTGCGATCATTGTCCATTGGTTCTGGCGGGATTTGGCATTGTTAGTGGCCTCAGTTTACTTCCTGTGCTTTTCTGGTTGCGCCATGTTAAACAGTTCTTTATAACAATTCTTTACATCCTTCTCCAATATTGGCCAGTAATATTTCTGACGTAGTCTTGCTTCGTCTTTCGCGGACATATGTCCTCCCCTAGTTTCCCCGTCGTGATATTGCATTAATAGTCTTTTTCGTCGCTTTCGGTAAGCACATAATCGTTTTTCGCCATCCATCAGTAAGTAACATCCCTTTTTCTAGGGTATATCTATGTTTGTGTTTCTCCATATGCTCTTTAATTCTAACATTGTTTTGTCGAAGATTTCATGTCATTGCTCTCTAAAAATTCAATTATCGTTCTTAGTTCATCATCCTCTTTCTCTGTTCATTCTTCAATTCGTGAATCGATATCTTCTGCGATTATCATACAGATTCGTCTAAGTCCTGGTCCATTAATTCTTCAAACATGATCTTGACATCCAGTCTGCGGTTCGCGTTAGCTTTTCCTAGCCTTAAATTTAATATACGGTGATATTTCTTGAAGTTGCAATGCCCATCTCATAACGACTAAGGGCTTTCCTTTATGCTGGCCTAACCATATAGTGTTGTGATCTGTTGGTAAATATATATCTCGTGACCCCATAATAATATTTAAAGTGTTTTAATTGCTTTGGATATAGCCAATGCCTCTCTTTCTGTTACCCGAATAGTTCTTCCTCATTGCTTCTGAATGTCCCTAACTGTAGTATCCCGATAACTCGTTCTCGTTTTTTTCTTATCCCATTCGTCATAGGACTGCTCTGATGCGTATCCGCTTGCCGACGTTGCTAATAAGAACGGCTTCTTGAAGTCCTGGTGTACCTGTATTGGTGCTGATATTAATTTGTTCTCTGAGTGGTTTCGAATGCTGTTGTTGTTCCTTTTCCCATGTGAATGGGGTATCTTTCTTTGTTAGTTCTGTATGGTTTTTGCGAAATGGTTCCATAGTTTTTGATGGAACTTCGATAATATCCGCAATAAGCCTAAGAATTCTTGGTCTTGCGTGACGGTTTTTGGTATTGGCATTCTTACTTTTTTCGATGTTCCTTGGATCTGGTTCCTTGCCTTTTGCCGATACTATGGTGTCTAGAAAGGTGACCTTTCTTTTGGCCCCAATCGCATTTCGAGGGTTTTCAGTTTTAGTTTTTCATTGTCCGCAGTCGAAATGAATACGTTCGTATATCCTTCGAGTGTTGTTACGACAAGTGCTGGAATAAGATCAGTAATCATCAATTATACATACATTGCTTAATGCCATGTGTCACGAAATTCCATGCACCTCTGAAAAGAAGGCTGGTGCGTTTGGGGTTAATCCAAAAGCATTTTCTTGAATTGGTATAAGTATTTTCCTATTGTAAAGCAGTTTTTTCTCTCGATCTTTCTTCTTTAACATTTTATCTGCCAATGATCCACTTTTTAGCTAACGATGTAAAGTAGGCTGCTCCGTGTAAGTTTGTAGCATTTCGTTTTATATCGGCAAGTGGTATGTATCTCTTTTCTTACTGCATTGAAGTAGCGATAGTCTATACAGAATCTCTGGGGTTCCATCCTTTTTCACTTTAACCATCACTACTGGGAATTGGCAATGGCGAGCAAACTTCGGTCAATTCTCTGCGTCTGATCTTGGCTTCTTTTCTGCGACCGATTTCTGGCTTCTGCGTAGTCGATATGGTCGTAAGCGTATCGGCGTATCATCCATTAGTGGTATTGTATGTTGTGTTACCGTCCGCTTGTGGGCCTAGAATCTAGATCAGATGCTGGCGAATATACTCTTTGAATTCATTAACAGTTTTTGTAGTTGTTCCTTTTCTTTCTCATTTAACAATTTGCTATCGATTACCCAATAATTCTTCATCCTCTTTTCCTTCGGTTTTCCGTCGTTGGCACGTTCGATATTCCATCATAGGAGTTAATTTCCCTAATCTTTCATTCTCATGGATTATTTTATGCTTCTTTCAATCGAAATTGGTGATGTTAATTGGGATTTCGCTATTGGTCGTTTATATATACTATTTCTCTGGCTAGTGGTAATATCTTCTTTTTCTCGAATTTGTGGTTAGGTTCAAAGATACATTTCGCCTCTGGTCCTCTTCGTTTCTTTTTACCGTAGCAGATCAATTGGTACGTCCTGGTAATATTAAATCTTTTCTGAGCATTCAATTCCGATTTTAATCGCATATCTTCCGGTTTGTCTCTGTATTCCATTGATCCTAGATCGATTATTATTTTCTTTTAATAGTTCTGGCAATAAGGGTCCTGTTCGATTATACAATCTGCGCTTATTTTTCTGATGACTGCTAGTAAGTGCTGAATTTTTACGTTCTTGTAATTCTATATTGACCAAATTTTCCTATGACCGATACAGATTCTTACTGCACGGTTATTACATCCATATTTGTTTCTTCGATGCAATGGGCCAATTAGTTTTTCCTGGGATTTTTTGTCCATCTTTATTGCCGAAAATGTTTGCTCCTGTGTCAAATCATTGCCTGTATTTCGATTCCGTTTATGTCTATGGTAACGTTAACGTTGGTCCTTGCTGGTTGTTTATAAGCATAGCTATTGTTCGCGTTTCTAACAATCTTGATCTACGCTTCGATCTTCGGCTAGTTCTTGGTATTAGTGTTCTGCCCAATTTTGGTTCGTATGGTGTTGGGTATATCTACGTAGCGTTGTGGCTTTGGTATTGGTATGTTTCTCTCGACTGGTATCATTGATTTTTTCAAGCATATCGTATAATACTGGTGGTGGATGATTGTATTGTTCATTTAGTTTCATTTTCTGATTATCCATTGTTGGGTTTTTCCTTGTGTTAGCACTGCATTCCTCCTTGATTTGTCATCGTTATCACTGTTATCGCTACTGTCGTTTTTAAAGTCTAGCCATCGTCTCCAAATTGCTTGTTTTCTGTCTTTTTATTCTAGTTCTTTCGGCTTCCAGTCTCATTATTGCTTTGAATTTTCGTCCAACTTCTTCGTCGGTGCCCTTCATTCTGGTCAAAATTCCTACTAAATCTCTTTTATCTTATGAATACTTCGAATGTCGCATGTCGTACATGTCTTCGCTAAGAAAGGTAAGAATCCCTATTGCCATTATTCCAATTTATTTTCTTCTCTTATATATTCAAGGCAATGCTAACATTTGCGTTAGAATCACTCTCACAATTTGGATAATCAGTATAATCCTAATACCCTGCAATCATTTGTCCGAATATTAAGAATCTTCCGACATGGCTTCATCAATGTTTTTTGTTGATGCTGGAAATGGTCTGGTGATAATAGTAATCATAGTTCGGTTTTTCTCCGTAGTTATTTCCTCCGTTTCCGTCAACTATATTTGATAATATTGCCTGTCTTTGTGCTGGAAATAGTAGATGTTCTGACACGTTCTAAGGGTCTTTTGGATACTTGATAACCTTACCACTCGGCTGATAAATGTCTAACGTTTAAATTCCGCTTCAACATTGCTAATCCGTGAGTCAATACTTTTGGTGGCCGCTACTATCACTCGGTTGGGAACTGTAAACCAATCCGTCTCCTGTCTCATATGGTCCCGTATACGTTACTGCAGCTGAACATGTTCGGTACGAAATTAGTTGGGTTTATCATTCTTGTTACTGTTGGGCGAATCTGATTTCCTTTGTATACTATTTCTTAGTTCATTTATGCATTGGGTCTTGGGATCTGTTGAATTTTCTGGTAATCTTGCATTGTCCTTTTCGCATTTGTACGTGTACATTAACTTGCCTACGATTCTTACCGAAATATCCTCTGGAGCGGTAATAATGGAATTGCGTTGTCTGGTTTGTAATAGCCCAATAGTAACTTGGTTTTAATATTTCTCTATTCAATATACATCGTTTTTTATCAGGTCATAATATATTTCTCTGTGATGCTAGGCCCTCTGTGGTATAGAAAATCCATTTTTGTTATTCAATATAAAGGTACAACTCACATCTTTTGGTCTATTTTGGCTTTTGCATTGATATGTTGATCGTGATAGAAATATTCTTTGTAGTTTGTTGCTGATCACGATTTCGTCGTCATTTGCTTACCATCGTCCTTTTATGAATCTCATTCCTAATCGTACTGTCGTTGAAATTACTACGTTGGTGTGGCTTCTGATCCGATATTAGTGGTAATGGTTGGCTTCCGAATTTTTCCGGTTTTCCTTCGCAATCTTCATTGACAATTCTCTGAGTATTGTTTCCGTTTCGGCTATAGTACTTGTCCTTGTACTTCATCGAATATTGCGCTTTTCAAATAGGGTGAGGTCGACAAGCTCTGTATCGAGTTATATTTACGATTGTTGACAATTCCCGTCGTACATGATCGGTCTGTGGCTAGGCATTGTGGGTACTTTTCATTGCTTGCGTATCTGGATCAAAGTAGCCTTGGTATTTTTCTAACTTCACTTGGTAACTTTCTATCACTACTACGGGCCTTTTAACTAATTGAATTGAGTAGAGTGTATTCTCCTCATTCACATGATCCGTCTCCTGCCGTTATCTTCCTGCGCAATATACTCTAGTAGTTTTTATTTTTCCATCTTCCGCTGCTACTTGTTGATTGTCCTGCTATCCTAATAATTCCGGTATTGAATCCTTCTCACATTCGGCTCGTGTACCGTGACTACTGTTGTTTCTGTTCGCGGCTTCTATGAATCGCTTGAATGTGAATGGTATTCCACAATGGAATCGCTACTATTTTCCTTGTTACCCGTGCATTCTCGAATTTCTGTTTTATGAAAATCTACTTCTTGTACCACCATTTATATGACAAATGCTACAGCTGTTCTTTGTAATCTTCCGGGGTTTGCGGCTTTAACATTGCGCTCTGTTTCCTTTAGCGAATATTTGTCGCCGATTTTTACATTATCGCAATCGTATACAACAGGGTTCTACTCCTTTAATGCATCATCCATATAAGTATTGTGTGATAATTGCGTTCATTCCCTCTTTTCTGGCTGTTCTCAGATCATTGCGTTGATTATTGTTTCGAATTCCGTCAGTATTCCTTTAACTTCGTTGCATCATGTCTGTTTGATCGTCTCCAGTTACCCAGTTTATAAAAGCTTGCATCTCGCCCTTGAGTTACAGATGAATGGTTCGAATTACCTTCTAATGATGTCTGTTATATGCGAACTCTAGCCATTTGGGTTAATATTTTCGTGTTCTCTTCTGTAGATTGCTAGGTGTTATACATAGGTAGGCTATTCTACTAAGATCTGTTTGGATCGTAATGATCGTTTTGTTGAGGTGGTTTATTATTAGTAGTAGTTCCTCTGGATCTGGTTGTGGTCCGTACTTTATATCCATGATCTTTGTTATTATCGGTTTTTATTGCTGCCCAAGCTGTTTCGCTTCTGTTCCCTATGTTATTTTAGTTTTCAGGTTTCTTTTTATTCTGGATTCGCTAAACGCTAGCATATAAGGTTATTAATCTATTAATCCATTTGCTCCCGGTCTTGACCAGTGCAGTTTTCTTTGAAGTTGCTTTGTTTACTTGGCTGAGTTTATTAGCTTCGTTGTTAACTGATCGCAATTTGCTCTGTTCTTTGCTTTTTCTTTTCGGCTGCTGGTTTGTCCGATTTTGGTCGTCCTCATTGGTTTCTTTCCATCACTGTACACGTTTCTCTACGTTTGGTTGTTACGTAATTGTTGTATCCCTTGACGTTGTAGCTCCTCGTCTTTTATCCAATTATCCTTCGTCCCTGTTGAGTTCTGGCGTCTTCTCTCTTCTTTCTTTCTTCTTCTTCTGTATCTGGTTCTACTGTTTCAGCTGGTTGCTTTTGAGCGCATACAAATCCATCCAAATCGTCCGTTGTAATATCATTTTCGTTTTCTGTGGTGAATAAATCTCTGGATTCTGGGATTTTCCTTGTTGCTTCCTCGTTTACAATATCATTTAGGTCATTTAATATTTCTTCGTCTCCTGTTGTTACGATGGTTACTTCATCAGTTGCAGGTGGAACTTCCGGCGTATTTAGGCTTTCCTGTCGCCCTACTGGTGTCTTCGTTTTGATTTCTCTTTTGTTAAGTTCTCTACCCGCAATTTTCGTTACTGTTAATACGTTTACTCTTCCTAATTGTAACGGTGTAACTCCTATTTCGATATCGTCGTCTAAGGATCGTCCTTCATGTTGTAGGTGGAATGGTAGTTCGTATGGTATCCTCTTTTTTACTTCGCTTACTTTAGCTGTGATATAGAAATCCTTTTCTATTGGTTCGAAATCTGGTGTCATGATTTTTAAACTATATTTTTCTATTGTTTCGGCTGCCCATTCTGCATGTTTCCACTTTCTGATGATTTCTCTGAATTGTTCTGGGTGCCATACGTAAACTCTTCTATACTCTTCAATTTCTTTTACTGTATTTCGTAGGTTTTCTATTCTGTTGCATGACTCGATTATCCACTTTGCGAGGTCTGTAACTGTTCGTCTTTGGTTCTTTGCGCCGGTTCTTAATATCGTAGCTAATTCTCTGCATTTTTGAGTTTCGGTTAGTCTTGTCAGTTCCTCTTCCACTGAGTCGTCCATATCTGTAGGTAAGTACCTTGATCCGGGAATTCGTTTCTCGAGTACGTTAATTCGTGGTCTAGCTTCTTCCCTTTGAATTCGTAATTTCATCTCTTTTTCGGTTTCCACTTCGATTGTGATATATATCGCATCATTTTTCACAAATGGCGACGTTTCTCCTGTTATGAATTTCTTGAGTAGAAATTGTGGCATTCCTCCTGCTACGTTTTCTGTGGTTCTCGGTTTCTGACTCACTGCTGATCTTGGTTCCACTCCTAATTTTTCGCTGTGTCGTTCTTCCCAATGTCCAGGTTTGGCTATCGAGATTACGGTTTTCCTGTTGAATGGCCATTCTAGTTTTCCGTCGTACCTTCCTCTTGCTAGAAGGAAAAATACGGATAAATATTTCCCTTTTGCCACTCCGTCTCCGTTCGGATATATTCTCAACTTCATACGATATCCTCCGATTTCCGTGTAAAACTGATGGCTGGTTAGACTAGTAATCTTTCCTTCTTCCGCTGATTTTACTTTTTCTGCCCATCCGCTTATTTTCCAGGTATAAGGTGCTAATCTGGCTCGATCATTTATTTCCTCGTCTTCCTCCGGTTGCCATTCCATTTCGTTTATTATGTCTTCCGGTAGATTTTCATATGGACCATCTTCATATAGTTCTAAAGTTACTTCGTTGGCGACCTCTTCTGGTGCTTCTCCTGGAATGTATTTTCTCCATTTTGGTTCTGTTCTCACCGTTTTCCATTTCCATTCTTTCTTACTTTCATCGTACACCTTTTTCCATGGTGTCGCTCGACAACGTGAGTCGTCTACTGGTTGTAATTTCATGTTCAACTTTGGATCCTGTCTCCATACTTGATATATTGTTAATATCCGATCCATTTTCCTCTTCATTTCCTCTTGGAATTCTCTGATTTGTTGTTCTTTTTTCGTCGTGTTTTTTCTTTCTGGTTCATCCATGGCTATTATGTTTATAGTCTGTCCGTTTTCCCATATACCTAGTTCGTATATCGAGGTTCGTTCTCGTGGTCCGATTTGTCGCTTGTGGTACATTATAACCACGTCCTCTACCATTCCATCGTCACTGCTTTCTATGATTGGTTGGATGATTTCCTGATTAATTCGTCGAAATAATTCGTGTATTTGACAGTCGGGGTCTACCGATATTTCCTTTATTTCGTCGTTAGGCAATTTTATCCTTATTTTTATCGGTTCATCTCCTCTCATATCTCTTTGATGTTCTCCGTATTTGGCTATCAACTCGTCCGTTCTTTCATTGTCGAATCTCATGATGTCCGTGTCTCTTACATCTTCTACGAACGTTTTCATTGAAATTGGCCTTGTTAGTGATAATCTATTAATATATTTTCTTGCTTGGTCTATTGCCTGTTCGGTCATTTTTATCTGATTTTGTCTCATGATCTTTTGTCTTTCTTTCTCTAATCCAGGTTGTATTTCTTTAATATACATTGTTTTGATTTTTTGGCATATATCCGCTATCGTTTCCTCGATTTCATTGTTATCGAAAGTTACCACGTTTATTCCATCTGGCCATATTAGTGCATCAGCCAAATGTACATCTCGTTTTATTTTCCTTCCTTTGTAATACAGTGGTCGGTTTTTGTAGCTGGTTCCTAATTTTTCTGTTATCCATTCGTATAGCTCATTGGTATTTTCACCTCTTGTTGCTATGATTTGTCTTGGTATCTCTGGATGATCGATAACTACCTGATATTCCTTTCTATCGTATTCTTTTAGATTTTCTTGGTATCCTTTTATTATAGTCTTCCATGACGCTGTAAAAATACCGTTGTCTTGTTGATATCCTCTTGCGATTAATTTCATTATTCTACTATAAGTTGTTGTATCTTTTAGATTGATAAACATCTCATTTTTACCAACTTCTTCTACTATCTCGTTGACTTCTCTTATTATTTCTATTTCGTCTTCTCTTGGGACATTTATTTCCATTCCTTCTATTTCTGATTTCGATTCGTCTTTATTTGGTTTGTTTTCCTCACATGACTGAAATATCTCTCCTCCCAAGCTGCTTATTTCACTTTCGTCTTCATCCGTTTGTTCGTCTTGTATTTGTCTTAACATATTGATATGAGGTTTTTCTTTTTCCTCCGATTTACTCGTTTGCCCTTTTGTTTGGATCCATATTTCCTTTAGTTTGTTTCCGATTTGTTCCTCGTTCCAGTTTGGTTCCTCTTTTCTAATTCTTGCTTCTATTCTTTGTAGTAGTACCCTCTGAATTCGATTTTTCGTTATTATTGGTTCTGACACCATCTTTACTTCTTTTTCTTTTAACGTTGATGCTTCTTGTTCGTTTCTTTGTAGTTCTAATCTTTGTTCTTCTTCCCTTTCTCGCGATAGCGCTTTCTCTACTAATAATTCTATTTTCCGTTCAAATACTTGTTCTTGTTCTATTCTTTTTAGTCCTTCGTCTAATTTCTGTATTAGTTCTTTCTTATTTAATTGGTCCTTTTCTTGTTTCAGATTCTCTTCCTTCTTCCTTAATTGATCTTTTTCCTGCTCTAGAGCTTCTTCCTGCTCCCTCTTTTCGATTGCGTTATCTAATTTTTGAATTACTGCTTCTCTTGCGAGTGATTCCACTTCGTACATTAGTGATTTTTCGTTTTGCTCTTCCGGTATTTCCTCTTGTTTTATTTCTTGGTTTTCAATTTCCTCTGGTTTCTCTATTCTCGCTTCCTTTTGCTGTCGACGTTTTTGTTTCTCTTCTTCCGCAAATTCTTTGATTGCTTCTATTTTCTCCATTTTGTTCAATTCGTTTGTCTTTTCGTTGGCATCATCTCCCCCTTCGTTCTCAACACACTGCTCCGCAGTGTGGGTTTCTCCTGGGGTTTCCATTCTCATCATATTGATTCTTCGTGGAGTTTGTTTTCTATTTTCCCATCTCTGTTGGATTTCTTGGGCTTCTTCTGTTTGTAATCTTTGCCATTCCGCTTGTTGTTGTTGTTGATATTCTTTTGTTCTTTGTTCATACGTCTCTTCATTACTTCTCATTACGTTGATTCGCTGTTGCTGCGTATTGGCGGGTATCTGCTGCATCATTTCTCTCAATTCCATCGGCATTCTCTGTAATGTCTCTCGCAGCATGTCTATCTCTTGTATCACGTTAATCTGTGGATTTCTCGTCTGGTTGTTTGTTCCTTGTTGATTTGGTCCTCTTTTTATGTTACATCTTCTCGCGAGATGTCCTTTCTGGCCACAATTGTAGCATGCTCTGTTATCCGATTGTCTGCATATCCTCTCGGTGTGTCCTCTCCTGCCGCATCTCTGGCAGTTGTAGTTTCGGTAGCATTCTTCCGTTCGATGTCCAGTCCGTTGGCAGGTAGTACATGTCTCGTTTGTATTGGAATTGTTCCTGAAATTATTATTATAACTTACTTGGTTATTACCTCCATTCTCGGGGTTCCTTGTCGGTGGTGACTTGAACATCTGCTGCGCTCTGGGAATGAACTGGTTCATTGCTGGATTCGCATTGTTGCTTGGATTGTTGGTATTTGCGTTTGTTGTTGGTGTCGTTTGTTCTGTTGCCATAACTGCTACCTGATATCCCAATCCTAGATGTGCCTCACATCTATTCGCGATTTCTACCGCTTTATCCAATGTTTCTGGCGCCAAGCATCCGAGGTTGGCTCTTATATCTTCTCTTTTAATTCCTCTTACAAAAACATCTACCATTTTATCTTCTGGTATATCTTTATCTCCAAAAGCTTCTTTGCACAACTTTTTTAATTCACATGCGTATACTGCATTGGATTCGTCACGTCTTTGTTTCCTGTGTCGGAAGTCTAACATCTTCCTATTTCCCTTTTTCTCTATTCCGAATATCTTTATTAAAAATTCTTTTATCTCTGTCCACGTATTTAATTTCGTTGCATTGCTTGCTTCCTCCACGAATACGTCCTGTGCGCTCCCTTTCAAATACAGGGGTAGTCGCTCCTTTACTTTTTGATCTGACCAATGGCAAATGGTCTTATATACTTCGAACTCCTTGATAAATGTATCTAGTTTGTTGAGGTTGCCATCGAAAGGCTCTCCCCTGAATTTCTCTCTAAATTCTCCTACTGTTGCGTTGTTAGTATTCATCATTGCATTTGGGTTGGTTGTTGGCATTGTATTTGAGTTCGGATCGGTTGTCATGTTCAGATTATTATCTCGACTTTTTGTTATCTCTTCCTCGCTTCCTGGTTCCGATATTTCTACTATATTCTCTGTATTAATTATTCTGCTTTCTTGGCTGCTACTATATTCAAAATCGTCTGGTCCGTTTTCTGATCCGGTTCCTGTTACTGTTACTGTTGATATCGCTGTGTTGACGCTTCTGTCACTTATTGCTTTTATCCTTTCTTCTTCTTCTAATAGGCTTTCTTCTTCTCTCTTTTTGGTTTGGCTTCTCGTACTATATTTTTTGTTCTCAATGATTACGGTTATCCGCTGGTTTATCGCTGTGGCTTCTACTTCGCTGATTATCTCCTTTTACTTTGGTTTGCTCTGAATTTGCTTGAATTGCTTTGCGATTGCTCTGAAACTGCTTTGTCGTTTGCTCTAAAAATAAATAACACTTCCAATATTTTATACTTTATACAACTTTGCTCCTCCGTTTTATTATACTATATACTTTATTTCCCTTGTTCATGTTTTCCGCTGTGATCCTTCTTGTTTGCTTTACCCCCCATAATTTTAAGTCCAATTTAAATTATCTATAACTCGTATCAATTATCTATCAAACTCGTATCAATTATCTATATAGTCTTATCAGTTATCTATATAGTCGCATCAATTATCTATATTTTATCAAATAAATCAATATCATCATATCATCATTCATTTCATTCATTAATTATTTTTCCTATGTCTCTCTGTTTCAAAAATTGTTTGCTTATTCCTCAGTCGCTGGCGCTCTATGGGCCTTTATCTAAATCCTTTAATTCTTAATCACTGGCACTTTATGGCCTTTGTCTAAATCTTTTAATCCTTAATCACTGGCGCTCTATGGGCCTCTATTTGAATCTTTAATCGTTAATCACTGGCGCTCTATGGGCCTCTATTTAAATCTCTAATCGTTAATCTCTGGCGCTCTCTGGTCCTTTATCTAAATCTTTTTACTGGCGCGCTATGGCCTTAAATTCTCGTCTCTTCCGGCATTCTATGGCCTCTATAATTTATCCTCTCTATTGGCTCTCTATGGCCTTCTCTATTTACTCGGACTTGAGTTTTCATCAGTGACCTATTGGGTGACTTGTCCGATGGACAAGCTTGAGGCCTCACACTGACTTCTCAATCCATGGCGTCTGTTGGGAGCGCATTTATCCGGTTACGCTTGCCTCACCGCCACTCGGATATCCGGTACTCGGTGTGGGATCCGGGTTATTGTACCGAACTCCTCGCTGGGTTAATAATCTAAAAAACATTCCCTCAGTACTCGGTGTGGGATCCGGGTTGTGTACTTCGGAGAATATAAAAGAATGGAAAACCTAGACGTTCAATCAAGCTCCAAAAGCGGTTTACTTGATTTCCCGAATAGTGAAAAGAAAAGGAAGAAAAATTTGGGCGCTGTAATTTTCTATTATTTCTATCTACCGTCAGCCGCCCCGCGTCAGATTTCCAGCTCTGCTTGGCTGCCTCAATCTGATCCTTAGTAGGACCTTTCGAGTATGAACCATTTACCGGTTGGTTCACATCTCACCTACCGCTTGGTGTCCTCGATACTCGGTGTGGGGATCCGGGTTGTGTATCGAGTCCCTACCCAGGTAAAAAAATTCTCGGTCGATACTCGGTGTGGTATCCGGGTTTTTGTATCGAGCGGTTCAGCGCCACTAGTCCCTTGGCTAGCAACAACCTGAACTCGGCAGTCCGCCGCTGTCCTCTGGTGCCTCACCACCAGCTAGGGAAAAAAAATGTTTCTAGGTACCTTTACGAGACTTTTTGGCTCTCTCACCTTCGGCGTCTAAATCATGCGCATTTTCTCTCACCTCTCAGTTCATCCCTTCACTTCCCTCCATCAAAATTTGTGGTAATCGCATCAACAAGTCTCCCAAAAGAGGTGATCAATCTCTCGCCGGCTACTTGTTGACATTTGCGACTTGGCCTACCCCTTCATTTCTCAGTCAGGTTGATCAGGGTTTTCCCTCGGGTGAGCGTACTATCGTTTTGATAGCTCATGTTATCACTTTTCACTCAGGTTTCACTTTTTCCTCCTCCTATCTCCATATAATATAGATAAAACATAAAAGAAATATACACTAGGAAACCTATTGGTTGTCGAAATTTTTCTGTCCAAATATGCGGTCTAGATAGATTCCGCTGCTTTTGTGTCTCTGTGCATGTAGTTAATTTTTCCCTGATTCGGCTTTCGTATGTTACTTTAATTTTACTTGTCGTCATTTATTTACTCTTATTTATCAGTTACTCTTTTACACACATTATACATTTAACTATTACAACAACTCATTTATTATCGATTACTACAACAATTTCATGGATAAAACACTGTAATTCGTTCCTTTATCTTTCTCTGACACAACACACAATGCGATTCTCTGGCACATCCCTGACAAAAACTCAGGTGCCCACAAGGTATTATCATCACTCGTGCTTCTTCCGTTCGACATACATAACATTCCCGATAGGCTTTGGTTTGCTCTTTTATCATTCGCATTATCTCATCTTCAATTGTTTCGACCTTTTTCATCATTATGCTCCACTCTTTGCCAAATTCAGCTATCTCCAATCTCATAAACAAAATTTCATATATCTTTTCGGTTGTTACTTCTTCGTCGATGTTAATTAATTTTATCAGAGTACATAGTTCATCAGGGTAGAGGCTTGAAATCGATGCGACGTCTTCTTTAACTTTTCTCATTAATTTTTGTTTATTTATCAATCCCTCTAGGTTGTCATTTTCGATGTTCAGTATCTCTCTTAGTTTCGTTATTATCGGTTTAGTTTGCTCCATCTATTAATAAAACATTAATCAATGTGGTCATTATATTAACTTATTATCGCTTATTCTCACGTTGGGTTTATTTGATTTTTCCCCGTTTAAATTCTTTTCTATTCTATTTATTTTGCTTTCGTTCTCTTAACTTACCCCATTTTCATTTTATCCCGATTTTTACCCTTTAATTAAATGTTGTTTGTTTTATATGTGAGTTGCTTTGTTACTTTTATGCGTTACATTTCTTGTAGTTGGTTTGATCGTTTTCCATAGTTTTGGCTATTTTACTTTTTGTACTTGGTGGACTAATCATTTGTTTATTGATCTATTATGTTTCCTTGGTCGTTGGGTTGCTTATTTTCATTGCTCTAAGGTTGATACTTCTAATTTTCCCAATCACGAAATTTTTTCTGAGCTTCAAATTTGTACTGTCAAGTTGGTCGTTTTTCATCGTTCATTTGTAGTCCAATTGTGATCGTTTTTCATCGTTTATTTGTAGTCAAATTGGTCGTTTTCCATCATTTGTTATTGCGTTCCGTTTTTCTATTTACTTGTGAGATTTTGTTTCGGTTTCCTTTGGTCTTTCCAGATGGCACGGCTTTCATTCCCGCTGAGGGTATACTGACAAATTCTTTGTTGTTTCTTAACTTGGCTGTGTTGATCTTTCCTAATGACAAAGCTGAGTCCCCCAAATTTATACTTGGTGGCTAATCGTCTATTTTCTTATCATTTTTCTTATTTTTGTAGTGAGATTGGTTGTTTTCCATTTATAATGCGTTTCATTCTTGTTAATTTGTCATCTGTTTTTTTTTTCTGTCATCTTCTGTCGTCTCTCCTGGGTTCTGCAAAAATGTCGTCCCGACATTTTCTATTTGATAGGTTGCTTTGTTTTTTCCAATTGATCAAGCTTTCATCCCGGCTGAGGGTGTACTGGCAAACTTTCTGTTGTTTCTTGACTTGGTTGGGTTGATTTTTCCAATAGACAAAGCTTCAATCCCGGCTGAGGGTGTACTGGCAAACTTTCTGTTGTTTCTTGACTTGGTTGGGTTGATTTTTCCAATAGACAAAGCTTCAATCCCGGCTGAGGGTGTACTGGCAAACTTTCTGTTGTTTCTTGACTTGGTTGGGTTGATTTTTCCAATAGACAAAGCTTCAATCCCGGCTGAGCCCCCAAATTTATATGTGGGGTTAGTGGTGTGGATGACCTTCACCCCAATCATATAAAATAGTTTTTGCTCCCGCCAATGGTTACCCGTCGCTAGGCAACGTTGGTAATGTAACCACTGGTCACAGGACGTCCAAAGGTGAGTTCCGATATCAGAACTGCTAAGGGTTAGTCCTATGTCGGGTTCAGCGGACTGCCGTTAGAAGGCCTATGTCCGTCTTCTATTTTAGGTCCCTTTATCACTTTCTATTTACTACTTTTCGTTTCTATATTTATTTACAAATAATATCATAATAAACGAAACAATTTTATTTTTAACGACAAACAAATTAAATTATCATCAGACATTAAGTTTCTCATTTTATTTGGCTACTCCTTGGGCACGTCTTCGCAACCGCTCGGTTCGACCCGGTCGAGCGTGTGATCTGGGCTTCTTGCTAGCTGATTGGGCTTTTTCTTGGTCGCGATAGGCTAATTGTGCCGGAGCGAATATCAGAGGGTAAGTCACTGCACTTCCCTCCTGGCATGCCGACAAGGCGACCTCCAGTCCTTTGATTTGAGTTCGCTGCGCCTGGTTCAACACTCTTTCCTCTTTCCAGCCCTGTTGTGCGGCAGTGAGGCGCTGGTATAATGATTTCATTTTCTCGGGTTCGGCCCAAGTGGCTTTCAGCTGTTGCATCTCTCGACTCTGTTGTAGAAGTTGTCGGTGCAGGTGCTGATTTTCTTGTCTGAGTTCTTTCAGTTCTTGGTACAATATTTTTGTGGCTTTCATTTCTGGAATTACGATATTTAAATGATTAGTTGTTTACAATATTGATTCAACTCGACTGATTCTCTCTATTAATAATTTTTACGAGGTATTATCGGCTGTGTCTCATGCGTCTTAGTGGATTAGTGTTAATGCTCTGGGTGGTCAAAGTTTAATGGCCAAAACGTTCTATCTTTTCCTATCATTTATTATCTATGAAATCTTTAGAATGTTATTGCAAAAAGAGTAAAATTTATATTTCCTTTTGTTACATTAATTGTCGAAGTAATTACTGGAGAAAACTAAAAATGGAATAACTCTTGACACATAAACATTTATTAAAAAAAAACTAAAACATATCGATCTAATTTATTCACGGCCATTAAATCGTTCGCTCCTTCGATTGTTGTGTTTGTAATTCCACTGTGGATGCCTACTCGCATAAGTATGATCGCCGGTCTGACGGGATCCGAGTCGATTTCGAAGAGTTGACTGCACTAGTTTCTCCGGTATCACCATTTTTGTCGGTGCTGTCATCTGCATTAGCCTCGGGTCGTCTAGTTCGAAAGACACTCCATATTCTGGCGGGAATCCATCGGTACTCGGGATAGCACCACTTGCGATATCTCTGTTCACTTGCACTAGTCGCTGTCGGGCCAACACCGCTTTCCGGTGGTACTTTCTTTCGAGTTCTTCCATCTTCATGGCCGCGTATTCGGCTCGCTGGCGGGCTTCTCGTGCTGGATTGTGGCCCGGCTCGCGCTTAATCGCGATACTCGGCAGCTCGACCTCTTCAGCTTGATATTCTGATCTTCTTGGCCAACTGGAGTCTCCGTAAGTGGATAACAGATATCCGTTATCCCACAGAACTTGTCGGTATCGAGCGGCAGAAGCGCTCGGGATCTGTAGGGTCACTCGAGAATTGTCACTCCAATTGCCATGCGGGTCTCTGCGATCTAAACGTGAAAATAATTAATTACCATCATTCTTATTGATGCGCCTGCGTGTGCAAACATGGACGTTAGTGATTTATGCTATTTTCCTATCGAGTGTTACTAGGGTGAATTTGGTTATGTTAAAATTTGAAGCATAACGTGCGAAATTACCTGATTTTTCTCCTTCGCTAGGCCTCTGAGTATCATTTCTTGGGATCCGGTCTCGTAAAGAATCTCGAGCTCGAACACGTCCACTATCGGTGCTAGTTGTTAGGTGGTTCATTTACGTGGTATGAAATGTGAGTTTTTACTGGGTTCTTTTATATTCGTGAATTATTTGCGAGGGCGTGGTGGGGTGAATGATTTGTCATTCAATTTATTGGTTTTCGCGGTGGAGTGTCAATATAATTATTTTAGTTATTTATTGTTGATTATTTGATACTGTTTATTATTTATTTTGTTTAGTTCGGCGGTAAATGTTCATTCTATTGATCGTTTCATCTTCCTTGATTATGATGAGTGGATACGATCATCGTCATCGACTTGTCATTCGAGTCAGATTTTGTTTGGTGATTTATTCGGCGGTAATCTCGGACTATGACCTATCCGTAGTTTACTTGGCGTATGAACAAACAATTTGATCCGTATTGGGTCTATGTATCAATGTGCATTTAATCACGATTTTCACTTGTCGATTGGAATTTTGGTGCTTATCATTCGAATTACTATTCTCATTCGACGCCGATGTATCCAAGAAAACACTACAAGTCGCTCTGGACTATTGTCATTACTGAGAGAAGATTTAATCGTACGTGCTGGTTAGGGAAAACTGCTGGGCGGAATACTTGATGACCGTTACTCAATGAAGAGGATACTATGGCTAGGAAAGGGTCTAAATCTTCATTTGGATTTTTAGTTGGGACATGTTATTGCACTATGGTTTGTTCTCTTGGTTGGAACTTCTGATTTTATCGCTTTTATTAATTTCAGGGTGTTCCTAATTTTATTCGATTTCAAAGATTCAATATCGTTCGTGGCAAGTCTGTGTTATTCGAATCCCTTCACGAAAGTTGAGTTATTACGTCTGTGAATCATCTATGATATTTTGTTATATTGTTCTATTATCATTGTGTACAATTCTTAATTGATTTATTCGTGGGCGATTAATATGATTATTTTGGGTCGCTTCAGTTTTTAGTTATTCGTAACCTAGTAAATTTTATTATTCTCGGATTCATGAATCGTGTATTTGTCCTTCAATGATTTAAATCTAATCATTAAGTTAGTTTACAGTTTATCGATGCCTTAATGCCTTAAGTATTATTACTTTTATGAAATTTTAGCGAATCTATATTCTGTCGTACTTTTCTAGGAGTCAGTTATGTCTACTCTGTCGTTTGCTGTTTCGTTTCTTTACTTCATTTTCCCTGGCTTCTTACTCATAAGTCTTTTAGATTAGATCCGAGGATACTTTAAATCATTAATACTTATTAAATTTTTCTTGATTTTCATTACGCGAGTATTTAATTTTGGATCATTTATTTAATTAATTACTATTCTTGGTTACGTTGCAAAAGTCTTCTCGTATGAATGTTCTGGTCACAAATTTAGTTATTATTTCATAATTTTAATTTGAATAATTTATTCACGACACGTCTAGTTTAATATTATGGGTTCGATTACTTTAAATTAATTTAGTTTAATTTCCATTTAGTTATTAAATTTATCTGCATCGCATCGGTTTCAAGTCCCCACTGCCCGAGCCTTAATTTTTGTCCTAAGGTTCTTGTGTTCATATTAGATTTTACGAGTGCCCACTGGACTACTCGGTGTTATCATTTTAGCCGATGTGTAATTAAATATTTAGGTCGATTTTACGGGAGATGGGTGAAAGAGATCTAGCCAAAAGTCTAGCTCTCAATCTTCCCACTGCCCCTATACGGTAGAATATTTACGTTCGAGATCCGTCGTTACGCACGACAGAGCTCTCACGGGCACACACTGTAGGCGGAGAAACCGCACTTACACAGTGTGACTAGTTATGTTATAATTTTACTTCCTTGTGTGATGTGTGGCTGTGGGCCAGAAAAATTTCGACTCATAAAACTGAAGATTCATTTTTTCATAAATACATATATTTGTTGAAACAATTTCATCATAGCTCGTTCATAGATCATGCATATCAACATACGACAAGAGGTTCTCACACATACGATCAAGTAGAGCTTACATTAAGATACTTGATTCGCAGAATGAAAACGGTTATCGAGAGTTGCTCCTTTGAATTGTTCTGACAAAAGTAAGTATTCACTGAGTGAAAAGTAAATTTTTCTCATTAAAACTTTGTGAAAATGGATTGGTATTTATACCTGTTCTGTGACCCTAACCTTGCGTGTTATTTTTTATGCGTTAAAACAAAATTTGACCTTGCAATTATGTGTCTAATTAATTTCTAATTTATTATTATTTTTTGATTTCTTTTACAATTTACTCATTTATTTTTAATTTCAATCATTTCTGATTAAAATTATTTTATTTTTGTTCGCTTTATTCATGAACTCTTTTAATTTTTCGTAAATTGTCACTTTTTCGGTCAAATCTTTTGTTATCATGTTATTTCTATGTCAACTCGTGCGTGTCTTGGTGCGTTTGTTAATATTTTAATTTAATTTTATGTTTTCTATTTTATATGTTGAATTATGTGTTTTTCTCGCATTTTTAGGTGTTTATTGGATGTTTAAGGGTCCGATTTTGAAATGTGCGTGTTGTATTTGCGTGCTGTTTCCAATCCATTTAAACAAAAGCTTGTACTGGCCCAACAGAATTATCGATGTATCGGACTACTATCCGTCCTTACTACTTTAGGGCAGTCCTTCTTTTAAAAAGACTGTACTTATTCATTTGCTTAAAATTGTTGACTCAACCGTTTTAAAAA
Source organism: Schmidtea mediterranea (assembly GCA_022537955.1). Classification (NCBI taxonomy): domain Eukaryota; kingdom Metazoa; phylum Platyhelminthes; order Tricladida; family Dugesiidae; genus Schmidtea; species Schmidtea mediterranea. The sequence goes on from CM039681.1 coordinate 9,762,910, forward strand.
AATTTGTTTAGTCATACTTCTTTTCAAAAACATAGCATAAATAAATAGGACACTAAGGTCCACTTCCCTTTGATAGTCTATCAGGTAAGTGCGAAGGAAATTTTGAGATATTAACACCCTACTGCTTCCATGATGATGTCTTACTAGATGTGCACGTAAGATATATATGCGTGCGTGTGATACTGTGACATTGTCGATACAACGTATAAGAATTTTACACGGTTTCTGGGTACTGATAGGTGTAACTATTGTGGAGTTATAGGTAGTCGTTGCGACCTTGATCCCCAATCATATAATTCTATCTGACTGCCACTGGTTACGCGTTGCTAGGCAACGTTGGTACTGTAACCAATAGTTCTGTGACTGTCAAAGGTGAGCTTTGTTTCCAAAACGGCTAAGACCCGGTCTACAGCTGGTTCAGCGAGCTACCATGGAAGGTCTATGCTCGACTTGTTTCCGTTGGGTCCCTTGCTCACTCTACTTTACATCACATTGTATTTACCCCTCAGAGAGTATACTAATATATTTTCATTGTGAGAATCAACAGATGACAAAAGAAGGTTTTATTTATTCATACATTACACCATCAAGATAATCTCTGTCCTAATGCGATTTTTGTTGTTTCTGCCGCCTCCTTTCTGCTCGTCCTGGCCTTGCGCGGGATTTTGGTTTGAATGGTTGATTCTCGGGACTCATCGCATTCTTGTAGGCTACTTGGGCTGGGGCGAACACCAGGGATAGGTGACAGTCTGCCCCTCCTGTCCTGCCGCTACTGCTACTTCCAGTCCGCGAATCTGGACCTTCTGGGCTTGGTTCAGGGCTCTCTTCTCTCACCAGCCCTTTTGTATGGTGTCTATTTTTTGATAGAGCCGTTTTACTCTAGTCGGCTCTGACCAAGTGGCCCTAATCCGTTGCAGCTCGTGGCTTAATTGCAGGCACTGCTGGTGGAGATTTGTATTCTCTTTGCGGAGGTCTTTTAATTCATTGCTGATCTTCTGCATGGCGTCCATCATCGTTTTTCCTTAATTATAAATTGGATAAATTACAGAGATCAATTCGGAAAATAAACAAAAATTTCAGTCCCCACCCCATTATCATTTTATGCGTTGTTGTCTCCGGGGAGAATGTTCATGTTCACCTTACCCAGTTCTTGCGTGCAACTTTATTATTTACATTTACACAAAAAAAATTACTAATACAACTAATTTATTGAAACACAGAACATAATACAAGTCTTTAATTTTGATGCGGCCGATTATCAGTTAAGCGCCTCCGCGAATAGGCGTGCTCCTCGTCGCCCCGATCCTCCAGAATGTCTCAAATATCTGGCTGTAGGAGGCTTTTCGGGACCACCAAGTGCATGGGTTCGTCGTTCTCTAGTAAGGCCGGATCCCGATTGTCATAAGCTACTCCGTAGGAGGGCAGGTGCCAGTCCAAGCTGGGAATACGTCCGCTGGCGATGTCCCGATTGATCCTGGCGAGGTGCTCCTATTGCCGTCTAGCTAAAAATCGATATCGCCACTCCAATTGCTCTAGGCGGTGGATCTCGCCTTCTGCCCTTTGTCGGATCTCTCATGCGGGGTTTCGACCCGGCTCCCGCTTGATGAGGATGCTGGGGAGTTCGACATCTCCTGGCCCGTTGGCTTTCCAGTTAGGCCATTCGGGGGTACCATAGGTCGATATGGTATATTCCCGATCCCATAATGCTTGCCGATATTTCCCGGTAAATCTGGTCGGCTGTGTTAGAGTAGTGCGATCCACATCCTCCCAATTACTGCTATGGGTACCTGACGATAATAAAATTAATGGTTGCAAACCTAAATCAGTTGCTTTCCAGACGATAAACTAACATAAAAAGGGTAATGAAATTTTTGGGAATTTTTTGAGCCAAATTATTAATCAAAAAACCAAAAAAATATATAGGTACGAATTGGTTTGCAAACCTAGTTAATTATGGTTAACTACGATGTTTTTCTAAATTAAAGTGTTCGTTTCTAATGTAACTATAAAAGTTTATTTCCAATGATTTAAAATCCTAATAGTAATTATTATAAGGGGCAAAAAATATTAGTAATCTAATTATTATAATAAAATATTTTTAATAATTCTAATAATCTACTTTGTAATGAGAATGGAAAAATTAAATAATTTTACTAATTCAAATATCATAATAATAATATCAAATTGAGTAATTTTACGAATCTAAATATCCTAATAAGTAGGTAGAATTAGATCATTCTAAATGATCTAAACAGCCTAAAAAGGAGAATTTCCCGGATAAATAATTTAAATGATAAATACTGTAACCAAAATACAACGATCTCAGTGTTATTAAGTCTTTACTTTTCTATTTCAGGTTCTTAATTGAGAAGAAACGAATGGCTAGGGATGACGAAAATTCTGACTAGTCGATTTGATGGAAATGCCATGACTAAAGTGAGCGGTTCACTATAATTGCTGGTAAATTTGGTCATTCATAAATTTCGAGAACTGGCTTCTCCAATTTAGGATAATTATGATTCGCTAGACCGTAATTCATGTTAGGCGATTATCAAGAAAAAACGGAAGTATAACAATTATATACTGATTTTTATTATATATCAAAATGTGGCTAGAATAGCCGTACTTGGAGCGTAATCTTCCGTGGGAATGTTTCTTCGGCTGTGTACAGGAGTAGCCTTGATTTGAGGATTGTGTACTTCGGGCATTTGTCGGCTGGGACCTTCAGTCAGTGATTTTCTCCTTGCCTCCACCATATTAATTACAATCATTGATGTTGTTGATATTGGAATATCTGACATAATCATTCTGGATTGGATATGGGTCCATTTATTATATATAAGCTGTATCGCTAGGTGTGTGTTGCCACGTGGCTGCACAGAAATCTCGTCGAGAACCGGTAATTGGCTGATTTCTTTAATTCAACTTTTCTATTGATCGGAGGGGCAACAAAATTCCTAGAGTGGGTTATGCACACACTGACTGTGTCTCAGATTTTTTTTAATCAGTTGCTCGAGCTATTCCACCACGTCACCAGGTGTGTGCTGCCACGTGGTCTCATGCTGATTCTCGGGTAATAGTGACGATTTGCCAATTCATCGATCAAAAAGAAAAATCTCTCTGGTTTCTACCATTCTATTGGTAGATATTTCTCTCCCTTCCAATTTTCAGGACTAATTATTTGGTATTTCCTGCCACAAATATTTCAGTCATTATTTCTCCGATTTCATTTTTCACATCTGCTTATTGATTGTTGAGGTTTGATTTAATCAATTTATTTTTGGGTTAACTAATTTATTTAGATGATTATGTTCCTTTTCGTCAGAGATATTTTCAGGCAAATCAGTTTCATCTGGGTCATTCAGTTGGATCTCATTCAGTATTCGCCACACTCCATCGTCGGGGAGGATTTTTCTCAACATTGTGGATCTATGAATTTATATATGCATGTTTTCAAATTTTCTTTTGTGAATAAATATTTCTGGACTTCTGTTGGACGCATTGGTATTTGGATTATAGTGAGATGTAGTCGGCACAATTGTTCTAATCATGTAAGCTTGAACGTGTGGGGTCATTAATTTCGAGAAGATCTTTTATATAACTATAACCAGATTTTATTCCATTATAGGTTTTAGTATACGCGGGATTTATAATTATTGGGTTTGTTTTGTTCGTCATTTTTTTCCAGGTTCTTTTATTCTTGAATGATTTAATTACTTAAAATAGTCTTTTAATGAACGGGTTTTTATGAGGTTATTGGTTAAAATAAGCTCATTATTCATGAATAACTACTAGGAATACTATTTACAAGTTTACCTACGATTGTGAATAAACCATTTCCTGGTCAAAATTTACGAAAGGATTGATTTTTTTGTGAATAATAACTCCTGAGAATTTTCGTTTAGTCGTATTTTCTCAAATTATTGATACGTTAGACAATTTTTGTTCAATTTAACTGTATATTACCAATTTATTAGTGATTTATAAGACTCTTTATTTAACTGGAATCCTATTTTATTCAATCAACAATGATTTTTAAGATTATTAATCTTGTTTAGTCCTATTTCACGTAATCAATAATGATTTTTAAGATTATTAGAAGCTCGATGCACCGATTTCCCCAAGCCCCCTTCCCGTTAACCTCAAGTTGATCTTAGGAAATCTTTATGTTGATGTTAGATTTTAAGAGTGTCCACTGGACTACTCTGTGTTGATATTTTAGCCGTTAAGTAATGATATTTTAGGTCAATTTTTCGGGAGTAGGTAGGAAGGTAGGCAACCAAAAGATTGCCTCCCGATCTCCCTTCTGCCCCTATGATAATGAATGAATTGACGTTCGAGTCAGTCGTTATCCACGGCGAGATCTCTCACGGGCACGAGCTGTTGGCGGACTTACACTGCTCGATCTTTATGTAAGAATTTTCTAACTTGTTAGTGTGTGGCTGTGGGCCGGAAAAATTTCGACTTAATAAATAAGTTCATTTTATATATATATTTAATCAGTATTAATTTCATTTTCAACCATCGTTTACATCCAGTTCATACAGATTAGCAAGTCATTCTTGCTTACTTTCAATCAATAAAGTTGTTCGATTCAGTAGTAAAATGATGCAAGTGTCGTCGTCGAATTTCACTGGTCAAAACTAGTTAAAACTGTTGAACAGGTTCAAAATTATTGTCGTATCAAAACTGGTTCAAGAAATTATTTGTCAGTTAACAACTGGTTCAAGTGATTCAAGTTATTAAAACCGAATGATTTTTTGCTTAAAATTATGTGAAAATGAATCGGTATATATACCTATTCTGTGACCCTAACCTTGCGAGTTAAATTTGATGTAGTAAAACAAAATTTGACCTTGGGAATTTCTTTGTATTTTCTAACTTTAATTTTCTTATTTTTTGATTTACTTTGACAATTTATTCTTTTAACAAATAATTGGATTGTTTCCAATTCCAATCATTTATTTTTAATTCTAACTTGCATGAACTCTTGTTTCTTTGAGTAAATTGTCACTTTTTGGTCAAATTTTCCGTGTTTTCGTATTATTTCTATGTTTGTTTCGTTTGGATCTTGTTGCGTTCTGTTATTATTTTATTTATTTTTATGTCTTAATTTTATATTTTTATTATTTCTTTCTCATATTTTAGCATGGTTAATTGATGTTTTATGGGTCTGATTTTAAATCTGCGTGCTGTGTTTGCGTGCTGTTACCGATTCATTTAAACGAATTTGTGTTTTGGCCCAACACTATAAACCAATTTTCCAGAGAAGGTCTAACTAATTCATATCCAACACGCGTAACTAGATGTATCCACCAGACAACCATCGAAAAATGACGATGGTTATATGTACTAGTGGGTGGAATGCTAGCAAAGGGTGAGTCTCTTTACAAAGTCTGCTGTTGTTCTAATAGCTTCTTGGGTTCGAGCTACCGTGGAAGATTTCGTGTTCTATTGTTATTTAGTCCTCTTTCTATAACTAAATAAATCATTAAATCACTATTCAAATTCAAATTAAAATCAGTGAAATATTATTAATCGGAACAAATAAAAATTCAAAATCAAATTCAAGTCAAAAATTTTTGAGTTTCCAAGTTCATGAATCAAAATTCTGCGGCTTTTTAGATTTGCCCTAGTAAGAGAGAGGCTTTTAATTTACTACTGCCTTTTGTCGATTCCGTGCAATTTTTGTTGGAATTGGATGTTGTTGCAATGGTACCAACATCTCTCTTTATGGCGTTTCTCATGATTATATTCTCCTGTTCGGTGGAGAGCTGTTCCTTCCGTTTCACGAGTCCTGAAATGTGTTTGTTTTTTTCACTATACTATATTAATCAATTTATCTGGATATTTATTTCAGCTCAACTCATATATCCTCCATTTTATTTAAAATTTGATGTTTTTGGACAATAATTATTGATATTTAATTCCTATTTTTCGTTCTTATCTTCTTTTCGTTTCTTAGACTGTTCTATTCATTTTTATTCTTCTGCATTTTGTTTAATATTAATCCCTTTTCTGGGTCAGGTGCACACTTTACAGAGGTTCTGACGACAGAAAAAATAGGGGAGGGAGAGTTGAGCAATTCAATCAATTTTGCATTTAAAGAAATATTTAAAGTAGGCCATAAAATTTTTTTAATAATTATTAGAAAATATTACAATATGATTCGATAATAATCCATGATATGAAAGAAATTAAGAGAAATAAATAAAATGAAAAATTAATTTCACTCGATTTATCGTTCAACAAAAATTTAAAATATATTCAGAGGTTCTTTACAATTTAAAAACAAAAAAGTTTGATAAGAATAATTTTTTACAAGTACGTTAAAAATTTTAAAATGTACTGTTTTTAGCATGCCCAACATCCCCTTATATACCACGATTTTCGTGTGTATTTTGATGCGGTAAAACAACAATTTTAATTTTTTAATCTAAAATTTATTTTTACCTAATTTTTTGATTTTTATTGTTGTTTCCGATTTATAGATAATTAAATTTGATTTTATATTTAATTATTTCCTTTTTTCTTAAATTTTAATATTATTATCCGTTAAATTCGATAATTTAGATTTAATTTAGTTATTCCATGATTTGATTTATTGCGTTGTCTTTTTAAATTTTTTATTATTATTTTTGTGTTCAATTTTTAATTCATTTATTTTTTGGGATCCTCTTTTATTGCATTTTCTGAGTCATCCATTGTTAATTTTTATTGCTACCGCTCAAAATTAAATGTGTTATCGTGCTGGACAAACAAAAACATGGTTCATCTCAGTTTTCGCCCAACACAGTGAAACCCATGTAACTTCCTTTACTTCAATTTTTTGCAGAAAAACAGGAAATCATATGCAAGTCATAACACTGTAGTCTCAGAAACTTAATTAACATATACATTTATCAGCTGTCACACTCACAAAGCGTGAGTTACGTTACTTTCTCATCCCTCTTTACTGCCATTCTTTTCATTTGGAGTAAAAGAATTGTCCTGTGGACGTACAAAGATCGAGGCAACTATTGAAGGTGTCTTGGTTACACAGCCAGTGAATGAGATTCTTTATTACTTGCGCGATTCACCATATTCTATCTTGACAGATCCAGAAATCAACGATAAATCACGATACTCTCTGTTAGGATTTGCTATATTAATTTGAATGATTTGTTTGTTAAACTATCATTCTGAAAAATAAATATGATTCTCGCTGTTATTTAGCATTTTGTGCAAATCTTGCCAAAGTAAATTTCTGTGCTAATAAAATAAATTGAATTTCGTATGATTCACGTTTATCAATAAAATATGTGTATAGTGATGTACTGTCATTGGCGAAGCGACTGTCAACCTCATCCTTAGTTTTGAAGGAGCGAGGTGTAATGTGATCTCAAATGCCCAATATAAATACTTTTTTGTAGAAAACAGGATTTTTGAAAACAGAACTTCTGGATCTACTTGTATTTTTACTTATCTGTTATAGGTAAATAACTGCCTTTTGGACCCAATATTATTTCGTGTATTCATGTTAAATAGAATATTGGTTGTTTCGTAACTATGTGTCTCTAAATTCCACTAAAAACCCATTAAAACTTTATTCTTAAAGCAAGCATGTTTCTTGAAGAATGCTTGAAAAGCAGTTTTTAAAATATTGGTACGGCAGTCTATCATTTAATTAATCCTACCCTTCATCAGAAAATTTCGGTCATGTCTCTTCATAAAAAGTAATATTTAAGTTCCTTGTTTTATGTGATGTAATTGTATTGGAATAATTGATTTCCTTGTCCCTTTTTTTATAAAAAACGTTATAATTATTGTGTATGATTGCCTGCATTTGTGATTTATTATTTTGATTGTCTGGGTCCTCGGATTACATTATTTATCCCAATGATATATGTGTTTTAGACACACATGTAGTATATATATATATATATATATATATATATATATATATATATATATATATATATATATATATATATATATATATATATATTGTCTGCCTTTCATTAATAAACTCTTCAGACATATTGATATTTTAATCTTCTTGCATTTCACATTGATCAATGATCTGATGATTCCAAATGTTAACCATGTATAGCCTATACTGTATTGGATATGAAGCATATATATATATATATATATATATATATATATATATATATATATATATATATATATACATTATAAAAATTAATAAATGGAAAGCAATCCAATGGATAATCATTCAACTTAAGGGAGGTATTGAGAAATGCGAACTCGGATTTATCTCCTTTTCTAGACCAAATAGGATAAGATAGTTCTTAGAATATTTATCTCGTCCCTAGAACTTAGAAATTAGAAATAATGATGACGAACGAAAAATCATATTTCTTTTCTGCCTTATTTGTAATTTTTTCAAAAGTTATTTAATATTTTACTTATTTTATTTTTTTGACCATTTAACAATTCATTTTGTTGAAAGTTTTATGGTAATGGTTACGTTGTGTTTACACCTATTTGATGACACAAGCAAAATCTGAGTTCATCCTTTGCTTAATTTTTAAAATATTAAAGGTGTTCATATACATTTGATAAAAGTGGAATCCAAAAAATGGTGATACTTGATGCGGCTTGGAGGTGGAGTTGTCAAATTAGGGGGTCTGGACAAATATTTTATGGGTGTAATCCTTTGTGGAATCCAGTTTCCAAATCCGCTCGAAACTAGTCTACCATTACAAATCTTATAGAATATCACTTGAAAACTTAATTTTATTCAGTTTATTATTCGAAAAACCAAAAAAAATTAATAATAACAATAATAATAATAATAATTATAATTATTATTATTATCATTATTATTATTATGAAAAAAATTTAGTATCCTGGGATCCCAATTGTTGAAGTTGGTCAGCTAAAAAGATATTTCAATGACCAATCAGAAGAGGGAGCGCAGTCGCAATTTTGGAATCAGACAATCATAATTAATCCTCTCTATAGAGAATTTGTCCATGAAGATTCAGTCAGATCAAACGAAACCGACACACTAATTTCAATCGATTTCCAAAAATATAATCTATGAAATCACTTGTTTTCTTCAATCATTTAACAGAAAATGTGGAATTATTCAAATAAATAATATAAATATTTTCAATGAAAAACAATTAAATAGTTAATATTTTAGTAAATTAATTTATAATTGGAGGAAATTAAAGATCGATTTTACAGTCATTCTTTTGCTTGATTGCTCCCATTCACGTTGTCGTTTTCTTCTTTTTCATTTTCATTTTCACTCTCTTCAACATATTCATTTTCAAGATCGCCTTCTTTAGTTTCTTCTTCTTCCTCGATCTCATCTTGATTTTCCGATTTGTTCTCAACATCGATGTCACCAGTTTTCTCAGTGTTTTCACAAGTTTTTTTTGAACAATGTTCTAAGATTATTAATAATCCCATTGTCAGAAATGTTAGAAATAGAATTGATATCAAGCTGATATAAATTCCGAAAATTGTATACCAGACAATTGAGTCGAGCTGCTTACGGCATCCTGGGGGATAGGCATTGTCTATATTTATTTTGGTGACATTTGGGTTACATTTGATGATAGATTTTGAATTATCAAAGCAGCAAGATAGCGGAACATTGTCTTTCAAGAATAGGTTATTGCTTTGGTGGTAGTCAGCTGCACCTGTAAATGAATGATAATAAATGGTTAATAATACCATATAATATCGTAATATTATAGATTAATGTGCAAAGTGCTATGACTAATAATGTTTTGAATGTTTTTAAATATTTTAATGTTAAATCATGTTTGTTTATTGTTTTTTAAAAAAATTTTAAATTTTAATATTATTAAAATAATTTAATTTATCAAATATTACATTTTTTTAAAAATTATAATATAGATAAAAATAATAATATTTATATAAATAACATTTTAAAATAAGTTAAAAGTATTTAAATATTTTTTTAAGTATTTATATATTAGAAAATTAAATTAATATTAAAATCAAAATAATTTGTTTAAATTATAAGTTAATTCATAATATTTTTAGTTGGTTTTTTGTACCTGAAGATGACAGTTATGATGTCGAAATATATCGTACGAAGAGTTTTTTTATTGGCGTTCTTTTAATATCGTAATAATAAGATATATTAATAGGAAGGTCTAGTTATATTGAACCTTATTAGTCACATAGGCAAACAAGAGACCTAAGGATCCCAGATTTGACACCACTGTTTTATAATATTAATAAATTACCTTCATAGCCACAACAACTAAGAGTATTTTGCAAACGATCCAAATGATGTGAGTTGAAACTTTTCCAGTCGTACGAACGAATAGCAGTGACCACCCGATTTTTTGTGTAAATCTGTTTATCATACCAAGTATGAAACAACATCGCCCCGAGCGTAATAGCCATAAAGAAGTAAAATATAACCTAAAAGAAAATTTTCATCAAAATTAATTTGAAATCCATTTTCAAACGAACCGAAATAAATAACTGACAAATATGATTTTTCGACACTAAAAACAGCGAATATATCGCCAGAATAATCATAAATATTCCTACAATGATCACCAGACCGTAACATTGGCGGATATTTAAATACTGATCGAAATTGTTCACCAAATCATAAACCATGACACTGCAAATCCCGATCCCAAATGTCATGACGATTCCGAACCCAACGAAACAGATCGTGACGTTTAGAATGATCGTCAACAATTTGAAAACATTTCTACAAGACAAAAACCAGTCGAAAAACCTTTTCGTGCACTCCGATTCACACATGATAAAAATATGGGTAAAAAATATATATCGGATTCCATATCAGTCAGTGGCAGATATACATCGATTTCCACGAATAAATGGAATTATCTATTACAATTGTCTATGGGAATCGCTAATACCATTATGGAATATCAAATATTCATGAGATCGTCTGATTATAGAGTTTCCCGATAAAATGTAACCTTATAAACCGAAACATATATTTTTATTAAAAATATTAAAAAAACATAATTTCAATAAAAAAATAATAATAAATGAACATAAATTTTGCATCTGTAGTTACGTTATTTTTGCCTCTGTAATTTATATTTCTGTATTGCTGCTTGTTTTACAAATATCAAACTACAAAAATTGTCAAACACACACACAAACACACTTATAGAGGAAACCATAGAAATATCTAAGTTTGCCTTTTAAATTTAGTTACATTATAGAGATTATTGCAGAAGATGAACTGTCGATAAGAAATGAATAATTGAAAGTGGTGTTGATAAAATTAAAAATGGAACAAGAATAGAAGTCTCCTCTTTTCAATGTTGTTCAATATTCGACATACTGCTATCTGTTAAAAAGTCAATGAACAGCTCCAGAAACCACATTATGGAAATTTAAGAAGTTATTACCACCATATGAAAATATTATTCACAAATTATTTAATAAGAGAAGAAATTTAGGTGAATTGTAGACATTTTATATTTAAATAAATAAATATAAATCCAGAGTTTTTAAAATTCATATAAATCCTAATAAAATTTATCTTTAAATTAATTTTCATTAAAATTTTACAAAGGCAAAAATGGTTTACTTTAAAAAGCATTTTAATAATTACAGGCTGCGATTTAATGACCTTTTAAAAGTCCCTTAGTGTAGTAAGCGGTCGGTTAAAAAAAATTGTCTTCAAATAAATAGGACAACGAAAACTTTTGTGAAAGGTCTGTGTGTTTGGGTAACGATCAAATGTTCGGAAGAATAGCTCTTTTAGCATAGGGAACAGTTTTCATTATAGTAATTTTCATCATGAAAACTGAATTCTAAATGTAAACTTCTGTAATTCGGTAGAATTTCGAAATATTTTTAATACCTTTTTAAGGTCGACACTAATAATAAAAAATACGTTTTGAAGAGATTACTCAAAGACACGTCGCCTAGTCTCAATCAAACTTTTGTGCAAAGGTTAGCAGCAAATGAAAACGCTCACTCAAACTGCACCTTTCCTTTACCAATTAATTTCAAAGAATTTCATTTTGAAATTAAATTTTGAAAGTAAGCTCCAGTTTGCTGATTGTTGAGTTGAGCTGGATGATATGGTGGACGACACATTCAATTGAATTAATGACTGGGACTGCACATCATGATTAGTTTGTCCATACAAAATCACTTCTTCAAGATCATCAGATTTGGCTGTCGAAGTTTCCATGTTTATGTTGAATATCAATCTTTGTGCAAAATTTTTAATAACTTTCGCTATTGTGTTTTCAATGATATGGTGAAATATTCGTTAGTCTGACTTTTCTACAAATCTCTAAATATTTAAGAGATCCAGATACATTTTGTCGTCTTTGGTTTATTTGATATTCAAGACCATCATATCCTAAATTCTCAATTATAAAAAACAATGCACATCATCAGAAAGACGATTTGCTTCCTCTGAGAGTTGCAAAAATAACAATATCAAGTTCGATGTCAATCAATGCTTTTATAACAGAGTTTTTAGCCGGTTAAATGTTTCCAGCATTTGGATCGGACTATTCTTTCTAGTTTTAGTATCCATGATAAGTTTCAATTATTTTCCAAATTCTTGTTTTTCAACAATTTGAAGATGTTTTCCAAAAACAGAATTTATTTAAAATCGAACGGTTTGGATGAGAAAACAAAAAAAAATTCAAATACTTCAGTTTTAGCATGTTTTAACTTAATATTTTCTACAAAATTTGATTATGAATCAGATTTATTTATGGTATTCATAGTCAAATTTTGTAGAAAATATTATGTCACTTATAAAGAAATCAGAGGTGATAAACAAAAAAGTCCTTATAATGCTTTAAATTAGCTATATTATAAATTTATTCAATCAACTCAACGCCATTTTCTCTTCCTCTGATTCATCGAAGTCATTCTCTGGTTCCACTTAAGCTATATGCTCCAATTCACTGGTATTCGACGTATTATAGAGAATGATAGCTAAAAGGGTAGTGTGTGTGAAGCACAAATGCTGATTACAAGGTAAAAGACGTCACCCTTTTTGTCACACTGCTGTCTCATCAGATGCTAAAATCTTTTTCTGAATTTTAGATTAACAATATGATTTTTAGATTCGGAATGCATTTCTCTGAAAGGAAACCTTTTTCAACACGAACTAAACTTAATTCCCAGATCATTTCCTTGACATGAATATTCACATTAAAATAACACTAGTTTCGTTATGATGTCCATTCATCTATGGTTAAGCAAAACCGTGTTCCATTTTCTTTGAGACAAATAAAATCCAGCAACATTTTGGCACAAATGTTTTGCGCGTATTCGAAAACCATTTTGAGAATAAATTTAGGTAATTTTAGTAATACATAATGATACATGCTTTTGACTTCACGATACAGAAATTTTGTTTAATTATAATAATAAAATTTATTTTGCTTGAAATTCAGTGCTGGAGTCGATATCTGACAAACATGGTTGTATTTTCACCGAAGCCGTCCAAGATCCGTTTAAATCCTGTTACTCTGAATCGAAAAGAATTCAAAACTTATAGTTAAAGCTAATGATTTTGCGCTTACCAAATTTATGAACACAGATCTTCAATCTGCAGCACAAATGTCCTGAAGATTTTTTTATGTATTGTATGATGAACTTCAATTAAGTCAAAATACGTAGAATATAGCAAAAATAACGACAAAAAGTTATGAAAGATCATGTTAAAATATCAATTTATCCCATATAGATTGTGATTATTATTATTTTGGAAGTGTTCTGATTGATTATACTTTAGTGAATGATAGTATAGAACTTTCTATCTGCATCATGAACCCGATAATACCAACGTCACTCATGTGAGCTGGTCCGATTATGTTATGGTTGAGGTTGTTTCTTCATATTCAAACTATATCAGAGATCTAGTGGTACAAACACACCTGTAGTAAAGAAGACGAAATTAGGGAAACAGACACACCCAAACAAATTTTGAAATGAAAATTGGAAAAAAATTTTAACAATGAAATAATATAAGTTAAAGAATGTTTAAACTCTATATATATTATAAGGACTTTTTTGTTTTTCACCTCTGATTTCTTTATAAGTGACATAATATTTTCTACAAAATTTGACTATAAATCAGATTTTGTAGAAATTATTATGTCTATATATAAATAAGAAATTTAAAAACAAAATGTAGATAAATCAATCATTAAGTAAATTAAAAATAAAATATCTATTTCCTAATAAAATCAATACGATTGATATCAAACTAATGATTTTTTAAAATATAAATAAGCATTAAAAGCTATCCAATGCATTCTAACAAAGAAGAAAATGTTTATTTAAAATCTCAGATTTTGTTTAAATATTTCATTTGTTTCATCTTGCACAATAATAATAATTAATTTAAATCGATATCAATTTTAATTTTTTATATAAATATTCGATCATATATTTTAATTTCTGAACCGAATGGCTCAGGGATCATTCAATGAAAGATTTCACACAGAAGTCATCGGTGACTCTAGATTTACGATTTTAAATCGTTATTCTAATTTAAGAGCTATTGGTTCCGGTGCACAAGGATACGTTGTGTAATTCAATTTGATTTCTTTTATAAGTATTCTTCCTATATCTTATAGAGCTGCACTTGATTCGGTAACCGGACAACAAGTTGCAATTAAAAAGCTTGCAAGACCTTTTCAAAATGTAACACATGCTAAACGAGCTTACCGTGAATTTATATTGATGAAACTTGTAAATCATAAAAATGTAAGTAGATAATGGGACATTGTTCTATGCTTTTCCCCAATGATTTTATATCAATTAAATGAAAATAAATATTTATCTCTTAAAAATAAACTCATAGCCAATTTATTTATTATTTTAATTTATAAATTTTGTTTGATATGATTTCGTCGGTTTTTTATTAATTCAATAACTTTTTATTTTATATTATTCATTTGTGCGTAGGAGTTTCAATGGGATATTTTTAAAAATTTAATTTATATTGGTTTAGAAATTTTACTTTTTTGATTTAGGTTTATTTACAATCTGTCCAATATTTTTTAAAATAATTCTTTTCACTTAAATCCCAATTTAGTATCCCAGTATCATATTTGATTTGTCAAAAACTATTAAAAGAGTATTAAATTAAATTTATTATATTAGGAAATCTAGAATTGCGTATTTTACAACTAAGAAGCAGATTGAAAAATAAAACACGAAAGTACATTCAATGATCATTGTTGAGTGTAATCACTTTCAACTTTAATTACTACTGACCATCTGTTTGGGAGTCTCGATTCTATGGGCAAAGAAGTTCTTCCAGACAATTCTTTCAACACCAACTAACTCCAATTGTCATAGACTTTGACCACTTGGCAATTTTGTCCATAAGTTGTTGTCTTACAGCAATAAATAACCTTTGGAAAGCTCTTAGAGTTTTTGCTGGTTGATATAGATTAGTTTTCTTTTCATCATTTTGAAGTAGAGAAAAGACTTTTCTTTCGTTTCTCTGAAAAAAATCGGCAAAAAATTTAATTAAATAAGTTTGCACAAGATCTTTCTGACAAATTTGCGCATATTGTAGAGTTGTTTTGAGATGGTGAACGATTAATCGTGAACTGATTAAAGAAAAATTTCTTAAATAATATCCTTGAAATCAAACTTTTGCCATCTTTTCTGGCAGTCTAAAGGCTTGGTTGTCAAAATCCGAGATTCAACCTCTTCCTTACTTGTCCAACAAGTTCGTGTCATCAAATTTGAAGCTAGAAAATAACTCTTGAGATTGATTTTCACTGATCATTCCTTCATCGAAGAGTTCGGCGAGATCACGAAATAAATGAGCAGCTTCATAATTCTTTCTCGACTGATAAAGCATGCTATGAAAAATATGAATATAACTTTTGAAGCGCATTTTTAAACAGTTAAATAATAAAGAATTATCTTGATGACATATGACAATTAAATGTTAATTCCAATTGACAAAATGGATAATTATGCATTAACCCAGTGGTCTTCAACCTTTTTCAGATAGTGGCATTCTAACCTTTTTATAATAATATTTCAGCGATAAAAAAACCAACAAGTTTTATAAGTTCTATATTTAATAAACTAAATATTTTATAACATATATTAATGTGAAATTTGAACTTGATGCTTTTTGCATATCTCCTTATTATTAAGTCGTGTATTTGACAAACATACTCTTAACTCATTCTTAATTGAGTTCAGTTTTGCCTTTTCTTGTTCTTAATATTTACTAAAGTTTAATATTTACCAAAAATAATTGATATATGTACCGCTATTTTAAGTAATTCAAAATCTAAGATAGTAGCCTTTTTTAAAATCAACCCATATATGAAATTAATAAATTTTCAATAATAAAATTAACAGAGCTCGCAGCACACTTTTCATATCCCTACGGCACCCTATGGTGTCGCGGCATCCCGGTTGAGAAACACAGCATTAACCTAATATTTTAACTAAATTTTATTAGGTTAATTCGCTGTTTAAAATCATATTTTGCTCATGATCGCAATCATACTCACTTAATTCAATACTTCCTCTGCCTTTATATAATACCAAACACTTGTATTGTATTTTGATTGGCATAATAATCTCGTTGTTTCCAACCTCTAGAATCCAAAGGTTGTGCATATTGATGATTACCATGACATCAATTATCTCTGTTATTCTGGCATTTATCTCTAAATTTCGTGCAAAATTTCAATTCATCACCCAAACATTTTTTTATTTTACTTTTTGTTTATCCAAACCAATTAATTATAATTTTCATATATTTGTGTAATTATTCTTCACACATTTACACATATTCACCGGTAAATATATATTTTTTCAGTTCAAAAAAATTTATCAAATTCAAATTCGATATATTTCTTTATATATTAAATTTTAATTATTAATCTTCTTTTAAATTACTTAAATCGTATTACTTTATAATTCTTAGATTTTTTCTTTTTTTGTCAATACAAATCGGGTTTTATTTTTACCCCATTCTCAAGTAATCTGGAAATTTATTTATTCTACAGTAAAAATTATCGTAGAAAAAAGCTTTCATAATTCAGTTCCCAACCTGGCGGTTGCGATTCCGACAAGGGTCGTATGACAACTTGCCAGGGGTCCTTTGAGAACTTCTGAAAATGAATTTTTAAAATTTATTAACGTACTTCGTAGAGTTTTACAATTTCTAATTTGCTAGTTACTAGAAATTACCGTGTTTAGGCTAAACGTTTGTGGTTTTTAATATCATTTTTATTTAAGCTATACTACTATTACTTTGAGTTGTGCAAAAATAAAAGTAAGGAGGAACAACCCAATTTTATCGTTGAGGTCTCCGCAATTTAGCAAATGTTAGCTATGGGTCACAGAACCAGAAAGGTTCATAACCGCTGATTCAGGGAGTCTCAGAAACTTTGAAAGAATTAATAATACACATAACATTGAAGTTATTAATTATTTCTGTAAGGGTATGAATCTAATAAGGTTTAGGTAAAATGAAAGCGTTTGATTAAATCAACATACCAAGACAATACATAAACACGATAAAAGTTCAAATCTTTCATGATCTCTGAATAGATATTTTTGAATAAAAATACCACAATACGTGACTTTACAGAAATGAATCAAATATATTAAAGCAAATATTTTATTATACAATCCTAAGTAAAAATAATAAAATTTAAATATAAACGACGTTAATATCCAAATTTCGTTATTAAAACCGACAATATCGGTCCAGACATTTTGAATTATCAGGATGTCGCTGATGTATGAAATAATGTAAATTATTTTACAGCAAACCATTCTCAAACATAATTCAAAATACATTAGTTCTTTGGTTAATTTGTGTAGAGAATTCGGGGAGTGAAATTTAGTAATGGATTCGAGTATGCGCTGTAAATTAATTATTAATGTTTCTTACAAATGACCACTTCATAAATTTGTCTTTTCGTAATGGATCATATTATAAAGTAATTCTTGGACCGGTGGTCTAAAATAGAGAACATGAAACATTGTAAAACATAAACGCACAATTTCGAGCAAAAAATTTGAAAATTTTTTTAGTAATATATTTGTGAGAAAATATAGGATAAGTGTGTGATATTTGTGAATAATACACAAAATTTCTCTTCATTATATAAAATCTGATCCATTTCCTGGAGCGACGTCATTAGTGAATAACAGAAAGTTTCGTGCATAATATTTCGTGTAAATTACCTATTAATTACTCAGTTTCATCCAACTGGAAGCTACCCACTGAAACGACATCATATATAATACGCATTTATTCTCATGATTCCATCAAAAATTAACAAATTTATTGTCACACTAAATTGCCGATTGAGCAGTTGTAAAATATTTTCATTCACATATTCCAGTACGATTCTCCATTAAGTCAACATTGCAATTAGAAAGTCGACCAAATCCATTTTTGATGACTTTTTTATTAATTTTTTGTTCTAAAACTGGAAATATTTATTAACCAGATAAAATTGTTCAGATAGAGATTAATTTTTCAAAATCTATCCCAAATTAATATTTATTTAAGTAATAAATCTTGAAAGAAAATGAGATCAAAATTTTCGAAAATATAGCGAAAGTAATTTTAATAATAACAAAATGTCTGATTTTAAATTATAGAAAAGATAATTTTTTGATTTTTACAGAATTCTGAAAATTTAAAATTAATAAGTAAATATTAATAAAGAATTTCACAATTTGAAATAATAAGTTTTAAAATTCCTAATATAAATTTGTAAGAGAAACTGTTTATTTAGGAAGAACACTTTTTGTCTGCTTCTAGAACTGCGTTTCCCAACCAACCTGTGACAACATGTTCATGAAGGTAACTTGTTTACTCTTACAAACTGCAGTTGTTTCTGTTAGGAAAACTAAGTGCTGTCAAAATGTGACCATTAGATTAAATATGGAATATTCAGAAATTATAGTTTATTCCAAATTCAGAGATTGAATTTAAACATTTGTTTCTTTCATTTTAAATATCCTTTTGTCTGCATCTTTCATTTAAAAAATATTTCATTACAATGATGAGTAAAATATATTTTCCCCCCAGTAAACGAGTATCAATATGGCTATATTTTTACACGAGAATTCGACTTAAAATACCTTTTTAACAACCGTTGATTTCTGGGACAATTCAACACGGTCATTAGCGTAATATTTATTATAGTTATTAGTATTCGGATAGGATTTGGATGTTAATAATTTGATATAGAATTGGTTTTAATGAATCATTATTTTTATTATTTAACACCGCCAGCCTCGCTTGCTTACCGGTGGATGCCGGTATTACGCAATCCAAAGTCGCCTGTTCACCAGTGATCACAGTTTAAGTGGAATTCAAGTACAATAAACGATTCTCCGGCCTCTGTAAAATATTTTTCAAAATCAAACAACTTAACACATAATTAATAAACACCGTGACCTGCATAAAGATATTGCATGACCTGTGTGGCTCAATGTGTTAATAAATATCAACGAAAAACTTTCTTGGAAATTAAAAGTTTTCAAAACGGTTTCAAAATACAAGATAAATTATTTTTTTTGCTGACTTTTAAATTATATGTTATCTAGATTAGTTTTTACGTGTTTCTTAGTAATCAGTAATTAGGTACCATTCAAGCAATTGGTCCTTTCCCTGATATAACACAATAAAGGGTTGGGAAACACTGCTCTAGGGGTTTTTATTTTGTAAAATTTGATATTTATTAGTTGATGTAAATATTTCAATGCTAGCTAAACGTAAAATTCCATTCAATTACGTCATCCTTAATGGGGCATCATTATCTACAGCCACTGCCTATCTACCCGATAATGACATCATTCTTGATCAGACTATGCCCAGCAATTATTATATAAATATTCTTTACAATAACGAATATTTATTTATCATTTCTTCAGTTTAGTTAGGAACTGTCATTTTTTAAAGTCAAATTGAGATAGCTGCGTTAATAAAGTTGAAATTTCCGCTTGTTAATTACGTCAATTTCAATAATGAATGTTTCATTATGATGAATTTTTATCAACAGAATGAAACGAGAAAATTTTGAATTTATGCATATAAGGACATTTTTCGTTAATTAACTGAAATAATTAATTACAAATAAATCAAATTAGTTTTTCATCCGTTTCCTATCATTCAACACGTATTAAGAAATAGTTCAGAAGAAAATTTCGCTTTTAATAAAACATTTAAACTGACAGAATGTAATTGCATAATTATTGTCGTATGCACATCCGTACGACGGTCACGCATAGATTTAATGCTATTTTCAGTAAAATATCAAAATTAAGTATGGTGACATTTAAACTGTTTTTAAATGTATCCGACGTGCGTTTTTTACATAGACTTATTAAGTTTTTATAAGTCTTTCTCTGTTAAATATAAGTTAGTGTTCTAAAATTATTAGTTTGATTATTATTGACAAAATATATTGTTCTATTGTAATTTTCGTTATTTGAAGGATCATTGGTTCGAGGTATTTTTTATTTTATTACCTATAAAATATTAATATTTTACAAATCTATTTCATGATAACAAGAGTCTACGTAAATGTAATGCGTCTTACATCCATCTTGGGTAAGTTAAACGATTGTCTACACTATTATCGCTACATATTCAGCTGTATGTCGGTCTCACATTTTACAGGAGAAAGATTTTGAGATTCATTGACCAATTTTCGTATTTTATTAAAACCATTGAGACTTCTATGGTAGGGCCATTTTAATAGCATACACGCGTTAAATCCAAATAATTCACTATGTTTTATTTCAGCAATGTCAAATACCGATAAATTTAGATTTGACTATGATGGCTAATAAATCACTAGGTCATCCTTTAGATCAGATGTCGGTAGTCTATGGCACGTGGTGGAGTTGTCAATGGCACTCTATGCACCACTATAAAGTTTTCTAGGTAATAGCTACTCTTATACTGCTAAAAGCGGTTTCACTTATATTCTCTAATATTATTATATATATATATATATATATATATATTTATATCGGTATTGAAATGGTATTTTTTTGCTTTATTAAACACCAATTTTCCACACAACGTCAAATAATATCACAAGCATGTGTTGCTGTGGGGCTTTCAAAGAGAGGGTCAATTTTATGTTGTTTGTTTTTCAATTAAATATATTAAAAAGATAATTTTGCAATGAAATTATTTTCATAAGGAACTGTATTATTTAATGTGACAGACATATCATTACTTATTTGTAAAAAAAATAAGGTGGCACCCTGAATTAATTTGCAGTGTGGCTTGGCACACTACAGCTAAAAGGTTACCGACCCTGCTTTAGATCATGTTGTTAGACCATGCTCTCATCTTATGAAGGATATATATAAACATATCTTTTGTTTTACTGTATGTCTTTATTTCAATTTTCTTAACTCGGTTATCAAATAATTCAACATAAAATTCATGTAAACAATTCGATACTAAAGAATCAACTCCAATATTTGCACTATCAGCATCATTAGACTAATTTACATTGATTCTTATCACATAAATCCAGTCTTTTAGGATATTAATTAACTAATACATTTCAAATTTTAATCAACATGCAAAATGGTGCGATAAAACAAATTTCTTATTCATTAATTGTATGTTTGCATAATATTAAAAACAATGAGTCCTTTAATTAAAAATCCTTTATTCTTGAAATCTAGTTACCGACATGCTTCAATAGAAATGCGAATAAGAAATTTGGCAGTGTTATCTGTCACTTCCGTGTGATAGAGTACATGCTATTCTATGAAGCTTGGGACTGAGACTTTGGCCAAGTGAATGATATCCTGGATTTTGCGCCTAAATATTTCTATCATCTTTTCCTACAACTGAGATTTATTTACATTTTTCCTTTAGAGATTTTTTATGATATGAATTTTTTTCTAATAGTGTTAGTATTATTTCCATCAATTCTTTGCCATTATTTGATTATACTACAATAACATTAATAATAATAATAATAATAATAATAATAATAATAATAATAATAATAATAATAATAATAATAATAATAATAATAATAATAATAATAAACACTACTAACATTCTCTAGATCATTGGCTTGTTAAATGCATTCACACCACAACAAACAATCAACAATTTTCAAGATCTCTACCTTGTAATGGAATTGATGGATGCAAATCTTTGCCAAGTTTGTTAAAATGATTATTCGAGATCGTAACAATTGTCACAATAGGTTATAAATATGGACTTAGATCACGAAAGGACGTCCTATTTACTTTATCAGCTTTTATGTGGAGTGAAACATCTTCATGCCGCGGGAATAATTCACAGAGACCTCAAACCGAGCAACATAGTTGTGAAACATGATTGCACTTTGAAAATTTTAGATTTTGGATTAGCCAGATCTGCCGGAGACAGCTTTCTAATGACTCCATATGTCGTTACAAGGTATTTCAAATGCATTTTGCATGTATTCGGAACCGGTTTCTTATTAATATCAACAATAATCATTCATAATTTTATTATAATACATTAATCCTGTCATAATTTGGATTCCAACAAATGTTTGATATTTCGATATTTTTGAAATGTTTTTGTTCGAAAAATTCTAAATAATACAATTTATTTGTAGCATTTTAATAAAACAATAAATTTTATAATAATTAATTTCAAAATTAATTAATTAATCAATTAATTAATCAATAATCTAATAAATAAATTACTAAATCAATAATTAAATATTAATCAATAAGTGGAATAGGAAAATTTTTTGTTACAGCTTTTTAAGTTGAAAGTTGACGATTTTCATTTGATTTTAATTTCCACATATTAACACTAACAGAAATCAGTAAATTCTTGGACTGCCTGTATTGCAAACTGGTAACATTAAAAACATCCCAAAAAGCATTAACTCATTTGTAGTTGTCAAAGTGGTACTTGTGATCAGTATATTTTTATTGATCCAATAGTGCAGATCTGTGACATACTGACTGACTGTTCATATTAGTATTCCACAAAAGGACAGTGAGCTTTATTATCTGGCCAATTCAAGGGATCTCACTCTTGATCCCGTCATCGTATGTTATCTTAGGATTAATAGATCATCTCATTCAAATCATTTCTTCTCATCCTCTTGACGTAATATTTTCAATTTATTTTATCTTCTTTTCTTCATTTATTATTTTCTTAATCAATATTTTATTTGTTTAAGTATTTTTGCAGTTCGTGCTAAATATTTTCAGTTTCTCGTATAAGATGTACTTAAAATCTATAAAACAGAATTAAAGAATACTAAAGGATCCTTCTTGTTTTTTATTGCAATATTTATATTCTTAATCCAACGGAGTAAGCCCATTAAAATTGTAAGTTTATTTCAAATGATCCATCATTTCTGGCTATCAGAAATAAGTCGTCATTTTTAAATTGTCTTCTTTAAAAGAGACATTTGAGGTCCTCCCACCTCATTGTCTTATTATATTCTCTTTGATCACGCATACCAAAATAGCTATTCAATGTTTTGAAGAAAAACAATTACAGATCAATCGTCAACAGGATCAAGCATATTGTCTATTAAATCAGATTCATGGAAGTATATGTTGCCAGGCATAAGAATTACTAATTAAAAAAAATATCCTAAACACATCCGGATAATCAAGAGAAATAAGGCCTGACAAATATATAGTTATAATGCTATATTTCAAAGGATATATTATTACTATTTTACAGTTTAAAGCGTTCGTGGAAATGTTTTCTAGCTAAAAGAAAATTTTTCATTATTTTCGCAATATGATAAACATATAAGAAAAATATTAACATTCCCTAATAAAGACATTAATCTTGTAAATAAAAAATCTCTTGCAATAATCATGATAAATATATTCTAGGAATATTTTCACTGTCAACCATTTCAGTTCATACAAAATTTTTAAGGATTTAGTTACATTGTTTAAATGTAACTATTATAGAAGAGAATATTTTCTACTCATTGATATACTTTCTCTTGAAACCGATTCCATACTTGAGTGTTTGCTTGTTATCTTTTTATTTTTCATAAATAAATATTTGTTTAGTCAGTAAAATGATTTTATTTCTCTTAACTATATTATACAAATTTACATTTGCTGCTTTATACTTTAATTTTTGAGTCAGACAATATTTCGAGTTTCATTTTGAAGTGATCCTTTCCAACAGGTATTACGGCCTCATTGGTTCGGTATGGACAGTTTTGATATATGCTTTTCATTCTGTTGATAGCAATTTACAAACATTTCTTTTTTAACAATTTCCTGACATTAGAATGAAAAACAAATTACAATAATTAATCATAGAAATATTTGATTTCAAACGTTTTTAAACTAAACCTGTTTAAAAACACTGAAACAAAAAAACTGAAAATTATTTTTTTTATTAAAATTTTATATTTTCTTACTACATTTTTAGATATTATCGTGCTCCTGAAGTCATTTTAGGAATGGGTTACACAGAAAATGTCGACATCTGGTCAGTTGGGTGCATTTTTGCAGAAATGGTATGTGAGAGAATCATGTTTCCCGGTACAGATCACATTGATCAATGGACGAAAATTACTCAGCTCTTGGGAACTCCAAGTGATGAATTTCTTAGCCGTTTACAGCCATCCGTTCGCAATTATGTTCAGTCGCGACCACGAACTTTCGGTAAATCATTTGATGATCTCTTTCCCGATGATTGTTTCCCTGAACCTTCACTCGTGAGTCAAAAAGTTTATTGTATTTCAAATTTTATTTATGAAAATCTTTTAAGTTCCTTAGATAGTAATTCCTTGTTCTCTTACACTATCGACAATATTATATTTACAATTCATTCAGTTTTATTGTCTATCTGTGACTGAAGTTCTTCATTTCTTTTTATAAACCCATCTAGTCATATTTGTAAATTTTGTTTTTGCATAATTTTAATTTCACTAATAATCGTCAAATTTTTTTTGTTACAACGTTGAACCCAAGCTATTTCGTTCTTTGTCTCACCTCAAGGATTAAAATATGCCATGAATTAGTAGATGTCCTATGAATTCATTGCACAAGGAATTTTGGATTTCTTTCAAATGCTTCGAGGGACTTTTAGTTTGTGAAAAAATCGACTGGAACATCTATAGTGACTATTTGCAAATAGTATTGTAACTTCGAGATCAAGGATTTACTGCCATTTTTGAAAAGATATTTTTAAATATTAATTCCAACATCCACATCATAATATGCACATTCAAACCATAAAATATTAGTAAGACAAGCGGAAGCGCAAAATTAGGAATTGAAACCATTTACACATGAATTTATGAATTGACAGTTTTAATGAAGACCATTTCACCAAACTTTGTAACCATATTACATCATATTATTTCTACTTATGTAATTTTCTATTTCTGAAAATACTTTTTTTCCGACTCTATTATATCTTCTCTGTAGGTTTTCTACACGAAATTATTACTTCAGCAGCAAGAGAAATTATCATACCGTATAGATACAGTTTCCACGAAAAATACTACCTTGAAAGGATGTCAATCTCTGTCCATTTCAGCTTATCCCATGGCCATTACCAAGTTTAGAAATCAGGTGTTTATTATTCTGGGTTTACCATATATTTTATATCCGGTATTTTTGCCTAGCTTACCTAATGTTTCGTTCTCACTATCCGGAAATCCTTAAAAATTTATGTCAAAGTCCTCCAGGAAAGCTTCACAATAATGGCAAAATTTTCACGCAAACTTTATCTCTCAAAATTTGCATTGATATTTTTCATTTAATTTCAAAACTGGTGATTATAATCCAGTAATTATAATAATTATTTTCAATTATATGTCGGTTATATAAAAATATTTCGTAATTCATGAAATTAGGTTTTCTAATTTTCTTTTCGGAATTTCAGACGCGTTTCATCAATTGGACAAATCTTAATTTAACATTAATTATAAGAAAAAGGAAATTTAATTATTCTACTGTTTTTGAATTTTTAAACATTTAAATATTTCAAAAATTATTTATTTAATTTTAAAATGGTTTCAATGACCTAGCCCATTTCATTTTGAAACCGGAATATTTATATTTTCTGACAAAATACTTCACAGAACAGAGACTGAAAGTTTTATTGTTATTCTTAAACGTCCAACTTTGTCACCCAACTGAACTCCATGAACATTTCATTCCAACTGTCGTTCAGCATTAGTTGTTACAGTTTCTGTGTCAGTTTATTTCCGCTTATATTATACACGACAACGAATAAATCTATTTGTCGTTTCCTATTCAACATTAACTACTACAATGTTTTAATTTTTTAAATAATCTCAGTTGTGAATTTATTTGTTAAGTGTTTCTGTGGGTGGACATACACCACGGGGGGTGCCTGGCGGGTGGGCTTGAACTGACTTCAAGCCTATAAGCAAACTTATGACCACTTCCTTCTTTGACCGAAATGTTTTTTATTAAATAATTACTATTTCAATGTATCTGTGCTTTTAATTTAAATATTAATTTTTTAATCGGAATTTGTTAAATGAGACAAAGCTGATGCCGAACTTGTTAAGACTGGCATATAAATATTTCATATAAATATACAAGTACAAACTCAAAATTTTATTTGAAATTTTCTTGTTTTATTCTTTTCTTTATCTCAATAACTAATTAATCAAATATTTTACAAATAAAAAAATTAAATTTTTACTAATTTAAGTATTTTTTATCCATCATAAAAAAGTGATAAGGACGAAGTTTGGAATTGCTCCATCAAATTTTATTACGAATTCAACTTCACTGGCGAGGAAGCTGAGGAAGCTGCAAATTTACACTGCAAATAGACTGGAATTTAACAACCATATAAGATATTATTTACCAGCCAATTGATGATGCTCTAGCTAGCAACGTTTATACTGAAACAGTTTATTAACTCAGCCGTATCAGAATATATAATTTTCATTATGTTTATTGGAATATTTGAAAATAGCACTACTTGACGCATAATTGCTGTTAATGGCACTCTAACTTAAAGTGGCTGACAAAAGGAATTCTGGTGAGTAGTACAATAGCCAGTCTGTTGTTGGCTTATTTTATTCTATGATTTCGCTCATTCTCCTGTTCATATAAGCAGATTTAGTCAATATGTGACACATTTTGTAGCCGAAAATAATTGATTGAAGATCATTTTTTTGATGTTTCTTTAACATAATTATCGATATTTTATAATTCCAATAGGAACACGCCACATTGAATGCCTATTGGGCTAGGGATTTATTGAAAAAGATGCTTGTCATTGATCCACTTCAACGAATCTCGGTCGGTGAGGCATTGAGACACCAATATATTAATGTTTGGTTTGAAGATTATGAAGTGAATGGGGTAAATTTGTGTATGAAACGCAAATTGTTTACATGACGATCTTTTTAATTTCAGCCTCCGCCTGGCCAATATGATCATTCGGTTGATGAAAGAGAGCTCACTGTGGATCAGTGGAAAGATCTTATATTTCGTAAAGTAAAGGAATATGAAAGCCAACCTGAAAATATGTGATTTCGCTGTGAACATCAGTTTTCTCCGGTAATTTTTGTTTCTTGTTAAGGTAAGTGATGATTCACTTTTAGTCGTAATAATAATACATCTATTTTCGGTAATGTTACTCATCAGTTATCTTATAACATTTGATACAATATGAAAATATTACCATTTAGGCGTATTATTATTATTATTATTATTATTATTATTATTATTATTATTATTATTATTATTATTTATTATTATTATTAGTGTGATTATTATTAAAAAAAAAAGTAAAAAAAGAAAGGTTTTAATAATTGAAAAGCACCAACTAAGTACATTCAACAACATTGCGCTATATATATCGACGGTTTATCAATCTTCGGCCAAGAAATTACATTAACAATAACTAAATGAAAACAGTGAATATTCAAACCAATTTATATAATAATTGCCGTCTTCAATTTGTATCAAAATCTTTCAAATAATATAAAATTATTTTTAGATACACAATAACTATTATTATTCTATCAAACAATTTATTATAGAATATGTGGTGGAATAATTAACAACCAAAACCCATCCGATGGAAATATCCATCGCAAATTGATAGAAAAAGCCTCAGAATAGCTAGACAGTTTTAAAAGTACAGGCGACTATACAGCTGATTGTGAAACATAGGATTTTATGAGCGACGGCCAGAAGGAAGAAATAGGATTTCCACCCCAATGTAAAAAAATTTAAAAAACAAAACCTTCCAGAATTTTAAAAGAATATGTTTGTTTGAAAATGTAAACGATTTTTTTTAAAAAATTTATAATTATTAAAATTTATAATGTTATAATTAGAATTCAAATTTTGTTGTAAAATATACATAAAATTAAGTGCTTTTAGTTAAATGAATATTCGAATTTTAGTATTTCATAATTTAGAATTTAATATATCGAACAAAGTTTTCGTAACAAGCTTGAATTAATTTCTATATGACCGACATGTGTGGAAACAGCTCTCTTTTAAAATTCTGGAAAGTTGTTTTTTTCATTTTTTTACATTGGGGTGGAAATCCTTTTTCTTCCTTCTGACTGTCGCTCATAAAATCCTATGTTTCACAATCAGTTGTAGACTCTTCTGTACTTTTAAAACTGTCTAGCTATTTTGAGGCTTTTTCTATCAATTTGCGATGGATATTTCCATCGGATGGGTTTTGGTTGTTAATTAGTCTACACAGAATAAAATAACATTTAAATTAATTTTAAAGAATGTTTTCCATAAACAAACATCGACATCATACAATATAAAAAATAAAGTCAAAAGAAGACATTTTTAAATAAACATTTTCAAAAAGACTTGTTATTTTAATATTACCTAGCAATTTTTATTATTAGTATTATGATTGATTATTTTTAAATATTATTGATTATATTTAGGTAACATATGTACAATGTGGTAATGAAATGATTATGATTGTTAGGATAATATAGTGCTTCCTATTTTGTTGATTATAAAAACGGAATGACGCTTTAATGGCTCAGTAATATCATAATTCGTTTGGGTTCTTATTTTCGATAGGATTTGTATTCTTGGTGAATGTATTGTACGATGTTTATTGGGAAATTGTAATATTCTAATACATCTATTTATTAAATAAGGAGCTGTAATTACTGGTGGATAAATGTATATTAGCATTATTATTTTTAATATTAATTTATTATTATTATTAAATTATTATCGTTTGTAAATTGATGAGGCTGGAAGTATGTAATTTGTTTGGTTGATTTTGACATAGCGGTTATTTGATTTAGTTTATGTAAATGAGTATTTTTATTCATATATTTTGTTGATGATGACATTTAATAAATAGACGATATTTGTTTATTTTATTCGCTTCAATAAATTTTCAGAATATTTATCGACTTTTTTTATGTTGGCGCGCAGAGTATGTTTTATTAAGTTTTATTTGCACTGCAATTAGTAATTGCATTTATTTTTGTACTGGTCAATGACCAGTGGTTATACAATGCAAATATAATTATATTTATTATAAATTAGACTTTTATCCATTTATTTTTTATGATTACTAACAACATTTTTAAGTATCGTATTTATTATATATGACATATATGTTCCGAGTGATTCAAAAGGTAATAGACAATTCTATTTATAAATATTTTTAAAATAATATTAATTTAAATTTTATTTAAAACAGAAATTACAATAAATGCTAAAAGTGTTCACCGTCGACATCAATACCTTTTTAATACAGCGTTACATGCGTTCTGGATATCTTGTGGTGGAATTTGAGCAAATGAATCAATTATTATTTTCTTTAGATCATCCAAGATCCAGTTTTTTCAAATTTCTTATCAGGTTGTTTATTGTTCCCTTTGTTGGACGTTTACCGTATTTGATTTTCAACCATTCTCCTGTAACAAAATTGGGTATTTTAGCCTATAATAGCGTTTTAGTAAAAACACTATCGGCAATAGAAAATTGAGCCATTTAAAAATTAAAATTAGTGATACTGATATATTATTTGAAATGATTTGCCAAATATTTAAATGCTTGATCGTATATCACCTTTTGAAACACTCGGTATGAATTATATACAAAATAAAGCAGTGCGTCTTCCTAAACCAGAAAAAATGTCAGAGGAAAAACGCGTAACATTCAAAACTATATTCTAGAAGTACATAAATTTAAACCAATTTCCCAACAAATGTAATTATTCCAGAAGATAGTTAAACTGATTTGCAGAATACAGATGAGGATTCCAAACACCTTTGACCGAATTTATTTGCATAATCTATTATATATATGAAACATCACAATTCTATGATTTTTTATAAATATTAGTTCCTTCAATTTACAGTTATGATGCACAACCCAAAGAGCAATTAAATTGTTCTCCGCGGTTTATTTTTTAATTATGGTACTTAGGCTTTAGTTTTTTAACTTTTTGATTTTTTTGTAAGGAACAGGTATAATGCCATATAAGCTTTTAAAAACGGTTACCAAACCTTTGAAAATCAAGGGCACAGTGAATAAAGGACATTGATCTCAAAAGTTGTATTATTGAAAGCTTTATTATTGAAGAGAAAAACCATCGTGTCTCTAGCGTGATGTTTCAGAGTGTTTGTCTTGGTCATTTGATCCTTCTTTCAAAGCCCCATCTAGACAAAGCAGAATAAAACAGAATGCGCAATCTTTTATGCTTCGATGTTTTGGGACTACAACCTTAGCAAAGATACATGCAAAATAGAAAAAATTCGTATACAAGAGGATCTCACCGTAGACACTTGATCTGGCCGACGGAGATCAGTAGCAGTAATATTCTGAATTATGTAATGCCTTCGCTAGCCTCTTTAGAATGTATCCGTACCTCAAATGATACATAATTCATATAGAAATCGGGGTGAAATCACGAGAAAGAGTCAAATCGCATTAGAAATCTGAAGTGAGTGGTAAAACCTCGAATTTGACCTTAAATAAAGTACACCGATAAAATGTTAATACTAACATCATGATGGAGGGCGATAGAATATCATATGACAAAGGACTTTTAGTATTGAAAACGACAAAATTGTTATGCAAGAATTTGCGAGGGTTGTCTCGGAAATTGTATAAGTTGCATTATGTAGTTAAGGATATATTAAAAATCAAATAAGTAAAAATGACAAAATGAACGTAAATTTCCATCAATCAAAACTATGCGGGAACTTGCAAATTGAAATCAGTAAAGCTACCATCTGGGTAATGTGACAAGCCAAAAAAACCGCGCTAATAACTTGTGAGAAATGTATAATATGGGGGCAAAATAAATTAAATGCTGCTACTCCTAAGATAATTATTGAACGAGGTACTAGATGTGGAGTGGCTCCGTGATCCCGACTGTAACTCTCATGGATCGGAAAAATTAAAAACGGGTAATACATGTAAATACTCGCTACTAGATTCGACAGACTTTGAACATAGAAAAACATAACAATTTATTTTGAAACCAAGAAACAAAAGTTAGAGCAATGGCCGTTACTACCAGATAGCTTAGGCCAAACTCCATTGAAAGGAAATATGATGACCGAGATCTTAGGATCTCCAAATCGAAAGATGAAAACAATTATTCTATTTCTAAGCCCGAACCACAATGACCCTTCCTAAGAGGAATAGATAATCCTGAAATTATCTGAATAAATTTAAGTTGAAATCAAATATATGAAACGTCATGTAATTTTCTAAAATGAATGAGTATAGAATTAATGCTTCAAATTAACAACAAAAACCATAGCGTGTTAGCCACCCGGAATAACAATGATTTTTAACAGTAATTGTAGAGATCTACTGCAATTTGTATATGAAATTCACTTACAATGAATTTTACCCGTGGGTTTCGAGATAAAGAATGCCACTGCATATAAACACATATTCGTAACTTCGTTAGGAGAGGACAAACATAAGACTAGTCAATTTGAATTTTCGATAAAGATTGTGAGAATTACGCAGTCCCATATACACTCGCTAGGCTACTGAGCACATGCCACATCCAGCAATGTTTAATATAGCTAGCTATCAATCGTTGTGATTTTTAATACCACCGGGTTAAATTCACCAGGTTTGACATTCATAAATATACCATGTCTGACAAAGCTAAATCTGCTACACTTAACAACCATCAACTCATTATGCCTAGAATGATGTCTACTAGGTCTGATAATCGTAAAACTACTGTTAGGTTCGAGGTGGCGGGCTTGGTTTTCGAAACTAACACAGATTTATCTGACTCCAAAGATAAACTCTTTCTCTAACGTGTAGGTAAATAATTACTCGATATGATTTAGAAAATAAGACAAACAACTTTGATATATAAAATGTATCTATTTTATGCACAAACTACAAAATGTTCCCAAAAATGCCACACAAATCTATATAAGACAGATTATCGGTTGTAACAAACCGTCCTCAGAAATAAAACGTTAAACGCTAGGGCTACTTGGTACTCACAGCGCTGATCAAACAAGAAAAGGAGCAAAATGGTGTTTGTATCCCTGATTTTACGCTATCGATTAGAACAGGGGTCGGCAAACTTTTCCACATCCAGAGCTACTTTTTAAAATCATGCGGCTTCAAGATCGACCTCTTATTTTAAAAAAAATACATTAAAAAATTACAGAAATATAATATTTATTAAAACAAATAATGTGATGAATGGAATTGTTTTTCATCCAATAGTTTCTTCATATCGGGAAAATAGTTTGTAACAGCCAATCTTAAACAAAAATCCAGATTTTTATTGGTAAGTTTTGTTCGATATTTATTCTTTATGAATTTCATATTTGAAAAAACGGATTCACATAAGTACGTTGATCCAAAGAGGCAAGATATTTTAATGCAACATCTCTTAAAAACGAATACACTGATTCAGTGTTACATGGCTACAAAATTCCAATTGATTTTTAAAAAATTCGCAACTCAACTCTATATCATTTTGTATTGAAATTAATTCCATTTCTAGCTGTGCTTTATCGTATCCAAATTGGTTACTAATAACTTCTGAGATAGTTTCAATATTAATATTTACGAAAGGATACATATGTTGGGCCAGAACACAAACGGCCTTGTGAATGTTTAAATGAACCGGTAACACACATGCAAATATAACATACAGATTTAAATTCAAACCTATTAAAACATCAATTAACCCTATCAAAAAATAAGAGAGAAAACAATAAAGTATAAAATTATAAACACAAAAATAAATTAAAATAATAACAAAATGCAGCAAGATCCGCACGATATAAATATAAACATAACACGAAAACATAACAAATTCGACCGAAATTTGATAATTTAACAAAACTGTAAAATTTCATGAAAATGAAATTAAAATCAAAGAATTTGAATTAGAAATAATTCAATAAAAATTTCAAATAAAAATTATCAAATGAAATTAAAAATTAATAAAAATTAAGATTAGAATACACTAGAAAATCCCAAGGTCGAATTTTGTTTTACTAAATCAAAAAGAACACGCAAGGTTAGGGACAAAAAATAGGTATATATACCGATTCATTTTTACACAATTTTAATCAGTTTTTCAAACTTGAACTGGCTTTGTTTAAAAATCTATTTTAGGGTGAGTTTTATTTTGGAACTCTCTATCCACTTCGCGTCCTCGCAATCTCGATGGAGCTCTGCTTGGATGTCGGCGTGGTGAGAGTAATATTCGTATGATTTGCCGTTGGATCAAGTACTTATTATGTTGTTTTGTTAATATTAATAAAGTATTTATAACATCAAAAATTATTTTCTCTATAAGTAATTTATTTTATGTCGAAATTTTTCCGGCCCACAGCCAAAGACACATCGCAAGTCATTAAAATCAGACATATTATTCAGATTCGTGTAAGTGCTTGGAATATCGCCGATGATCTGTGCCCGTGAAGACCCGGCGTGCGGAACGCAGGGATTGGAACGTCAATATTATCCCGTATAGAAGAAAGGAGAGATAAGGAAGCGGTCTTTTGGCTACTTCCTCGTCTCTCAGTTTCTTTAAATTCGACCTAAATTATTTTACATACGGCTCAAAATCACCACACCGAGCAGTCCAGTGGGCACTCATTAATCATAATATAAACACAACGCGCCTAAGGCCAACCAGGGGAAAGGTGACGGGGAAATGAAAAAATTAAAAAATGAAATCATTGCTATGAAATTAAATCAAACTTATATTTCAACCACTAAATTTAAACTATGGATGAGAATTTAAATTCATTATAATTATTAAACAGCCCTTTTAAGCGCATAACAATTAGTAATTGAAGTCACGAATTTAAACGAACCAAATTCAGAGACGTAAATAAGTACGCTCCTATTAATACATAAGAAATATCATAAATACCTATAAAAACAAAAAACGAAAGAAACTTTGTATCTTCATATCACAAATAGTTACGAGTCATCATAAATTAGCATTTCCTAGATCAACATAATAAGTTCCATGTAGTAACAGGCAGTTCATTGGATAATAACCGATCACGAATGGATAATGGAGGTGCGGAAAAGTGAAATGAACGCCAATTTCCTAAGCCCTATTGGAAATTACTTTAAGATCCAAGAGTGGAAAGAAATCCTGCGCATCTGTAGATCCAATACTAGAAATAAGTTTCGCAAATCCCACTGGAGCAATCTAAGATGAATAATGTTCACGTCAATTGGAAATCAGCTATAATAAAATATTAATCCGGTTAAGAATGAATGAATTAACTACCCTCTAGAAATAACTAATCCACCATAGTGTAAGACACTCACGCATGAAAATCGATTATATCGATGCTATGACCTCTTAAAGGAAAACCCAATTAGCTGTCTATGGCTTATGTGTGCACATCAAGTCATGCACTCTGGGATGGGGCATTGACATTTTCCAGGAATGATAACGATAAATCGCCCCAATTAATGGTGACCTTTTTGAGACACACAAAGCGACTCGTGTGCATTTTCTCTCCCACGCCTACAGATGGCATCCGAACTATTTATTAGACCTCAACAATTCCACGACGGATGGAGTTTCCAAAAGAAAGAGAGATGAATTTACCAAATAGTTCGCTGAACAACTCACACAAAAATCCCTTCAATAATCTGCAGGACAATTCTTTAAATAATCATACGGTGGCCGGAATCACAGGAGAAGATGTAGAATTAGATAGGCAGCCCTCAAGTGAGTTATAATTCTATTTTTTACATAGTTAAATGTTTTATCCAATGCAAGCCCTAAAGGAAAGAAATTCTCCGTGACCTGTCAATTAACTCAGATGAACGGGAGCAAATATAATGTAGCGGCGAAATTTTTTCATAAATAATTCAAATTCACATTCCTTACCATGAATTTATTAATCCTTGAACCCTGACATCTGGAAACCGGTTCATAATTTATCAATTATCTAAATAAAAATTATAAAAAGAAAACATATAGTTTTGAAATATTATGGTTGATTCTCGAACTTCAAATTACTTACTTAATTTTTATTACTTGGGAGTAGTGGGATACCGGCCCTCTAGCTCAGAGGCCATCTAGCTCACATACCCCCCCCACCCCCGTCAAAATTTTTTTTTCTAAGTTTAAAAGTACAAATTTTTTAGAATAAAGACAATGACTCATTCAAGGTCATTGAAACAAAGACCATGACTCATTCAAGGTCATTGGACGACTCATCAAATTTTTCAAGGTCATTTAAACAAAGACCATGACTCATTAAAGGTCATTGGATGAGTCATCAAAAATTTCTTCAAGGTCATTCAAAATTTCTCAAGGTCATATTATTTTTAAACATTTTTAAATTTTAATTTACTACTTATAAAAATAAATAGTATTTATTTTGTAAATTATTTTATTATAATTATTATTAATATTATTATTACTTTTTATTATTCTATTAATACTTATAAAAACATTAATTATTATTATTATTATTATTAATAATATTTTTATTATAATTATTATTATTATTATTAATATTATTATTAATATTATTATTACTTTTTATTATTCTATTATTACTTATAAAAATTTTATTAATACTTATAAAAACTTTAATTATTATTATTATTAATAATACTTTTAAAAACTTTTAATTATTTTATTATTATTATTATTAATTTTATTAATAATAATAATAATAATAATAATAATATTAATATAATAAACAAATATATAAAAACAACTACATAAAAAAAAAACAACTTCACAAAAACAACTTCATAAAAACAAAGAATTAATTATAAATACATTAAAATATATAGTGTTTTTACATTTAAAACATCTATAAAGTAATATTTCGCGTTTCGTCACGCTGCGGCTTTTGCATGAAATAATAATATTATAAAAATGTAATTATAAAAAATTTAAATTTTAAAAAATTATATCTAAATTTCATAATAAAAATGAAAACTATTACAAGTTTTCTAGATAAATAAGTTTCCAAATTAACAAAAACAGTTTTTTAAAAACATTTATTATTCTGATAAATACACGTCATCAATATCAATGTTATCTTCGTTAAAACCATCGAAAAGCTGTCCATTATCGCTGATTTCGGTAGAGTCATCAAAACTAGGGCTCGAACCACTGAAAAGCGGCTCATCCAAGAAATTAACTTGGTCACTATCTATTGCATCAACCCCAAAATAATGCCCAAATGCGATACTGGTATTTTTCCCCACCCATAATCGCTTATCATCGTTATTACTCAAAGCGATTTTACTGTTTTTAAATGTGTACAGCTGATGGTTCCGCGTCCCTATCCTACTTTGAGGTACTGTGAAAACTACGTTTTTATTGTAGCAATCCAAATAAGACTGATGTTTGATGTCGGTCCCCAACAACTTCACCTCCTTAGCCCTCATTGCATCAGATTTGCCTAATAAACTATAGCACTTGGGTCTTAAGAAAACCCACTCCTTATACCTGAGACCTTTACTTTCATCTTTAAATTTTCCGATCACGGAATCTAATTTCCTCGAGTATAAGGGATGTGCCGGATCGTAATTCGATGTATCTAAAAGGCTGTCTCTTATCATTGCCGGCAAAAGAATGTCAAGCTTACAGTGCTTAACCTCAAGAAAAAACGAATCAGTATCGCCGGCAACGATATTAATATCACAGTTAAATTCTGATCTATATTTTGCCAATTCATTATATTGTAATTGGTACATCCGCAGCTTAGACAGGTCTAGTACTGATTGGCCAATGTAGCTAGGCCTGTCTAAACATATAGAATCTTTGTTCAGATGAGCAGCAATCAAATCATCCACTATTTTAATGGACTTTTTGAAAGTCGGTTTTGAAGCATATACAATCATCTTTTCAGCTGAATTGCATAGCCTCAAATTCATACGTTTTTTCAAATTCTCAACGGATTTACCATATAAACTGTTATTAAATAATTTATACAAATCTCTATGAAGCTCGCACTTTGAGTTTGAGCGTAAATCTGTATTTCTTTGTATATATTCTTTAAAAATAGGTGCTTGTTTAAATTTAATTGCCCTATGAATACACTCAACTTCTGCACCCAATTCTATATACAGCTTGAGAAGTCTCCAGTGAAGAACATGGTTCTTCTTACTGTAATGCGTGAGCATTAACTTCTCAACTTTTGAATTGGGCGGGCACATTTTTTCCGGAGCAAGCGGAAAGTCATTCAAATACTGATGCACACGCTCAGGGATATTGATGTCAACTTCCATTGTATAACCATACGGAAGGAATTCAATATTCGCATTCACACATTCACTCAGCACATCATTCAGATTATCATGCACCCAAACAAAATCACCATACGGAAGGTTTTGGCTAAGTGCCCAACCATATAAATTATTAATGTCGATATACAAGAGTTCTGTATCTTCAGAACTTGCAACATGATGTTTGTTAACAAATGTTAACCCACCCCGTATTCTACCCTCATAGAAATTAAACATTTCCATGTCCTGCAGAAGTTCTATGGGTTCCTTTAATGTCATGAGAGCGGAAGCCCATGACATTCCAGGAATTCCATAAAAATTCAGAGGTTCTAAACCATTGTAAGCAATAGCCTTTGCGCGAAATGGCTGAAAATAGTCTGCAAGGAGGAATACGTCTAATTTTAGGTAAGTTAACATATATTCTAACGTTGTAGTGCAATTTTGCTGTGTCCAAATTAGTTGGGCGGTAGCATATTCATCATCAGATACAGAATCCCATTTTGGAGGTAGTTCATAAGTCGATTCAAGAACCTCTAGTGATACTGCAAAATCATAAGGAAAGATACCCTTTGCCTTAACTATAAGACCATCAAAAGCAGAACAAGTTAGAGGTAGATCAGTAAGAGTTTTCACAGCCTTGGCTAAAGAGCAATTAACAAATTGCATATTATCTATAAATCTAACAGCTAATTTCTTAATGTTTACAATTAAAGATATGAATTTTTCAGTTGTTGTAGGAATGATATTTAATTTCCAAGATGGAAATTCATTCAATCCATACTTTAAAATATGATGAAGGTCATACCCTCTCAAATTATGAAAGACGATAGGTAACTGTTTGCTTATTTTCCAATTTATATTACAGTTACGACAGGCAGCACCAAGATACTGACCTGTAAAATGATCATGGTCCTTAACCTTATTTCTAATAAGTTTTTTACAAAGATAGCAAGTTCTACATGCGATGAACTACTGTTCCTCATTAGAAGTAAGATTATTCATCGGTTTTTTTACCATGATTTTCATAATATGGTAGGACAATTGTGACAGCAATTTCCTCTACTTTCTTTAAAAATTCCAATACACATTCCAAGCCTATAAAACTGAAATATTGTGTAGTATTTGTGTAATTATTTATTAATAATAAGCCTGCTGATATCGGCATGTGTATTTGATGATGTTTTACATCTTTAGGCAAAACAGCCTCAAAATCCGCATAAATTACGAATGGTGGGGTAATCATTTTGGAATAATTTTTAAATATTAAGTTTTTATTTTCAGGGAGCGTGTATAGGGTTGTTCCTATTTGATTTTTAGCGCACAAATCAACATGTGCCTTAAAGGTTTTATCATAATAAAAACCGTTTAAACAATGGGGACACCATTTTACGCGAATTCTGGTGTTACATTCACTACTAGAATGACAATTCAACAGTCTATTTAAATTAAAAATGGCGGTATAATGATTAATTATCACCGTCTTGTAATAATAAAAGATTAATCGGGTTACCACCGATAACCTTTGTTCGATGAATTAAGACAAGGTGAGGATGATGAGGTACATAATCAATGTCATTCAATTGTTTAGAAGGGGTGTTGTTATATTCAAAGACATTGATCGCCAAATTTAAATCGCTATTGTTTCTCTCAAATTTGGGTATGTTACAGAGTCTCATTGGACAATCTGTAATTGGATCGTAATTCAATTCATCCATAAAAGTAGTGTAAGAAGAAACACGCTCCCTATTCTTTAAAACTATATCACGCTTTAAAATTGATAAAACACTATATATAAAACACGAATGATCTATGTTTTTAACATTTACAATAGTCTTTTTACCTACTAGAGATTCCGGTGTAGGGATAAAACTATGTCCAGCTAATCGACTTACAGGATAATACGCGGTTAAAATAAAATCGATTTCGCGAATCTTAACTACGCGCCACCCACTTCCTAAATATGTGAATTTTTCGATTTTCTCATTTAACCGACTCACACCATCAGCAAGAAAACTATCGGAAAAGACACAAGCGCTATTTGAAAAGAAATGATCTTTTATTTCCCCATCTTTTTCAAATTGAATGAGAGCTGTAAACTGGACTTTTACAGATCCCATTTTCTTTATTTCGTTTTGTAATTTATTTACAAGTTTATCCGTTAATGCGATTTGAACAAGGTTTGATTTTCTAAATCAAATCGAATATTTTTACGGGAACCCCTTAAGTCAACCTCTATTTCAGGTTCATCGTTTATTTCAATATTTACAGAATCCCCTATTTGATTATATTCAGTTTCGTCATCACTAATGATGATTTCTATTTTTTTAATTTTAGCAGGGATACACGGCACGATTTTATCAGCAGGTCTTTTTGATTTTTTAGTAACAGTTGTATTATTGTTTATGTTTTTAGTGATCTTTGTATTATTTGTGTTATTATTATTATTACTAACATTTTTCGCATTAATCATTTGAAATAATGCCTTTTTATTAATTTTAAATTGATTTAAATGGCTAGAGTGTTTCTTATAAAACTCTAGATATTCAATGTCTTGGGCTGTATTGCATTTAGGGCAAATAAAAAAGTCGATGCCATAGAATCTATGACCGTAGTAACTTTCCATAGTCGTATGGCATTTCGAGTTATGACCAATTCCAGATTGGCAATAGTTTTTATACAATCGACCTGATAAATATGTAATTATTATCAAATGTTTATTATTATTTAAATCATATATGAATCAAATAATAATATATAAATGATGATAATTATGTAAATATTTTAATAAATTTCAATTCGTATTATAAATCCGTTATTTCTATTATAAATCACATGTTTGAATAACATTTCGTAAAATAATTTATAAAAATTAATATTCTTATTATAATCATATATTCATTTTCATATTATAAATCATATATTTCTATTATAAAAAATAAATCACATATTTCTATTATAAAAATAAATCATTTATTTCTATTATAAATCACATGTTTGAATAACATACCGTAAAATAATTTATAAAAATTAATAATCGTATTATAAATCACATATTTCTATTATAAATTAATATTCGTATTATAAATCATATATTTCTATTATAAAAATAAATCACATATTTCTATTATAAATTAATAATCGTATTATAAATCATATATTTATATTATAAAAATAAATCACATTTCTATTATAAAAATAAATCATATATTTCTATTATAAAAATAAATCACATATTTCTATTATAAAAATAAATCATATATTTCTATTATAAAAATAAATCACATTTCTATTATAAAAATAAATCATATATTTCTATTATAAATCACATGTTTGAATAACATACCGTAAAATAATTTATAAAAATTAATAATCGTATTATAAATCACATATTTCTATTATAAAATTAATATTCTGATTACAAATCAAATATTTCTATTCATATTATAAATCATATATTTCTATTATAAAAATAAATCACATATTTCTATTATAAATTAATATTCGTATTATAAATCATAAATTTCTATAATAAAAATAAATCACATATTTCTATTATAAATTAATATTCTGATTACAAATCAAATATTTCTATTCATATTTCAAATCAGATATTTCTATTATAAATTAATAATATATAAAGTGTTATATTATAATACTTTACATATTATTAACTTATACTCATTAAAATATTCTTATAAATTAATAATAAATTAAAAATAATAATGCTCATTAAAAATATTAAAAATAATAAAAATCCTACATTTTTTAAACGAAATCTCATCTCCCACAGAAACGTCAGCATCCATAGAAATCTTGGCTTCCCAGAAACGGGGGCATAATTGTTGGCATCCCCAGAAACGGGGGCATTATCAATAAATGTTTCGTCCAAATCTACTGACGCTGCTGAATGAATATTTTCATTGATATCCTCACTAATAATTTCTGAAAAACATTAATAATAATAATTAGATAAATAAATTTACCAATATCGGAATCATCGCTATCTTCTATTAAAATAATTTCCTCATTTGAAACATTTTCTAAAATTATATTAAAATAAATAATAATAAAACTAAAAATTACCAGGAACAAATTCGTTAACACCGTCAATTTGATTTTGAAGTTCGGTTATATTAAACCAATCTAGAAAAATAGAATAATAAAATAAATTAAAAAATAATAATTTACCATTTTCTTCGGCCAACAATTGTCGTAAAATTCTTGAATTCTCCATTTTAAAATTTTTGAAATCGCGCGAGTGAATATTTGAAAATTGATAAATTTGAATTAATTGTGACAACTTTGGAAATTGTCAATGTTTATAAAGAGAATAATATTTTCAGGATTTAGCCAATCACATTTAAGCAATACACACATATAGGTGAGAGATTTTTAGACATGATTTCTTTGTAAAACACATGCAGTCTACACTGTGACTGCATGCGTTCTTTGTAAAATCACATACTTTTGTTTGTATGTGTTTTCTTTGTAAATCACATACATTGAGTTTGCATGTGTTTTCTTTATTCAATTTGTGTATGCATGCACTTATCATGTGATGATCACGCACTTATCATGCACTGTCTTTGTGATGATGCATTAGCTTATCTTTAATTAAACACATAATAATAATATTAATAAAAATAAAAATAATAATAATAATAATAATAATAATAATAATAATATTAATAATAATAATAATAATAGAAATAATATTAATAATAATAATAAAAATAATAATAATATTAATAATAATAATAATAATAATAATAATAAAAATAATATTAATAATTATAATAATAATAATAATTATAATAATAATAATATTTATAAAAATAATAATAATAATAATAAAAATAATAATAATAATAATAATAATAATAAAAATAATAATAATAAATAAAAATATTAATAGTTAAAACATAACAATAAACATTAATACATTTATTAATCATCAAATCTCTTGGATAATAACCAAGCTAAACAATGTTGACCACATAGTTTTATTATAGACAATAGGTTTACCCATTGTTTGCAGTTTCGAAACCATTAAAGCCGGATAATAGAAACCCATAGGATCAAATACTAATATCTTGCTAGGTTTCATATATATTGCTAACCAATGTTCTCCACCGAGATGAGATGATTGAGTATTGACGATTATGGCTTAATTATTACGTAAATATGGAATTTTATCAAGAGGAAAAACCCCTAAAAATTCATGTCCTAGTATTTGTTTTCCAATTCGATAGACCTGAACAGAACTACATCAATAATATAATTAATACATTTAAAAACTTACTCCATGACAAATTATCATAAATTATCTATACATTTATACCATTCAAACCAACAATGTTCGTTCAAACCAATAATGTTCTGTTTGCAGTTATTTGAACATATTTTTCAAATACTCCATATATTACAACGTGGACCGGTTCAATTGTAGCTTTAGCAAACTTTATATCTAATCGTAAATTACCATTTTGAGGTAATTGACTCTGATTTAAATCAAAATCGGGTGCCAAAACAAACGTGAAGAATGGATATTTGCTTTTAAAATCTTCAAGAGTTATACCACAATTAAGGTTTTTATCCAAATAACCCATATTTCTAACTATACTCTGCATATATGTAGCACAATAATTATCATTATCGAAATCTTGAGTATATGTTTCTCTATAATCACTATTTTTCGATAAAGTTAGCGATGTTACACCAAAGTTTTTGAAAATTGAGCTCGATGTTAAGTATGATCCATTATATTGAGATTCACTTTGAAATGTTACCAATATAAAGTTGGGCATTCTTCTATCTCCAAATATTTGTTCCTTATAGAAAGAAGCTGAACCTTTAGCAATAGCAAATTGAACAATTTCCTTTGTTTTCAATGGATATATTGCATGCCTAGAATTAAGCCCCAATTGATGACCGGCTAATACAGAGGGCTCAACCCGAACTCTTCTCACCAATAATTTTGCATCAACTAATTGAAGAATTGGTGCTGTGGTAGCACTTGTTAGTGATAATGCCGAATCAGATCTTTTCAATCTAATGTGTACATTAACACCTGGGAGTAAATATTTCGGTTGATCCATAAAATCGAGTTATAATGATGAGCACATGGTAAATAATTTCGAACCTTTAATCCACTTTTTCCTATCATCATCACTACCATAACCCATAGGAGTTAAACATGTATTTTTAGTATCGCTATTGTAATTTATAATAGTTTCTATTAGAGCTTTGTGAATATATGTACTGTTACCACCCTCAATCTTGATATTATTAAATCCGAGAACTGCATCTTTAAAAAGCGTATGAAACAAGAAATTGTTTGGTATTACATCACTAGGTTCACCCAACGGTTTTCTATCTTTATCTACAACTTTGATCTGAACAGTTAACAATGTATCATTCAAATCTAGATATTCAGTTTGGGAACCATTAATATAAAATTCAATATCGGTTCTACTATCCATAATCGAATTCATCGGGAATACATCTTCAAAGGCCCCCATTTCAATTACTGTTTGGGGAGATGGTCTATCAAATAAACACAATTCAGATTTACCACAAATCATTTTTGAAATATAGTTCCATGCCCTTTCATAATTTACGAAAATGTAATGTCAAATGAGTTTTTGTATCTTTACTAAATTCAATAAATTTACCGCTATGATCACGAATATTTATTTCTATATTGTTTATACATGATGTTGATACCGGTAAGTACATGGGATTATCGATATTTATATTGACAACTTCATCCTGGTCATGTTTATCAACCCAAACAGATTTCAATAGAGGAACCAAAGAATCACCAAGAATTATAGGATCGATGATGTTAGTATATATGAACATTTGCCTATGAAGTTTAATTATTTTTGGTTTGCGTACACCAAAAGCACTTGCCCTATATGTTTGCTTATCTAATCCCAATGTATTAGCCAAATTCTTATCAAATGTAACTTCACAAATGTTATTATTCAGACTGAAT
Source organism: Schmidtea mediterranea (assembly GCA_022537955.1). Lineage (NCBI taxonomy): Eukaryota > Metazoa > Platyhelminthes > Tricladida > Dugesiidae > Schmidtea > Schmidtea mediterranea. Next base: position 9,807,635 of record CM039681.1, read on the forward strand.
TTGCATGTTCCATCTTTAAGAAATTCAATAGTTTTAAATATATGTAAACAATTTAATGAAATATATTTATGTAATTCTTAAAGTGTTTCAATATATAATTCATTAGTAAATGTAAATGTATCTTCCACCTTATTAATATTTGATACAGATATTTTGATGTTTTCGATCGTTATACTTTTCTCATCAAATGTTTTGAATCGTATTAGGTATTCAGTTCCAGGAACAACAATGCTAAGCTTATCACAACCCATTCGCTTGGCATCCTCAATACTTTCAAACTTTATTGTAAATGGGCTAAAATCACAACTAACATTCAATCCATCTTTGAAAAACATGCCACTATTTTCATCTAAAATCTGATTCGGAATATGACAATATCGTTCAAAATTATTGATTGAGAAAATACCACTACAGGTTTTGGGAACACGCTTCTTGAATCCGATTTTACAATGACTATAAAATGGAAATGTATTGTACACAAATGTAAAGTCTTGCGAAGCAACTTCCCGATTTCCATGTAAATAAATGGGATTTTGAAGATCAACCATAAATTTACTTGCTTGATTTTCCGGATGGATTAGTGGGCAACTATTACTAGGTAAAATTGTATAGAAACTCATTTTACTAGGTCTTTTGATGATATCCATGAGGGTTTTTGATATCCATGCCATTTGACATAGTATTGTTTATCCTTACCCACCGTTTTAGTTTTCAATATTTTCTGAATTCTAAACACTGTAGGTTTGGAAATAACTTGTAATTCCTGTTCATAGAATTTCCCTTGTATTAAATTGTTATCACTATCTTTAATAACATACATTACAGGACTCTGTTTAGTATTAATTTTAGTAATTCAAAATACCTCATCACTCCAATTACTATCAAATTTTTGATGAAAGGTGAAGCAGATATTTTACTAATTCTAACGTAATCACCAACTTTATATTTAGGTTTTGTAATAGGAACTTTTTTAGACTGTACTCGTGTTTTTGAGCTGATATCTACGGGTCTCAAACCATTCAGACCTCGATGTGATGAATTATTATAACTAACATGTATTTTCGGTAATACATTTATCCATATTTTATTACCTTGATGCACAAAATATTTCTTCAATCTATCCCTCAATGTCCGGTTAAATCTTTCAACATGTGCGGCTTTGTATTGCGAATGTACAGAATAATGATTTATTTTGAGACGATCCAGGATTTGCTTAACTTTACTATTGTAAAACTCCTTGCCTATAATAATAATAATAATAATAATAATAATACCTAAATCGGTTTGCAAATTGTCTGGATGACCATTTTTAAACATTGAGTTAATTGCTTTAGATATTTCCTCTGCAGATTTTGTCTTTGTTGGTAGACCGCGAGCAAAACGACTGAAAACATCAATACACGTTAAAATATATTTATAACCCTTGGTTATCTTCGAATACGGTATCATCTCCATCAAATCCATTTGCCATAAATCATTAATACCGAATGTCTTATAAGCTCTTGTTGGAAATCCTTTCCGCATTGGTTTGTTTAAACTGTACGCAATCTGATCTGACAACCACTTTTGCGTTTCCTTTTTCGACTTTGGGACTCTTTTCTTTAACTTTGCCACTCCACCGAAACCTGCTTCGTCTTCTGGGTTCGTCCAAATCTTCTCCATTACAACAAGATGATTTAAATTTTAATTTAACATTAGGTAATGATTGCCCCATCGTTTATTGTGATAATAATGATAATGCTAATGGTAACATTGCTCCGATAAAACCACCTTGTTGTTTATATATGATTTTTCTCATTTGCTTACGATTTTTATTATTTACTAGTGATAACAAAGGCTTACGATGTTTATTCAATACTAGTTTTTTAGAATTACTGATTTTAATTTTACCTCTACTACTTTTAATAGAATTTTGAGTAAATCATCGACAACGAAAGTTGGAAAAGATTGTAAAATAGACATTCTTTTCATACTCGAGGCCTTTAACAATGCATTAAAATATGGGAAACTCCTATGATTTTTTACAATTTTAACTGTTTTCTTACTCTTTTTAATAATTTTTTTCGAAATTAGATTCATTGCAGGGTAATTCTCGGTTATTAGCTTTTTAGATGGTGTATAACTGGTTTTTAGTGGAACTTTATTTATAGTCTTTTTAATACTTTGTCTAAGTTTTCGGATATTTTTAAGCCTGGATTTCATAAACATTTTTACATGTTAAAGTTTTCAACTTTGTTTATATACCATGGCACCTTCTTTATTGAAAATATCGGTTTTTACCCGTAAATCATCATTGCATTGTTGTGTGAAATCAAGAAATATATATCCATGTGGTGATTTTGTAGCATCTTGAAATGAACTGATGAGAAAATTACGATTATTAGGGTATGCCTGTCGAGCAAGAAAATCAATAACTGTTGCATCTCTAGGATTCTTGAAAATAACTAAATATCGAACATTTAAATTCCTTGTTCGATTTGCGCCACCCTGATGAAATAGATTTTGAGTAATAAAGATCACAGTAACACCAACATGTCTACTGATTTTTGTGAATAAATTATTAAAATCCTTTTCTTTATTAGCTTCCTGATACAAATCATCAATAATGATGACATCACCTTTCCTTAAACGACTTGACCAGTTTTTATCGAAACCCTTTACTATTTTCATGTTTTTCAATTTACAGAAATTATCTTGAGTTAATCCATGTTCTTCATCTGCACCCTTATGCCAATAAATCTTGTTGAATTTTGTTTGAAATAAATTAGATTTCAGTAATTTACACACAAACATAGTTTTACCACTACCACTTGGGCCGACGATTTGATATACAGCATCATTTCTTAATTCCATTATTAATTTGTATAATTATAGGTTTTTGTTTATATTATATGATTTAATGAACTCTTCCTAAAAATTATATATATATATATAGCTTAATATTTCTTTATTGTTTAATTATGTTATCAAATATAAATTATAAAGGAACTTTCGATGTATCAAAAATGACGTTTCCAAATGGTAAACCACAGCAAATTGTAGATAGGAGTGGAAAATATCCTATAATATTTTTCAAATCCGGCAAATGCAGAATAATGGGATGTAAGAAACCTTAAGATGTCAATAAATTACAATATAGAATAAAGGATATTAAAATACAGTCAATTACAGTTACCATGGATATAGGACAATCTATCAATCTATACAACATGTCAACAAAATGTCTTTGTATGTTCGAACCAGAATTATTTCCTGCACTGAGGCTTTTAAAATACAACCCAATGTGTGTTAACGTGTTTGCTAGTGGCAAAATAGTTATATTAGGGGTGCGAAATCTAGAATACAAAAATATTGTTTGTGACATACAAAATGAAATCACCGGATTGGTCGATATCTGATTGGCTAATGATTGATTAAAACAACTTGCTTATTCATTTGATTTCATTTTTAAAATATTATACCATTATGTATGCTATGCCAAAGAAAAATATCGCTGAATACGGTAAATTTATATTTTTTTATTTCATTATTTTTATATTTTATTTAGACAAATATGCCCCAATGATAATCGATCGTATTATTTATTACTATCCTCAAATAAAGGAGATTTTGAAGAATCGAGAACCGTCAATTCATCAACAGCTAATATACAATGAAACAAGAATCGATATTTCAAATCTGATTAAGCAAGCTCTTTGGGACAATGAAATAAACCGAATGGTCAATGAGATGGAAACTGAATACCCATGCATTCTGGGGTGTAGCTGTTGTGATTTCAGATATCAACGCTATGTGGAATGGAATCTTACAAATTCAATACGAAATTTCCAAAAAATGAAACTTTTAAGAAAATAATTGTATTTTGTTTGTTTTGACAGTTTTAGTGTTGGTAATAAATGTTTTTGTATTTTATTTTTGTTGTTTTGTTAGTTTTATTTTGGTAATAATAATAATAATAAATGTTTTTGATAGTAATAGTTTTATTTTGATGGTGGTAACAATAATAAAAATAGTAATTTTATTAGTATAGTAATAATAGTAATAATAATAATAATAATAATAAAAATCATGATAATTAAAATAATAATAACAATAATAATAATAATGATAATAAAACACTTGATATTAATAATACATTTTATATAGATGATATGTGTAAAATCATGTATGTAAACTCAACGGGTTAATTTACATACAGTTTTCCAGTCACGCACTTATCTTGCAATTATCATGCACTTATCATGCATTGTCTTTGTGATCATGCATGATTCTGATTGGTTAATCATTATCTGTCAAGGGTATAAAAGTGCGTCACCACATTATAAAGATCATAAATCAAACATGACCAAGAAAATAAGTGTCTAACCAGTTCAGATGTTCCACAATTATAAAATGTATTTTTTAAAGGAGCCTATCAATATGCAATTGGCAAATCCAGTCAAACTCAATAAAACGCAATTTCAATCTCTTGCTGGTACTCTCTCAATGTTAGATATCAAGGATATTGATAATACATTCAAAAAGATCAATTCCAATTTAAAATGCAATGAAAATGCTTTCTTCACGAGTCAATATACCAGATATTATGATGTATTTACAGAAATTGGATTCAAAGAACAGGAAAACTGGTATATAACAATAACAATCCAAGGATATAAAGCAGATCAAAACGATGTGCTTTCTCCAATCTGGAAAATTGTTACTGCTAGACTTTCACAGTTATTTTAATGTATAGTGTTTAATAAATGTATTAATGTTTCTTTGTTATTCTATAAACAAAATTATAAGTAGTTTTAAAATAGATTTAAAAATGATGTCTGAAAAAGGTAAAATATAAAATATAAAATAATTAATTAATTAATTTCGTTTAGAATATTTAATAAACTTTTTGTTTGATAAACTCGAAGAAATAACCGGTGTAAAAATTAGAGATATGTTGACTCTAGTTGAAGCATTGAGTAAAGAAGATTCATGTTCAGAATGTCAGAGTGATGATACTGTTAATGATGGAGAAATTAATACTGAAATTATTAATGATTCTGAAGAAATTATTGATGATAATGGTAATGTTGAAGAAAATATTAATGATACTGAAGATACTACCGAAATTAGTAAAGATGAGCCGACCGACTTTAAGAATTGTATTGACCATGTTATAGAAAATATTATGATAGAATATTGTGGTGATGAAGACTGTTCATGTAATAATCAATAAATCTTTAAAAATGTAGTTTTTTATTAATAATAATAACAAAGAAATATTTATTAAAATCTACGTTAAACTTTGTTACATAAATATAAAACAGATGCTCCAATGATTAGTTTTAATAAAAATTTGCAATTTTCGATATAAATATCAGAGCGTTTGGCTTCTGCTGTAACTTGAATAATCGCTGTCCATCCACCGTTTGTTACTACCCACGGGTCAAGTTTTGTTTCTATTACCTAAATAATGATAAATTAATAACAATATAAAGTAATATACCTCTATAGACCATTGGAAATAATTTTCATAGTCGGATCCAGATTTTAATATCATGTGTTTCATATACATAAATCCTACTATTATTCGCATCCATTTATTATTTTCATCGAACATGTAACTAAATAATGATTGGAATGCCTTCTTTCTCTCCAATGTTGGCAAATTGAGAATTTTTTCATAATCAAATGGTATGGCTTCAACAATTTCCATTATATATTTTTACATATTTTCTTAGTATTACATGATTCTGATTGGTCGAATATAGTATAAATACGCTTACACTTTCAAATATTTTTATAAAATGTCAGAAACTAAATTTTTTATAACTTTATTGAATGAGCTGGTCTCTAATAATAGTGAAGAAGATGAAATCATTAAAAACATGAAATTTATGGTAAACCGTAACTAAATAATGATTGGAATGCCTTCTTTCTCTCCAATGTTGGCAAATTGAGAATTTTTTCATAATCAAATGGTATGGCTTCAACAATTTTCTCGGTACGGTTTACCATAAATTTCATGTTTTTAATGATTTCATCTTCTTCACTATTATTAGAGACCAGCTCATTCAATAAAGTTATAAAAAATTTAGTTTCTGACATTTTATAAAAATATTTGAAAGTGTAAGCGTATTTATACTATATTCGACCAATCAGAATCATGTAATACTAAGAAAATATGTAAAAATATATAATGGAAATGGCAATGATGATTTGTTGGCACTGTTAACTTCTTTCAAGCTGTTGCCGCCACTGTTAACTGGGTGTTGTTGTAATTTCATTATACGATTGAACTGATCAGTTGTTTTATTAGAATAAAATTTTATACTATATTGAACTTGATTCATCATTTTTTCATTAAGTTTATGATTTTCTTTCAATTCTAATATTGATTTTCTTAATTCATTTTTGATAATACCAATGGTCTTATTTAAATATATAATATCATCATATAATTCGTTTTAGCTCTTTTTAAAGTCTCATATGTATTGTTGGGCCAGCACACCAATAGCCTTGAGAATTGTTTAAATGCATCAGTAATACAGCACGAAAACCCAGCACCAAGATAACTTAAAATACAATATACAACACCGATTAAACACTTTAAAATCTGAGAGAATATAAATAAATATAAAATCAAAAACATAAAAATAAAATTAAAATAATAACAAAATGCACCAAGATTCGCACGATACCTACACAAATATAACAAGAAAACACAACAAATTCGACGAAATTGAAAAAATTAATAAAAGTTCATTAAAATGAAATTTAAATCGAAAATTTGAATTAGTAATAATTCAATAAAAATCTTAAATAAAAAATTATAAAAATAAATCAAAAAAATAATAAAATTAACGAATAGAATTTACTAGAAAATAACAAGGTCGAATTTTGTTTTACTGCATCAAATTTCACACGCGAGAAAAATAGGTATAAATACCGATGTGTTTTCACAAATTTTCAGTCTTATTTTTCGGAGAAAAAATTTCATTATAGAACTGTGTAGCTGGTTGTGTGGCTGGTTGGGAGCCGTGCATTCAGGCAATTAACACGGGTAAGTGTTTTGCCTGAACACGATCACTCTCAACTGGTGCAATATTATTAGTTGATTTTTTCGAAGAGAATTGATGGGTAATTTTTCAATTGAATTTATGTATGACTTTTCAGATCGAATTAATGAATGATTTTTGTTTTGCAAATTGAAGTTATGGATAATTTTGTTTTTCCAATTGAATTTATGGATGATTTTTTGAATCAAATTTGTGGGTAATTTTTCAATTGAATTTATGGATGATTTTTCAGAATGATTTATCGAATTAAATTTATGGGATTTTCGAAGTAAATTTTATGGAATGGATACAATGAATTTCAAATGTATGTAGCCGATGTAATATGCTGAATAAATATTTTATATCTACAGCCTTAGTGCATCGAAACTTTTATTCCAAATGCTATGGTAAAATATTATTTGTTATTCCTTTTCCGGCCCACAGCCAACACATAACGCAAGAAAGCAAAATCTACATAGTACAGATGCATGTAAGTGCGTGGAAAATCGCCAATGATATGTACCCGTGAAGACTCAGCGTGCGGAACGCAGGAGTTGGAACGTCAATATTATCCGTACATAGGGGAAATTGGAGGGTAAATGAGTAGTTTATTGGCTGCTCCTTCACCATCCGTTTTCTGTAAAATTGACATAAATTTTTAACAACAATCGGCTCAAAATCTCTAACACCGAGTAGTCCAGTGGGCACTCATTAACTATGAAATGAACATAAATAGATCTTAAGGACAAAAAGAGGGAATGGGTAGCGGGGAAAATTGCGAAATCGTTGCAACAGTTAAAATGAATAGCCATCGGAAAAAGATTAATCCGAACGACCAAAATCATGAAAAATAATGTTTTTAAATAAAAATTAAAATAAATTGATTTGAGTTGAGGCGGAGAATATGGGCGGGACGCTGCTCAAATTTTCCGAACTAATTCAAATACTTAACAAAAATGGAATGCGTAAAATAAGGGCGGAACGCTGCTCAAATTTTCCGAGTCAATGAAAATACTTTGTCGAAAACGGTAGAATAGGGATGAACCGTAAAATAAGGGCGGAACGCTGCTAAAATTTTCTAGTTTACAAAAATACTTTATCGAAAACCGAAAAATATAGATGGACTACGGCTAATGTTGTATATCAATAAACAATTTTTAACGCTGAGGAATAAGGACGGATCCCTACAAAATCTTAATAATAATAACGATAATGATAAGGGTAATGATAGTAATAATAATAATATTAATAATAATAATAATAATGATAATGATAATAATAATAATAATAATGGTAATAATAATAATAATCACGGTATTTGTAGTAATGATTGATAATAATTATGATAACAATAATAATAATAGTAATACTCATAGTAACAATAACAATAAATATAATGGTAGTTATAGCTATAAAAATAATAATATAGGTAATAGTAGTAACAATTAATAAAGGTAATATATATAATAGTAACAATGATAATGCTAGTAATGGTAATAGGAAACATTGTAGTGATAATAGGGATAAGGGTGACAGATATAATGTGGGTGTATTTAACACAACAAAGGGTATACAGGCCAAAGAAAAATCTTCGACATGGACAATGATAAGAAGGACTAAGCGAATGGACATAAAGATAGATGGTATGAGAGTATAGGTTAACATTTGAAGGAGATAGGAGAATAATGGGACCTAAGAATCAAAAGCGAGCACATGTCTTCTATCGACAGCTCGTGAACCCGAGGGTTGTCCGAGCAACTATAGTACTAGCACATGGTACTCAATTTTTGCGGGCAATCCACCACTTGAACACATTACCAACGTTGCTTAGCAACGGGTGTCAAGTGGCGATTAGCATCATTTTGTATGGCGTTACGAGGGCAACTAGAAGGATAAGCAAGATTTGAAACCCTGTAACCCACCAGTATGTTCAAATCGGAATTCTAAATTACTCATTCTTTCAGATAATCTTTTGACTGGAGTTTTCAAATATCTAGGCCTATCTATCATATACAAAATATCCATCAATACTGCTGTATCAGGACATACACATCTTGTTGAATTTTTACCTTGAACGGTTACAACAAATGAGTTGACCATATTAAAAACTAATAATATTATTAAAATTTCTTTAATCATTTTCAAATCTATATAAATTAATACTTATTGTTTATAGCTAAAGATTTGTGTGTGTGTGTCTAAATTAGTATAAAAGTAATTGTTATTTCAATTTTTATCATTAAAATGATTGTACCGAGCGCAGTTCAAGCTATGAATGAAATTAAACATTATGGTAATTTATTATTACTAAATATTATTATTATTACTTGTTTTTAGATGATTATTTTAAAGTTATTAAAGAACGTCTGGAAATCTATTATCCAGAAATACATGGAATCATGGATAAGCCAGCATCAATAATTCCAGACTTAATATTCAATCATACATCAATATGGATATTTACTGTAATCGATGAGTTCCTATGGGATATCGAACAAAACAATTTGTCAAAAGATATGGAACCCGAATACCCTTGCGGTGATGGATCTCATTGCTGCGCTGCCAGATATCGGAAGTATGTGGAATGGATTTTGAATAAAGCTCTTCGACAATACTACTATAGTAGAATTATCTCTTTATAATAAATTTGTTGTATATGTCTTGGTTTTTTATTATATAATGTTAATAATAATAAAAATAAAAGTTTTTAAAAGTATTAATAATAATAATATTAATAAAAATAATAATAATATTTATAAAATAAATTTACAAAATATATAGTACTTATAGAAAATATGTAGTAAATTAAAATTTAAAAAATGTTTAAAAATAATATGACCTTGAGAAATTTTGAGTGACCTTGAAAAAATTTGGTGACTCATCCAATGACCTTGACCTACCTTTTGAATGACCTTGACCTACTTTTGAATGACCTTGACCTACTATTGAATGACCTTGAAAGTTTTTGATGAGTCATCCAATGACCTTGAATGAGTCATGGTCTTTGTTTAAATGACCTTGAAAATTTGATGAGTCATCCAATTACCTTGAATGAGTCATGGTCTTTGTTTCAATGACCTTGAATGAGTCATTGTCTTTGTTCTAAAAAATTGTACTTTTAAACTTAGAAAAAATTTTGTCGTGTGTGGGGGGTGTATATGAGCTAGATGGCCTCTGAGCTAGAGGGCCGGTATCCCACTACTCTTGGGGTCCGTTCTGGAAAGACTAACTACTCTAGTTTGAAAAATTTATTGTAAATTCTCTCATTTTGGATTTATATAATCGCTGAAGTGTTGTTATGAAAAATTGTGGAAATAGCTCAAACTGTTCTGGAGGATTTCAACGTTATCCATTGATGCAAGAGAAGTTCTAATCATTTTCCTTTAGTTACATTATAAAAATGTTAAATTATTCAAATTATTTTTTAATCATAACTTTGTTACATTACTTACGTTACTTTTAATCAAAATTTTTATTGCGTTACTTCATTATAAAAATGTTAAATTATTCAAGTCATTGTTAATCATAATTTTGTTACCTTACTTACATCATAAAAATATTAAATTATTCAAATCATTTTAATCACAATTTTTATTGCGTTCCTTCATCATAATAATATTGAATTACTCAAATCATTTTAATCGTAATTTTATTGCACAACTCCATTATAATGATGTTGAATTATTCAAATTATTTTTAATCATAATTTTGTTGCATTATTTCATTATAAATTATGCTGACTTACTCGAATCATTTAAAATCGCATTTGTTGCAATTGGGTTATAATACTCGAATCGTTTTAAATCATATTTTTGCCGCATTATTTTACGATGATTATTTTGAACCTCTCAAGAAAATTCACAATTTTGGACACTCCTATATTGGACTATTCGAAAAAATGTTCAGATATTTTTGTAGGTATTGTAGGTTTAGGATACTTTTGGGTGCGATACTCATTTTTATTTTATTAATTACAAACCCGTTAATACACCCGAAATTTTGCTATTTACAAAATCTTTAATGCACCTAGAATTACGGGTACCTCTAAATATATTGATTCTTCCGAAGTAATTCGTGAACCCTCAAGTATTGTTTAATCACTGGTATCTAAATTTTGACATGATGACTACAATTTCAATAGTAACAGGGTTAATCCTCCTCAAATTAACATTGAGGCCATGCTGCATTGATTGCTCATTAAAACTTTTGCTTTTGTTTAATTCCCCTTAAATTTATTTACACGTTTAGGAAGTTTTGAATCTCTCGCTTGGGTCCACCCATCTGTTGCAGACCAGTGGCGTCAAGCATGGAAACGTGCCCATGAGGAGAGGTACCCCGACACGCCCCAACCTAAGAAACAACGGCGAGAATATATACTCCTGATCGAAGACACTATGAAACAATTCAGGGGGAAAGGCCAATCCGACGGCCCAAGTCCGGCCCGGGAAATTCGCGAGTGGGCTCGAGCCTTCCTGGCCTGCCTCCAGGACCGCCAACGACGGACTAACCTACTGGTAGATTGGGCCAGTAATTACTTAGCAAATGTCGAGGAGGACATTGCTAACGGCACGATCGCCGATGCCTATCCACCCAGTCCGAGGCCGGCCTGTAACACGAAACGACCCGTTTTTGTGATTTCAGGCTACCCCCTTGAAGAGGGACTAAAGAAGTTCTTCGAGGACTCGTGATTTCACCAACCGTAAATTCTGTTTATGTGCAATAAATAATTAGTTGAAAATTCGTTTTGTTTTCGCCCATTCTTAACCCATCTTATAAAAATATGTTTAAAGTAACTGCCCGTGTATGGATTTAGAGATCTATTAATAAAAGGTTTTGACGTTCGTCATTATAGGGATGGAGCCTTTATCAATACTGCAGCTGGAGTTAGAACGAGCCCGGACAGCTATCAAAAATTTCCATGAGCAAAATATTCAGCTGGCTAGGGAAGTACAGCAGACAAAGGACGTTTGGATGGAGCCCAAAAGGGTAAAATTGCTTCACCAGCAGTTCACAGCAGCCCAAAAGGGATGGGAATCGGAGAAACAGTTGGTGCAAAGTCTACGAATACAAATCAAGGGGCTGGAGGTCGCACTGTCAGCCTGCCAAGAATGGGCAGCTGTGACCTATCCCCTCGTATTTGCTCTCGCTCAATTGGCTTACCGGGAGGCGATAACATCCCCCACCACGACCGCAATAACAACCCAAACTCCAAACAGTTACCGCCCCGGGTGGAAAGAGCGAGCTAAGCGCCGAGCCGCTCGATTGCTGAACAAGGCCCAATAAACTCAGCAAATGTATCTAATTTGTGAATAAAACGTATACCTAGTTTGTGAATAAATGTTGCTGAGTTAAAGATTTTAAGTGTTTATTTCAGATTTATAATGCCTGTCACATCGTATCCAACACACCAAATATACCACTACATTATAATGAGTAGGACTGTTTATTATTACGATAAATTCTAACTACAAACGTACGACAGACAGGGGACCAAATGATTTAAAGCGAACGCAAGTCTTCTAACGACAGCTCGTTGGACCCAGGGGTTGCCCGAGCAATTACAGCCTTAGTAATAGCGCTCACTTTTTGCGGACAATCCACCCACTCGAACACATTTCCAACGTTGCCTAGAAACGGGTGCCGAGTGGTAGCTAGAAAACATTTATATGGCGTTACCTGGGAAACCACGGAAAGAATTGAAACAAATATCAAAACACCTTGTAACCCACCACATAATAAATTTCACAATTGGTTTGACCTTGTGGAAATCTGCGAAGCGTTTTTCAAATTCTTCTATTAAACTACTAGCAATTGGTAAATAACTCTCACGGGAAAAAGGAGTTGAACTATTATTAACCTCTTCTTTTAAATTAGGGAAGTGTTTTAAATCATTTTCTATTAGGTTCATTTTTAACAAGATTAATTTTTGGCCAAAACATTGCATCGCATTTATCATGTGCATTACATTTTTATCTTTCTCTTGCAAATCTACATTCAAGTCATTTAACTTCGCCGTAATATCAGTAAGAAATGCAAGATCTCTAAGCCATGAAACATTGCTTAGCTCCTGATGACGTCCTTCTAAAAATAAACTTATTTTTGGTAACAATTCTCTAAAACGCCTTAAAATTTTCCCCTTACTTAGCCAACGAACTTCTATATGTAATAATAGATTACCATATTAACAATCGAGCACGTCGGTTACTCCTTTAAATAAACGTCTTTGCAGTGCTTTTCCTCTTATAAAATTAATAATTTTGACTACAAGTTTCATAACAGAATTCATGTTCAAAAATTTAGCACAAAGGGCTTGCTGATGTATTATACAGTGATAACTTATGAATTCAGGATATTTTTTTATTTTTTTTACATAATGCAATAAAATCTTTATGCGTACCAGTTAACGCTGGAGCTCCATCAGTAGTGATACTTACCAATTTATCCAAACATATATTATTTTCATTTATGAAATCCTTAACGATTTGATAAATATCCAGGCCAAATGTATGTCCTTCAAGGGTTAATATTTTTAAAAGTTCTTCTCTCACGTCAAAAGTGTTAAACACCATACGCACAAAAATGGCCAACTGAGCTTTATCAACCACATCTAAACTTTCGTCAAGTTGCATCAAAAAATAAAACCAAGTATCTAGATCGTTTTTTAACTGAACAAATGTATCAGAAGCCATTGAGTCTTCACTGCGCGTGACAGTTTTAGCTGATAATTGCAGTGAAGCTATAGCTGCCATAATGTCAGATTTTTTAAAAAAATATTCAAACAAAGAATCGCCAGCTACTAAGAATGCTTATTTTAAATATTCACCATCTTCAAATGGTTTTTTAATAGCCAAAACATTGCAGACGCAAAAGGATGCTAGAGTAGCCGCTTCATTTTTGCCAGCTTGCTTTTTGAAGAGAGTCTGTTGATAATTTAGGCTTTTTTTCAGATCCTCAACCTTCTTCTTTCTGATTTCACTATTAAGAGGAAACCTTGTATTTTCATTTTCATGTTTCGTGTTGAAATGTCTTTCAACGTTTCCTCTTTTATACATTGCAACGCTGCAGTAGCATATTATGCAAATATCATTAACATATAGAAAAAAACTCTAACTCCCATTCTTCATGAAAATGATAGTTTTTTCTTTTTTTCGTCATGGTTACGGCCTCACTCATTTTCACAATTAAATTCTCGACGCCCTCTTTAACATTGTACTTAAAACTAAAACAAAAAAAAACTTTAATCTTGTTTACTTTTTTTAAGAACAAAAACACAAGTCTACTATAATCTAAAATTGTGAACGTAACTTTTTTAAAATTTGAATTTTAAAAAAATATTTTGTAAGAAAACTTTTAAATTCAAAAAATTTTAAAGTAACTTTTTAAAAAATTTGAAATTTAAAAAATATATTTAGGAAGAAAAATTTTAAATTGACAAAAAAATATCTTTATACACATAAAAAAAATTCTTTAAGTACTCCGCGATCGACCATTTGCCGACCCCTGGATTAGAACAAGGACGTTCAAACCTTTACTACTCAATTTCCCTCTAGTAATTTGACTCCGAATCAAGTAGATCGCCACGAATTGGTCGATATTTGCGGGTGGTTGTAAATCAAAATATCTAAGATTTAATGTGAAATAAATGATAACTTAGGTAAAATAACTAAAGCGGTTAGTACCTAATTAACTAATGTATTCGTTCAGCTAATTCCAATTTCAACTTTAAGATTTTCTCTGATTTGTCTCTTTAATCCATGAACTTTGAAATTATCTACTCAAAAATTTACTTTAGGTTTTATGGCCCCTTGAATTAAAAATGATACTGTATGTATACTAATAATTATTTATTTATAAATATTTATAGCAATTAAATAATTACTAATTTTAATTATATTTATATTAATAGTAATTTTATAATACTTTTTTAAACTTTTTCTATTTTTGGAAATAATATTGTATTTTTAGTAATTAATTTTCAATGATTTTCTATTATTAGTAATTATTATTATAGTAATTATTACAATCTATAATTACACATTCTAATCATATTTTTAAATATGATTAATTATTATTTTAACTGACCCAACCCCAATACTAATATGACGGACAACCAAAAAATTACTATGTTTGAAAATCGAGATAGAAGATCCTATAAACACAACTGATTTAGGGAAGTCCAAGGTCAGTCAATATTTCTATTAAACAAGTGTCTACTGAAAATTAAATATAATTGTAGGGTAAATATCTTTTTTCAACATTCATTTTGAATCATATAGTCACACAAAAAATGTCATTTAGAAAGATGACACTATATTAGCTAGCTTAAATATTTAAGCACATAACAATCTAGTGAAGCGGTTTGCGCGACAGCCTATAATTTGAAAGATGATTAACTATCCATTTAGATTATACAATATCGGATATTGTAAGAAAGCATACTATTACAGAAATAATACATCATGTGTCTCTGAAAGCTCATGTGGGCTGTGGTAATAAAGTAATATCACCTGACAATGTAGGGTGGCTGACTAGACCAAAGTGGCATTAATAGACGAAAAGACGGAGATCCAGTTGTCTCAGATGGAAATAATTATGTAGGCCAGAAGATTGGTCAAAATCAAACAGCAAATTGAGCTCGAACTCCGATAATCTCAAATAACCAATATTATGATGATAAAGAGACCTGCGGTTTTGCAGAAAGAAGATCTCACACAATGTCGTAGTGCCTGGATCCTTGGTTCGACCTTAGCTTCAGAAACGGAAGAGTTTTCTTGGTGAAATCAACAATAATCAATTCTGATCCCAAACGGAAATACAAAATGAATCTCGACAATGAATGTGCTCTCATTAAATGTGGTGTAAAAATTCTAAATTTTAAATTAAATTAGATGAATTTTATTCTTGCGAGTTCGTCATGCTGCATGTGTGAGCATGAATAATAAAGTATGTGATAGCTATTGGTCTGACACCAGAGCAAAATGTTCTGCATATTTTTAAGTGTTCTGGGAATAGAAAGGTAGGTTAAGTTAATAAGAAACTGGCAATAAGTTGCATTAAAATTAACTAAGAATTCAATTATTTACTGAATAATTGTGATTACCATAATAATAAGTGTCTAATATTTAGTGGGAAAGATTCTAGAGTACTTCCGAGAAAACATAAAGACGCTTAACAATGCCAAGTTTAAACGTTTGAAAATCGGCTAACGCCAATTGGAAGTGACCTCATGCCGGCAATCGTGAAAGAGCTCCAATAACGATTTCAGATTTTGAAAAAGCAGTAAAAGCCTGACAAAGCCGAGTTATATATTTAAAGCGTACAGATTCGGGCCTTGGTAACATAACATTGGTCGTGATTCAGTCAAATCAAATATCTATGCAAGCCTAATTGTATGATATATGCGACAGTAGTTCAATACTTAAAGAGTAGATGTTTGCCAAGTAAAGCTGAACATATTTTTACGGCAACAAAAGAGGCGAGAGGTTTTAGCCAATAGCTTAAGTCCTATCGAGTTCTAGCAACACAATTTTGTATGGAGTTCTCATTTAAATAAAAATCAGAAACCTACCAAATTAGCTGGCTTGAACCAGTTTTTGAAAATATCACTCGGCAGTGTACGTGTTAAAGAATCTATAACCTGACTGGATATTTAAGAATTGGAATACAATTAATGACCATTTGTTATGATGTTATTGATCGATTCTATTAAACAATTTTGTTTGAAATATCGATCTAAAAATATTTTATATAAATTACTATTAATTTTTTTATTTCAAAAGGATTGATGATACTATTTTTAAAATGTTTGTTTAAATGTATCAATACCGATAAAATAAATTTATTTTTATTTAAAAGAATCGGAATTTTGATAATTTATTTATATTAATTTTTATAATTTCTATTAATTACATATTTAATTATCCACATTTTTATTAATTTGATATACAAAATTTTATTTTGTAATACAATTAAGATTAAATCATTATAATATTGATTTTATGTTTTATTATTTATTTAACAATTTCTTATTTTTTTCAAAGAACCAAATTAGTTTTGTAAGTACCATTTTTAGAGTAAATCAACAAATGAGCAATACTCTAGTCTTGATAATAATGGAAGCAAATACAGCTCGTCACTAGTATCTACTAATAAAAACAGTGATTGCGATATTGAAACAATGGCCAATCATGGACGTATTGAAGATTCAGAGGAAATCGGTTTTTTACCTAATCGCGATGGATATTTGCGATTTGATAATCAGTCTATTCCCGTTACGAAGTATACATAAATGTTTTAATGTATTATTAATTAGAATCAATTTTATGAAGTATAGAAAAGCTTAAGTACCCAAGAGATATTGATCCTTATAAGATCAGATGTGAAATTTTGTTTACAGTTATTAGCTGCTTGATGATTTCTGTGATATTCGCATTGACATTTCTCTATCTCACGTTTCAAAATAAATCGCCTCTGTTCCTTCATGGCTATCTATGTGGATTAATTCTCGCGAGTTTCCTCATGCTAATCGGTTTCATCATTAAAAGTCGATCTTGGCTAAGATTTATTAGGAATTCTGGTTATTATTACTATCCAAAATTCCTGGAAACAAGTGCAATGATTGGTATATGTACATGGAGCATTGGAATCTTTTTCTTCAGCATTCCCCTCATATTCGAGCAGCATTATTGCCACGTGGCAAACCTCAACCCACGAGATAGTTGTTTAAATCTTGGAAATATTAATTTAACTGGCTACAATCTGTTGCAATGCTATATTGCCATAGCAACATTCGTTACCATTCTCTCTTTGTTGTACTATCTGTCCGTTCTCGTAAGATTTCGTATTCAACGGAGATGGCCAGATATTTGGCATGTGAGTTTCGATGGTTTTATTATTTGGTAGTAATCATTTATATATTATTATCGGGAGCGGCTCACGACTTTAACCAGATGGGACACTCGGGCAAATCGGGAGGGGGGGCCTGGAAGGTAGTGATACCAGTATGAGTTATGGTGCAATATCCCACTAGGAAATAGCTGCAATGTTGCGATCTGGAGAATTGAGTTTCCTTGAATTTGTGTTATATTTTACCGCGCACTACGTAATATGTTATCGCGCACTATGTAATATGTTATCGCGCGTTATGTAATATGCTACCGCACACTACGTAATATGTTATTGCGCGTTATGTAATATGCTACCGCACACTACGTAATATGTTATTGCGCACTGTGTAATATGTTATCGCGCACTGTGTAATATGTTATCGCGCGCTATGTAATATGTATTACACAATAAATAAATATGTTATCGCGCACTATGTAATATGTTATCCCGCGCTACGTAATATGTTATCGCGCACTATGTAATATGTTATTACACAATACATAAACATGTTACCGTGCACTATGTAATATCTTATCACGTATTAAATTACTTTTTAATATCAAAAAGTTTGAACATTTTTTGCAAGGGTTTTTATTAAAATAATTTCGGTGGTTTTAAATCTTTTTTCTCTCTTTCTATTTCTTTCTCTTTGTAGATTTGAGGCTGAATCAATAAAATGCAATAAGTCCAATTGATTAATCTATTGGGAAATTAAACAAAAATAATTTTTATTAACAAAGAAACATTAAATAATCAATATTCTTATTGTAAAATCATTTCTCACAAAGTGAAGCCTGCGATTTTGCATGGGATTTATTGCATGGGAAAAGAGCAGATAAAGGACTGGCCGGAATGAATTAGAGTTTATGGGTTATTATTAAAGTCGGTTATTCTCTGACTCCTCGTGTCATTTAGAAATAAATAAAAAAACCTTCACAGAAAGGCTTTATTCACAATTTATCACAAATATAAGTTGTCAATTGATTTGCACGGTTCTGTCAATGATAATTATTGGTTATCGTGAGGTATGTTGCCCAAGGTGTTATCACCTTTCTGGCACGATCATTTTATTTGGTTTCTTTAATTCTACTAAATTTGATACTTCGCTAATAGTGCTCATCCGCACTTTACACAATATTTTCTTCGACCAACTGGCAACTCGTTTGATTCTGATTTCCCTTTTTATAAAGGTTTTGGAGGACAATTATCTAATATTTGGTAAACATTATTACTAAGTTTCAAAAGACTAATGGGTGTTTTGTCATAAATGAGGTAAACACTACCCGAACTCCTCTGACAATCATAGAGACTTAATTTATAGTTCAGGTAGGTTTCATTCATCTGACTTAGACAATTATCTTTAATTTATCACTCACCAGGTTTCCTCTTGTCTCTGGATTTTCATTGAGAGATTAATTAATTTTAATTAGTTTGTATTTTACTTATAACTTTCCCTAAGAACAACTCACTAAATGTTTATCATTATATTTGGATTAGTCTCATGATTTACCCGTTTCCCCCGTCCTAAATTAATTTTAAATTTCTATAAATTTTAATTAATTTTTGTGTTTTTGCCAATTTCGATTTTCCATGCATTTATTTCATTTCAATAATTTTATGACAACCTCAACAAATATATAACTTTTACTTTCATTTTTTAAGGGAAATCTGTATGTGTGTGATAGTGCTCGGGTTTCCTGATTAATTTTTTTTATTATTATTAATTATTAAAATTATTTTTATTTTATTATTATATTGATTTTTTAAAAATTTTTTTATTTTTATTTTATTTATTTTATTTTATTATTATAATGATTTTTTTATTATTAATTTTTATTATTTTAGAATAATTTCATCATTATTAGATATTTATATAAATAATGTTTGACAATTCGAGTGATTCCAATGTTCAAACTGCAAATTTTCATCTAAATATTATTTGGTTATCTGATATTTTAATTGTTTATAATTTGTTTAATTTTAATCTAATTTTTATAAAATATTTCATCATCAAATTAGATAATCGAAATTTTTTGAAAATCTCAAGTATTTTTTACAGCTTTTGAGCGTAAGCGATAACTGATACTGTGTTTAATGCGCGAACCTTTAAGCTATACAAAGATTTTATTTTTTAAAAAAAAATTTCTCCCACCGATCGATAAATTGTTAAAAATAAAATTTTTAAATATTTTCAGACCTTTACACTATAAAGCGTCGAATTTTTCACCCAAAAATCAATATTAGCACTTTGTAAGTGTGGAAAAGTAGAACTTTATATACAATTGTCAAAATTGTATAGCACTCAAAATCCAATATTCCACTTAAAAAATTTTTGCGCCAAATTTAAAATAAATTGTGTTATATATTGCGGGTGGGGGAATTCGCGATAACTGGTAGTGAGCCATTGAGCTTGCATCGACCTGCTGTTGTATATCTCTCTCTATTTTGAAATTGTTCCATATAATTTTCCCGATATAATATTGGTCATCATTACGCAGGAGCGCCTTTTGGAAGAGAGCCAATTGCTCGAGTCGTGCCCATTGATTTTGAATCATGTGTTGCGAATCGATAACCAGGAAAATTCAGTTTCCGTTTCCAGTAATCGAAGGCTCCCTACTGAAGCCGATATTATGAAAATTCAAGCGTATGTCATCAAATATTTACGCCAGCTGAACAACAAATTATCCCGAAGGATTTTCGAATTGGAAAATAAGTCCACTGTACCGATTGTCAATTACGGTAGCACTTTGGTGTCTGACACCAGAGAGCGCCAATTTGAGCCATCCATTGAATAATTTAATATAATCACTGATGATAAGTTGAGATTATTTTATTCCGATTGCCTTAAACGGATCGATAGTCAGATATATTATTTTCTATTGATTATTTGTTTTATTGATTGATTATCATTGATTAGTAATTCAGTACAGGTGAATGAAGAGTACCTATTGGTTCGTATTATGAGGAAGGATCTTATTTGTAATTGATTTGTGTATGTGTGTGTGTTACATCATTCTAGGAAATCTCATTGATATTATAGATTATCCATTTAACTGGTTGAAAATATTAGAATTATTATTTTATTCTTTTCAGCTCCAGAGACAATCTATTGGATAATTCATATTTATTGATTTTAAATATCGATCATAAACTAAATCGATAAATTATGGTAAATCATTCTCAATCCAATCAGAAATATGTAAGCATGATAAAGAACTAAAGTGAACCTCTCAGGACGAAACTCATTGTAACGAAAACCAAATCAATTCTTTTACATTTTAAAAACTTCACGCTTCTTTCTTCTTTGACATATTCTTACGATATGAAAACATAATCACTTTAGAAATGAACATTACGTCCTATTAACTTATTGCTACCCATTGCCAATAAGACAAAATAAACAACTATGTAATTTGCTCGCTATAATGGAACAGGAAATCCATCTGTTAATAAAAGTAATCTCGTATTTCCATTTACGTTGTAATAAACCAGCATTTTCATAGTCCTTGAGACAATTTCTAGAGCGTACCAATAACCAATTACCATACTAAAATCCAGTACTGAATTCACTCGTGAGATGCTACATAATGATGTTATATTTCTGTTTAAAAAAATGTTATTAAATTATTAAATTGTTTTTTATGTTTAAAATAAATAATAAATACAATTCACATTAGTATTAACAATTAAAATATCCCCGGTATCATTCTCTTTTTGTTGGGTACCTGATAGGCAAGAATATGTTTACGCATATACCACAAAGAGTTTCAAAACATGAGCACATAAGAAAAGTTAGTCACTGGGCATCCATCACATGTGACGTTGGTATTGTGCGCAAATGAGCGGTAGTCAATAAAGGTGAGTGTTGAACAAATCAGGGATAATTTAAAGTTTTTATATCAAGTATGATAATTAAAAATAAAGCGGTAAACCTAAATATTAGAAATAGATAAATAAAGAAAAGAAATAATGTGTAATGAATCAATAAACCAATGAAAATATTTATTAAAACCACGAAAAACAACCGAAATTAGTGAAAAATATTAAAAACATAGAAAATTAAATAAAAAATCAAATTTAATTATCTAATAAGTAGAAATAAATAAAGAGCCGAAAAGTTTATAACGTTATTTTAAAGTGAATATTTTATCGCATCAAAAATAAACACGCGAAAATCAATTTTTAGTTAAATTCCAAAACATCCATATATTTCAGAATTCGAGTATCATTTATGTTTCTATTCATATTTTTAATTTATAATATTCTTGATTTATTTCCTAAAATTGAAACCTCTATCACGAGCAAATAATAATTTATAAATGTTATAGATATTAAATTTAATGATGATCAAAAAACATAGTAACCAAGAAGTCGACTAACTGTAAGATAGATAAATAAAACAGTTCAGACATCTTATACCGAAAATTCAGTCGCTAGTCCGGGAAAAGATTTAAAAAACGAAAAATATGTAGAATTCAGAAACGGAATAAAGATAAAGCGAACGAACATCATGAACAAAATGAAAATGACTAAATATCTTGTGAATCCAAAAAAATAGATTATTTGAAAGCAAAGAGAAAGTCGAATTTGAACTTTAAAGTCTACTTAAAGATGAGTGTAAAGAAATTTAAAGACGAAATTAATAATAAAGAATTATAAATATTTTGATCGGAAATTGTTACAAATGAATAAAAATCTGAACAGTTCAAGCGAGGTGTTAAAAACATGAAAATCGTTACTATAGTGAAATGATAAAGTCTCATGAGTGAATTATAAATTTTTTCAATTTTATTTATTGATATTTAATTATATTCGAAATAAATTGAAAACTGAAAATTAGAATATCGACAAATTATTAAATTTAATTATTTTATTTAATTGGTAATTTAAGCGTAATAGGGGGCTAATATGATTGGCTGATTTAAATAAATATGATTGGTTGATTAAAATATTTTGAAGTTTTCTGATATACATATGATATTAAATAATGAGTTCAATATTAAACATAAAAATTTCATACATAATACTTGCTAATTTAATATTATTATTAAATCCATATTCGAATGCATTTATTTTATTACTCACGTAACGTGTGGCACGTTATCTCCTGTGATATTATAAGGAAGCCATTCACCTAAACTTGATATTTATTTAAATCAGCCAATCATATTAGCCCTCCATTACGCTTACTTTACCCTTTAATTTAAACAAATTAGTCTAAGAAAATAAATTGAATTGCTAGTGAACACAAAAGCACCCAATTTTGACTAAATCTGAAGGGATATCACTTTGAGGTATTAAAACAATAAGCACGCAGAGTCAATGGTGTATCACCAAATGTAACAGACCATGAGGCGATCAAGTAACTCCACCAGGAAATTGATCTGCTCAAATGCAATATAACAGGAGTTAGCATTATTGAGAGAGTTGAAAATGAGGATCTGCGAGCAAACATGTGTCATTGATAAATTAGAAGCCCAATGCCACAGGCAGACCTGAGAGCTAGACAGAGACAGGGCTAGAGTTGTTCTCTGTTGATGATAACTATGTCATCGAAATTAATATTTTTCCAACATTTATCCATAGGACATCAAGAACTGATGAACTAGTTCTTACCATTAAAAGATAACCTACACCTCTCAAACCTCGCCACAAAAGTACAAAAAAGCATCGATCAGGAATTTAAAAGCTTCTCGGTAGTTGGCCCAGCTGAAGAAAACTTCCGATTTAATTTAAACTGAATGCAAACATTTGAGTTTTAATTGATTTAAGAATAAGGTTATCAATTATTGATAAATTTGTATTCTAAGGTTGTTTTTATTTTTATTTACTTAGAAATAAATTATTTTATAATCGCAAAAAAGGGATCTTAGAGTGAATAGGACTTGAAATCAGCTACTGTAGCCAAGAAAGACTAACCTTTAGCTAACATTCCACCCGCTAGAACACATTACAAACGTCTATTGTCACGGATGGCTAGTGGTAACGTCTTTGTTATGCGCGTACTGAATTGGGATTTGATGAATATTTTTATTTAAAACAAATTTTAGCCTATCAGTGCCCAACATGAGCAATATCGATATGACTCCTAATACTTTGGTGTGTCCATATTTCTTCCATCCTTCGACAACGACTGATCATCTATTTGGCTATATGTAATTGATGGAGTGCTTTGTTATGGTATCAATTAGATCTTATCGGAACTACTCGTGATTTAGTTCTTTGGGATTTGCTATATTAATGTGAAGATCGAAAATGAAAAGTTAGTTTAATATTACTTTTACAATACGTGGTAATACGTACGAAGGGTTAACATAAATGGGATGATGATCGAAATAACAATAATTTATTCAAGAACCTGGTCCTGCATATTTGTCATGCATCTGAAACTTAGAGCCCTTCGTGTGAAATGACAATAGACAAACCTTCAATTTTATTTTAATGCAAATATTTTTACGTTAATTTTAATATCTTATAAATGACAAGAATAAGCCCCATTTAAACAAAGGACTGACTGTGGGCTGCTCATCACTTTCAAGAAAATCTTCAATTCATTGTGTTGGAAAATCTGAAATTCTGGACTTTATATTCTTGGTATTATTCTTAACAATGTATTTTATCAGGTAGATTTCAATTATTGAACTCTGTAATAATATCACTGCTGGAACTCAGTATACCCAGAGGTTAAACGAAGATTTCATATTCATATTGTCGAACAAGATATAGGCTAGATGGTGGCAATTTGGATCAGATGGGAACTGTGTCAGCCGGCTATCTCATGGCCGCCTTTCAAGCATGTCGCTGCTAAATCAACCGGCACATTGTAACCAACTCTGTAAATAAGCAACTGTTTTAATCCAACGAATAGATAAATTGCATTCATCAATTTGGAAACTACAATTTCATAGCGACATTGACGATCCCAATGATAAGTTAAACACTGTGAACTGTCCAAACGCCATTCAGATAAACAACACAAATGACAATGACATTCCAATTATTGAAGGCAGTAGTGAATTAATAGTACAATTGGTGCATAAATATATTTCATCAAAATAAACTATTAGAAAAGAAATCAATCAATCAATGAAATAATAGTGAAAACATAAAAGACAAAGTGCTTATTGATTATCTGGTTGTGAAGGTTTCAGTCCAATTTTGATGAATGCGTGGTAAATGGGATCGAAAACTGTTGGGTCTTCTAATGTGACAGGAGCCTAAATGTTCAAATATTCATTTTATTTTTCACACTAAAAATAATTAGTAATCACTAGGTTGGTTTTTTTGCTATAGTGATTATTAATCACTAAAAAACGGGAGCAGTATTTCACCGATATATTTTTAGGATTTCATAGACATAGGCGCCCGCAAGAGGGGTCAGTTGTCCCCCTTGGCTTCTGTAAATAAATACCAATTCGCGGTTTTTAAGGAAAAAAAATAGATTATTTAAATATAAAATATAAGGTCATAAAATATTATTAGAAAATTTTACTTAATTCTACTATAAAAGATTTTTTTTTCGATCATCGAAAAAATTTTTTATAATCTTGTGTCCGTCTTAGGTTCACTGTATCTTTGCAAAGTAATTCTTAATTTATCAAATTTGTAGATTTTTGATCCTATGTATATAGGATTAATGATCCTATATAATAACAATAAGCGGCACTGCTCTCCACACACACATACACATAGAATTATTGTCTTAAGCGCGCCAATTTCTATGAAGTCGTAAAATTATTTTTCCTAAGATTAATAATAAAACATGTTTCTTTCATTTATCATTTATTGTTCATCTTTTGAAGAAGTGCATACGTTTTTGTTTTTATTTAGTGTTATTTTCAATTTAAATAGACTCTAATTAATTTGAATGAAAACGTAATATTCCTTCCGATTCTCCTGAAAGTTACTATAGAAGGTCAATTTTTATTCCATACCTGGATTCATTAATAACATCTCTGGAAGAACGTTTTCCTGAAGAAAATGATGTTTCATATTCGATATTTAATTTAGCACCTAGCTCTATGAAAACGCTAGATCAAGACGAATATGAAAGAATAACGAATGGTATTTTTAACAAATATGGTACGTTTTTAGAAAATTACCAAGCAGAATCTGCAACATGGTATCATTATTATAAGACTTATAAAGATGCTAGCGAATCAATTTCAAATGTATTCGATGCTTTAAAGGCAGCAGAATTATTTTATCCGTCAGTATTCAGGGCACTTTGCATTGGTCTTATTATTCAGGCCACTACTTGTACCGCATAACGATCATTTAGCACACTTCGCAAAGTTAAAACTTGGCTGCGCTCGACAATGTGGGAAGGCAGACTTGATGCCCTCTGTATGATGTACATAAATCGCAATTTAGTCAATGAGTTAATTGAAAAAGGATTTTACTCAGAAATCATAGATCGCTTCGGACGAAATCGGAGAAAGCTACAATTACTGCAATAGGGCAAAGTTGCGAAAAACAAATTAGTTGGGTAATATTAATATCTCCAGAATCTCCGGGGATTCATATTTAATGTCATTAAACCAAAGATTTTTTATAGAATAAGTTATTTGTATAACAAAGCTGTGTATTTTTTTTATCTGTATAAGTCATCTATATACATATATATGGCTCATTATATATTTGGTATGAATAAAAATAAATGTTGAAACAGTCCAAATTTTATT
The DNA here is from genome assembly GCA_022537955.1 of Schmidtea mediterranea. Lineage (NCBI taxonomy): Eukaryota > Metazoa > Platyhelminthes > Tricladida > Dugesiidae > Schmidtea > Schmidtea mediterranea. The sequence goes on from CM039681.1 coordinate 9,834,243, forward strand.
ATTATTATTTTAACTATAAAAGAACACAACTTTTTACTACAAAATAAGTATCAAGCTTTATGTCTATATCTCTGTTTTGGTTTTGCCCCCCCTGGATTTATTTCTGCGGGCGCCTATGTATCTGATTTAAAATGCATTTAAAATGTAGTAAATTATTAAATTTATTTAGCCATTTTTATTCAAGTCGGTACTGATTTTGACTAGGCGTGCTTCTTGTTTTAATCAATTCAATAAGACTCAATACTTTATTGAAATTCAATCAAAAGTTTAAAAAACGTCAACAACTCTTAAGGATATATTCAGTCCCAATGGGAAACGACCTGTATATATCAATGTAAAATATAAAAACTTTTCCCCATTTTATAAAATCTAAATCACTTGATAAAGGATGTGCTGAAAATTCGTGAATATCAAAAAACATCGATATCTTTACTGATTCAGTCATAAAAACTATTTTCATAAATATAATGTCATTGGTAAATTAAAAAATATTTTAAAAATTAATAATGGTGACAGTCAGCCGTTTCTATAATATTAGAATCAAAAATTTTTTATTAATGCAAAATTACATTCACCAGGCCTTGTTATAATGTACTGGAAATAATATAAGTATCATATATAACCATTTAAATTCTTGTTTAGATCTATTTTCAAAAACAGTTATTTAAATTTTATAATAGATAGATTTTGAACTAATTCGCTGAGATAAAGTTAATCTGATTAAAAAATATGTATGATATGCCTGGACAACTGGGCTTGTTAAATGATGATTTTATCAAAAGTGAAAGCCGATTCACACTGATGAACATTGTCGATGTAATTATGTCACATATTCTAGGATAGGTAGATATTTGTCGTCTAAAGTATATAATTAATATTATATAATACGCCTTACTATCGTTTCTTTGCGGGTATTCTTAATAAATATGCGGGCATGTTAATGAATAAATAAAATATAAATTTTTTGTCTTGCTTTTTCGTATAATTATTAATAAAATTTATATATTATATAAATATGCAAAAAACGGATGTTTGTCATCATATAATCTTGAATTATTTTAGATCAATCCAAATATTGAATTAATCAGATAAGTTAATATATTTATTATTATTATTATTATTATTATTATTATTATTATTATTATTATTATTATTATTATTATTATTATTATTATTATTAAGTATGCAGTTCACGGTATTTCAAAAATGTGGAATTTGTTTTTACTTCCGTCAATATTTCACGGTTTGTAACTAGTAAAATAATAAGAATGTAGATTAATTTATAAACTTCTATGGGCTCATTTAACAGTATATTTCCACCCGCGAAAATATTGACCAACAGACGAAGACACAATTTATCAAACTTCTTTATTAAATCAAGCAGAAGAAGGAAGTAAGCAGAAAGTGAGAAGATGCATTGTACATAATCTAAGAGACATGATATCATTTCAAGGATTACAATACTCCTTTTGGGCATTACTAATAGGAAAGCACCCGTGAAAGAGTTCAATTACTTTATTATGCCTTCACTAAGTAAAAAAAATGTTTGCTGACCCTTTGAGAAAAGCAAAAGAATTAATAACTTTACATAAAAATATGGCAATTGGATAAATCGATTGTGAAGTGAAAAATTAAAACAAATTTCAGAAATTCAATTAATTTATTAATGTTAAAAAAGACAAAAGGTAAGAGGTCGTTTGAAAGAGGAATCTAGGAATATAAAGTTTTTGATAATTGACTTTAAAATTAATGATTATGGAAATAAATTTAATCAGGTAAGTTTTATTGAAATAGAACAAACTCACCTTGAACGGCTTTCCATTAGCCATAGCGGCAATGGCGCTTCTGGATATTTTTCCGGATCTCGTTTTAGGCAATCTGTGAACGACTATGGCGGTGCGCATTCCCGCTACAGCTCCAATTCTATCTCGAACAATTTTAATTGTGTCACTTACAATGTCTTCCGATGACTTCTCCGTATTGGAATCGGGAACCAGTAATGCCAACGGTACTTGTCCTTAACCAAATATTATGAGAAATTCTGTATTAATAATAATAAATATGTGTAACTTGAACTTCACATTTAAAAAATCTATAGAGTTATCTAGAAGTGGAAGATTATTTCTGTGGGTTGCTGAGAAGAAAATAAAAAAAGCGGTTGTTGAAAATATATTGAAACTAAAGAGAAATTATACAGAACCTGGAGCAGTATATTATACCGAATATCCGCCAAATAATCCGATCTAGTTAATAAACTGCTGATTAGCAATGTAACCCTACTTTACCTTATTCAAAACAACAAGACTCAACACAAATTTTGTTTTATTTTCAGCAAAGTAGTTTTATAAAACTTTATCAACTTTATTCACTTTATCAATTCAAGAACTACCACTATAATTTATTTGTTCGCTTCAATAAACAATTATATTTTACTTCAAAGAGTAGACATTCCTAAGGAGCACAACCGCAAACACTCTCAAAATAAAACTCTTGTAAATCTGAAATGTAGTATTAATTTGAATCATTGGTGTTCTCTCAAAATTGTCTTTAATCAATTTATTTAGTCAAATGTACCCATAGGGCAACAGTGGTATTAATTAAATTAATGAGAGTCATATCAATATTTTCCCAACCATCCATCTGAATCAATACAAAACATTTAAGTTATTTTGCCGTCACTTGATAAGCTGCTACTACGTCTGTCAAGATAGAAGATTTTGCTTTCTTACTGAGATGATTAATGCCATATACAAAATTTTAATTAGTTTTTAATTAACTTGTAATTATGCAGTTGCATTACCCCAGGACCCAATCGATAATAAAATCATTATATTGGGATTTTATTATTATTATTATTAAGTATGTGTTTACTCAAATTGGCGCGGATGCCAAGTAATAACCGTATTAATGAAATTCAAATTCATGAAAAGCCCATAAATCATTAATCAGTAATAACAAATATTAACCTTTCAAGGGATCGTCTAAGCCTACCACTGCACATTCTACTACACAAGGGTTTTCTAAGCATGCTTCCTCCAAAGCACCACTGCTTAATCGGTGTCCGGCAACATTGAGAACGTCATCATCCCGAGCTAAAACCATTATATGCCCAAATTCAGTACTCGTACCCGCATCCATTGTATCGTAGTATCCCTAAATTTATTTTAAAAATTATCAGTATTTAGAAATATTAACCGGAAATTTAGAGAAAAATATTTTGGAGAACATTTCATCATTGTTATATAAAGTGCTTGCCATTCCAGGCGGCATTGGTAATTTTACAACTATTCTTCCCAATCTATTCGGGCCTAATTCGGCACCTGTATTCGTATCAAGGATTTTAACATCATAACCAGGAACTGGTCGCCCGGCTGAACCTGGAGGAGGAACTAAATCCTCTCGAGTTTCCAAACCAGCAGCAGGGCATGTGATCGCCCATCCGGTCTCCGTTTGCCACCAGTGATCCAAAACAGGAACTTTGAAGGTTTCTTTAGCCCAATTTAAAGTGTCCACATCACAATGTTCTCCTGGATAAATTCCATATATATAAAATTAGAGCAATAATGATTTACAATAGGAAGGGGTATTACAACAAGTTAAATGATAAAATAAAATGTGACCTCTAGTAATATACTTTATAAAATGTCATTTATAAAAATAATCTTTGAACGCTTTCTATTTCAGTATCTTAAATGAGAAACTTACATCCCAAAAGAAAGTTGAACTTTTAGAAAATTAGTATAAATTAAAGTGGTTCAATTTTGGCGCCAAATAATAATAATAATAATAATAATAATAATAATAATAATAATAATAATAATAATAATAATAATAATAATAATAATAATAATAATAATAATAATAATAATAATAATAATAATAATAATAAACATCATTCATTTTTTCTTGTGTTGACATAGAAATCGGCCTTTCAGGCCTCTCCTTGCTGATAACACCTTTTCTTTTACATTAAAAATTACAATCCAGCTTATAATAGTTGAATAGAATGAATACAGTTCTTTCAAAAACGGGTGCTTGATAACCAAATGATACTCAATTTTGCTGAAATTTCAATCTTATCTTGACATTCGTTACTTTTTTTTAATAGCAATTTCAAAATAACATAACAATAATAGATAATAACGTAAATTTAAAATTATTAGGTACCTGCTAAAAATAGAGACCTGAACCGAGGATGACGATATCGAGCACCATGAATTGCTTGAGGATCTTCCCGACGGATAGCTCTTAGCGCTGTAGGTGCGACAAACAAAGCTACAGGGTTGTGCCAATTTAAAACTCTAAAATATTGGCTAGTATCTGGAGTTCCAACTGGTTTACCCTATACATACATCACGATGGAATTACAACGAATTATTTACTTCATAAATAATAGTTGTGCACCTATGGAGTAGAGGAGCGTAACAAATGTAAGAATGTCCAACTACCCATCCAAAATCACTAGCAGCCCACCATGTTTCTCCAGAATTGACATCATATAAATTTTTCATTGACCATTTCAAGGCAACAGCGTATCCTGCAGTTGGTCGAACGACGCCTTTTGGAAGCCCTGAAATTATATAACTTTATTAAATTTTCACGATAAGCTGGAAATTTATAACTTTGCTATAATACTCCAAAGCCATTGTTAAAAGGTAAATAATTCCTTTCAATGAAGATGATAATCGTCTTACTAATGAGGAGTTATAAGACTCAGTTAAAGAAACATCGAAACAAGGTTTTAAATCTTGAAGAAACTCAAAATTTTACCAGGTAAAACTTTAACATAAACTAAGTAAACTTTCATTCAATAAAAATGTGATCAAAAAGTGATCCAAATCGTATTAAAATTATATATTAATTTTACGTGAAACAAAAGAAATCAAAACATTAGACGCTTGATTTAAAATCTTTCACAGGAAAATATTTTTCTGTTAAAATATAAATTATTTTGATAAATAGTTGTTATAAAATAAAGTTCTATAAAAAGCTCTGACGTTTTTAAAGTATCAATTTAATTAAAATAAATATTCCAAAATTGTTTTACTGTTCTAAAAGCAGCTGTATTTAGTAGTTGTATATTTAGAAAGTTTAGTTATTTAGAATTTAAAATTTTGTATTTATTTAAGTTTTTATAAGGATTAACATGAATAATGAAAAAGTTTACCTGGAGCATTATATGTTCTAGGAATTGGTTCATTTTAGTGACTTTAGAAGTCAACAGAAAATTAAGTAAATTCATCTATAGACTGTCAAGTCAAAGTGTAAAGTGCAAATCAGAGTTTATGAAACTAATATTCTGAGCTACCCGGTTATGGAATCACACGAAAATGGTAGTGCTGATTGCCATTGTGAACAACTTGGCAAATTGAAACATGAAATTTGAAGGAAGCTTCCAGTTCTTGACAATAGGAAAAGAGTCGTATGACTAGTGAGAAGATTTTTATTTGGGCTTTTGATTATGGTTCACTTGCTATTATGTTCTGACATTGCGTTATTCAGTGGCCAACTAAGGCTAAAGTGGGCCCTATTCCGTGCCTATTTTTCAGTCATGACACACATTTTGCGTTTGATAGCTTGGTTTTAAACCACATAGTACGTAGTTCTATTTAATAATCGGATTCCAAGAACAAAAAGGAAAAAAATAATATACATGTAATATACTTTTATAAAAACTTACATTTTTATTTTAGGAATTAGAGAAAGAATTAAGTATGAATCCAAAACAATCTATTTTCAAAAAAGTCTTAATTGAAGAATTTTCAATCATAACTCACATAAGATGCAATACGTTCAGGAGACACTGATTTTAAATAGCTACGTTTGACTTTTTAAACACTTGCATAATAAAGGCTCGATCGTATTTACACACATCGACAGTCGCGGGCGTGGATGCATAAGCACGGGAACGCTAGTCCACACTTGTCAGCTTTATCAATCAACGATTCGACATAATTTGTATACGTTTCAGCAATAATTATGTATATCACGTTTTTCTGTTAAAAAACAATTAATTATTAAAATTAAAGACCTAATTTTCGGGCCCCAAAAATTAAGTGCCCTAGGCACGTCCTTAGGTTGCCTAGGCCTTAGTTCGTCCTTGGCGTTATCGAACTATCACATATTATTCCGATCACTGGAATACTAAGATAGAAATAAACCTGAAGTTCTAAGGTTGCGAAAAGGTAATAGAGGAGAAATAGATAAAATACTTGGCGATGATTGACTAAATACAAAATATATAGTGAAAAAAGATTTGTGTTTGTGTTGGAGTTACATAAAATTAATTTGAAAAAAGTTATTAGTAGAATTCAAGATGGAAAAATTATTATATTTTTGGTAAAAATACGGAACCAGATGGCCACTGTATTAAATAATTTTAGCAGAGGTTTTTAAAAAGCTCAACTAAAATAAAATCAAATTCATTAAAAAATTGTTTGTATCATTAATCAAGTAAAAAAAAATAAAAATCCTGATTTGAAAGCGAGAAAACTGGAACATCAAATTTATTTATGTTAAGAGAATATGAGGAAGGATTAAGAGACACGGGAAAAGTCACGGGAATCTTCAACTAGTGAATCTTATTTGCTAAGGCAGTTTAGATGAAGAAAATCGAACAAGAAGTATGTGATTAAAAAGGACATTAACGACCTATTATTAAGACATTGCCCAACAGGGAAAAGGAACTCCTGCTGCTAATTGGTTATAGAACACGAGGAGTCAGATTTTAATTTGCTTTCTATCGAAACATAAAATACACCAAACAATTGTTTTAATAAACAATAAAAATTTTTATTGCAATCGAAAATATCGATTAAATTAAGAAAGAAAAATATCATTAATCAAATTATATTAATTTTATTTGTTATTTAAAAAATGCGATAAACGGGTTGTGCATGAGAAATGGCGGCTGTTTGGACACTGGTAAAATGACGTGTAAAATGTGAGTTACTCACCATAATGAAAAATGTGCATTTGCACTTCACTTGATTTGTATATGAATTCAATAATTTATAGTTACATGAACTCATCTTTATCTTGACTGACACAGTCAACAAATTCATAAACTTAATGTTTCACATACGGACTGAAGAGGTCACAGTCGGCGGACGCAACGAATGAAATGGAAATTGTCAAAATAAATTATTTCAATGCTATTTATAAGTATACGTCCTATGAAGGTCGTATTAAAGCATAGCAAAACTATAATTAATTAATAATAAAATGTTGAAATTAAATAATAACATTGCTCAGGATATTTTCGTATTAGCCCGATTACAAGACGTAATTCATTTTCCCAGAAATATTAAAAGGCGAGTTGATTTATGTTCGGAGGTTACGATTGACGGGGTTTTCACGCATGATTAGACACAGAATAAAGATTAAACAGTAATACCAAATATTTATAATGTTTCGGTAAAAAATGGGACTCGTTTTATATTCGAACTAATACGGTAATTAGATTTATTTATAATTCTCTACAGATATGGTTTGTAAATTAATTTGTTTAAATCATACATTTTTGAAATCTAACTCATTTGTGCCTATTTTATACTAACGGGCAAATGCATAAATTATTCTAACACTGTACTATTACTATTAACATTTAATTTTTTAGACAATGCAATATCTTTTAATTTATTACATTTCTTTTTTTATTTTGATTAATTTCATAAAGTATATTTTTTTAAATATATATCATTTTTTGTGCAAAAAAAGCTATATTCAATTGAAATTTTATTAAAAAATACTTCTTGGGAGAGGAGTCGCTTCTGTGTTAAAGGCCGTTTATAAAAATAAAGACATTTAGCCCATTAAAATACGGATAAAATAGTTTATTTTATTTTATGGACTTGTTTGGTGATTAAAGTATGGTGACCATATTTTGACATTGGGGAAGCAGGACACCATTGAACAACAAAATTTTATTATCATAAAACACAAAATTTGTATTGCAATTTGCTTTAAATTTTAAATTGTATATTAAGGCTAGATATTAAATTATATTCTTTGTAAAAAGCCTCATGGAATTTTTAGAAAGAATTTGTTAAATTATATTTCACGCATAATATGGCTTTTGATTTATGCTGTATTCACAGAGACTCAACTGACGCCTTCAATACTTTCTCAACCAACCAGAGTTGACTTCATTTCCACATAGCAATCCCCAATTTTTCCAAAATCCGGGAGTTTTTTTAAAATACCAGTGGATGCAGAGGTGTCTCACCAGTGGTGTTGTGCTAATTTTTTTTTACCGGAACGCGTATATATAATTATATAGACAGGGCCGATCCTGGGTAGGCGGCCGCTCTGTGTCCCAAATTTAACGACGGGGGGGGGTGATTTTCCATGATAATCCTGGTGGCGACGTTTTTTAGGTCTCATGGCCCAAATTTGACGACGGGGGGAGATTTCCCCCAATTTTCGCCCGTCGCCAGGATCGGCCCTGTATATAGCATAAAAAGGAAAGGAAACGAAAATCATTACGAAACCCATTTTGTGTATATGTATATATATGTTTATTACAATAATAGGAACGTTTAATAAAAATTAGTTAAATTATAAAATACGCATATTAGATACTCAAACAATATTGCATAAATATTTTTAACAATATATGAAAACACTAATGGTTTTTATAAAATATTCCAAATAGGATTATGTTCAGGATCTTGTGGTTGAATTTTCCTTGTTTTGTTGTCATCCGCTGAACGATGAACCCTTAACCAAGTTTTTACATAATCATCTGGTTTAAATAATTGTTGCGGTGGGACATTCATTTTTATAAATAAAATATTTGCTAGATTTTCAATTAATATTCTATTTCTTTGTTCATCTTTAGTTCCGGAACGCGTTCCTGTCCAAAAAGGAAATACCGTAACGACGTTCCGGAGAGTCCCGGCTTGACAACACCACTGTGTCTCACCGAAAGTCATATATTACTGTCTGGTCACCTTACTTTAAAGTCAATTAATTTGATACTTAAAGATTTTTTCCGTTATATTGAACGAGCTCTAAATCTGATTGGTTTTCAAATAATAATTATGAACCAATGAGAACATGAAATGCAAATTGACAGTTATCATTAATTTGACAGGGTTCAACTCCCACTTTTGACACCAGTGGTGTCAATGAAATTTTATATTTAAATAAATCATTGATTTTTAAATTTTTGCATTGTATCAAATACAAACAAATTATTATATTTTAAAATGCATTTGGCAACAATTGATGTAAACAAAACAACATAAATTCAACCCTTGATAGACACAATGGAAATCTCCAGTGAAAAGTCCAAATGGTCCAAACAATGATATCAAATAAATTTTAATTAATTCAATAAAATTTAAATATTTATAAATAAATAATTAAATAAATTTGGCATCGATTTACTTAAAAGAAAACACCAACAAAACACTCTTCATATCCCTTTAGCACAAATGATGGCATCAATATTTTTGGCTAGTTTGTAAAAAAATTTCTTCCTTCCAATTTGAGAAAGCCATTGTTTATAAAAAGTATGTGGATGATATCTTTCTTGTATTTGAAAATCAGAAACATGTAGAGCCGTTTTTGCATTTTATGAACAGTTTACATAGGAACATTGTATTCACATGCGAAACGGAGAAAAATTCGTTGATTGCATTCTTGGATTTGTTAATTCAACGCAAAGATAAACATTATGAGACATATATGAGATTTATAGAAAACCAACTGATACTGGTCTTTATACTTCTCCAGAAAGCTTTTGTGAATTTAAGTATAAGAGAAATATGGTGAAAGGATTGATTTATCGTTCATGGTCTTTATCTTCTACTTTTGCAAATTTGGTAAAAAGTGTTGATAAATTGGTTGAGTTGTTGATAAAGAATGGGTATTGTAAATCATTTTTATTGTTGATGATAAAAGAGACTGTTGATAAATTGATTAAAAATCCTAAGGATCCATGTTCTGGAAAGTCGGTGTGCAATTTGTCAAATGAGTGTGAATTGAGTGTTGATCTAAATAATAATAAAAAGGGATATAAAAAGATTGAGCCTAAATTTGTGTTAGTATTGCCGTACTCTTTAGGTTTTACAAATTATAAAAGGAAGTTAAGTAAACAGATGGGAAATTTAGAGTATAAGATCGTCTCTAATTCGTGTAAGGTACGCAATATGTTTATTAATAAATCAAAAACTCCGGTTGGATTGTTTTCTGATCTCGTTTATCAATTTACCACATTGGAGAGACTTCCGTCATCTCTGTACTCGAGTTCTAGAGCATTGTCGATTGAAGCATTTGACCAATATTTGTGATCACAATAGAGGCTGTAAAAGTGAAATAGGAATGTCTGATTTTAGAATTTTGGTGAAAAGTTTTAATAATTATTGGGAACGCGTGATATGTGAGGCATTGTTGATAATATCATTGGATCAAAATATTAATGTGCACGAATGTCTTTAATGTTTTAAAATTGTTTGTGTATGTTAAATTGTGATAAATTAATGTTTCATTATTGTTTAAAAAACTTTATTTGTAATGTCAAATAAAAATTTATAAAATTTAATTTTTAAAATATTTAATTAATAAAAAAATAATTTGTTTTAAATTATACAAATAATCCATAATATGTGAGTTGGTCTTTAGTGCCTGAAGATGACAGTTAAACTGTCGAAATATATCGTACGAAGTGTTTTATTGGCGTTTTCTTTTAATATTTGTTAAAAATTTCAAAACCCTGTATATTATATCCCGGTAGAATTGTATTTGGAGAATAAAATACGAATAAAAAACATCAATAATGTACCTGTTGTCCCTGAAGTGTAGAGAATATAAAGCGGATGGTTTCCATCAACAATAACTGGATCGTGTGGAGCTGCTGAATAGAGCTCATGATCCCAGTCCAGATCTCTTTCGGGTTTCAAATCAGCCCTTTTATGTCCCGGTCGGTTATATATCAAGCAATGCTTCGGCTGGAATCCACTGAGAGATATGGCTTCATTTACATAATTTGTGTAATTGATGAGTCGGTTCGGTTCTACGCCAACGTTTGTTGTCACGATAAATTTAGGCTAGATATTAAGTTATATTCATTGATAAAGTTCAAATGAAATAGTTGTAAGCATGTGAATGACATGAATCAAATTGGTTTCGGTATGCACTTCGTATGTACTTGCTGAAACGTCATATGATTAAAATGTAGCTAAACTATTCAACCTGACTAACAGGTGACAGTGACTGAATCCAGCCATTTGTGATGCCTAGACAACTTGCATTGAAATGTTTACTCGCAGATTTTAAATTACTGCAATTATTCCGCTTATAAACAGAGAGGCTAATCGAATTATTATTAAAATTGAATATAAAATAAAAGCAAGTGGAAAATTAAAATGAAGAATAGCCAGTTCAGTGATGTATTAATGCGTCAATGTCCCCTCCCGCTCTTACTCTCCTTTCTTTCCTTCCTTTCTTAATGTCTTGTAAAATGAAAATCAGCCAGTTAAGCGATGTATTAATGCGTCAATGTCCCCTCCCCCTCTTACTCTCCTTTCTCCTCTTCCTTTCTTAATGTCTTGTAAAATGGAACTGTAAAACTGGTTAAATGGAAAATCCACAAATCCAATATTAGATCGAAACCGCATTTACCTCACAATGCCTAATTCTAACCGCCAATTCCTTGGCAGCAAATCCTCCGAACACCAGAGAATGCACTGCTCCCAGTCTAGCACAGGCCAGCATTGTTATCAATGTTTGCGGAACCATCGGCAAATAGATTAGCACCCGATCACCTTTAGTTACGCCGTATTTTGCCATAACGCCAGCCAATTTTGAAACCTCAAAACAAATTACTGATCAAATCCGGAATCGAAACCGAATTTACATTTTCTAATAATTGTCTGTAAGTGATTTTTTGAATTGCGCCAGTGATGGGACTATCGTAAATGACAGCGAGCTGGTCACCAAATCCTTCATCAACGTGTCTGTCTACACAATTATATGACATATTCATTTCGCTTCCTTCAAACCTAAAGATTGGATAGGTAAATTAGAAATCACAACATCAATAAAGATATACACCATTTTGGAGAGTGGAGCTCACTTGCATCTAAAACCCGTGAGCATTGTTTTCCCCAAACAATATCATTAGCTGCTTTACCCCAGAACTCTTCCTTTTGCTCAAGAGATTGTTTAAATTCCAATTGATATTTCGTTAATGTTTGTAGAAATCGAGATTTAGTGAAATTAAAAGAGTATTTTTGATGAGCTTTTGAAAAGATCCTTATGCTAGCAAACTTATTCATCTAAAATAAATTAGCTTTCATCAAAATTTCAAAGATAATAAATTAATTCCAGATTGAATAAATTTAATATAATTATAATATTAACTGAATTATTACTTGTTATCTAATTTTGTTAATTTACCTATTATAACAAAGTTTAAAAAATAATAAAAAATTTGATGAAATAAAAATTTCATTTATAAATTTAAAATAATAAACCTTTATTAATTAATAGTTCACTCTTGATATATTTATTATTTTAAAATGAACAAAATCAATCAGAAAACAATGAAATTTAAATAAAACCATAACAAGAACAAGACACAACAGAGTAAAACGGACTTGAAACCTTTTATGACAATGATAAAACAAAAATATAAAGAAATCTATTGTAAAAAAATAACTGATAAGTAAAAATAGACTAAAACGAAAAAAGAGAATCAAATAGAATCTAATAATCAGATTTAAAATGATTGATAATGAAAAAGATTATAAAATATCATAATGGATATCATTTAATAAATGAAAAATAAAATTTAACAAATTATTGTAATTAAAAAATTATGAAATCGTCGAAACTCAACATGGCGATAGATTTTATGATAAAAAATAAATACAAATATTAAATTAGGAAATAGGAAAGATATTTAAATAAATAATTTAGAATAATTCAAATTTGTTTTACCACATCAATGTATACAGATAAAAAACCACGCAAAAATTGGTACAGGAACAGTAACAATCTCTTCAAAAAGCATAATATAATTTATACTAAGTTTTATTAAAATCAAAAACGTGTATAATTAATTCTCAATATTAAAACAATGTTTTTAATATTCATTATGGGACATCACTCACCTCTTCATTTTCTTTGTACTTCTTCAGCCTTTCGATTCTTCTTGATTTAATGGATCTGGAAATTGTAATTCATTTTGTCTTGGCGATAAGAATTTTAAAATTTTGTAAAGTCCTTCATGTTGGGCCAGAACACAAACGGCCTTGGAAAATGTTTAAATGGATCGGTAACACACATGCAAACATAACATGCAAATTTAAAATAAACCTAATAAAACATCAATTAAACCCTATCAAAAATGAGAAAAAAGAGAATTACATATAAAATAATAAACATAAAAATAAATTAAAATAATAACAAAATGCAACAAGATCCGCACGATACAAATACAAATATAACATGAAAACCCAACAAATTCGACCGAAAATTGATAAATCAATAAAAGTTCATAAAAATGAAATTTAAATCAAAAAATTTAAATTAGAAATAATTCAATAAAAATTCTAAATAAAAAATTATCAAAATAAATTAAAAAATAATAAAAATAAAGATTAGAATACACTAGAAAATAACAAGGTCGAATTTTGTTTTACTACATCAAAATTAACATGCGAGGTTAGGGACAGAAAATAGGTATAAATACCGATGCATTTTCACATAAAACTTAACAAATTTTTGAGACAAAAACTGTGCTAATTTTTGAAAATATATTTGAAGTAAATTTTAGGTGAGCAGTAGTTTATTTGGAACTCTCTCTCCACGCCCCGCCCTCGCAACCTCGATAGAGCTCTGCTTGGATGTCGGCGTGGGGGGAGATGTACTTTTATACTTTTATGAATGATTTTGGTCAAGTAATTTTGCATTTTATTTTTGTTAATATCTTAATAAATATTTACAATATTAAAATCGAATTTGTTGTTATAATTAATTTATTTGTCGAAATTTTTCCGGCCCACAACCAAGACACATCGCAAGCCAGTAAAATCAACATACAATTCAGATTCATGTAAGTGCGTGGAATATCGCCGATGATCTGTGCCCGTGAAGACCCGGCGTGCGGAACGCAGGGGTTGGAACGTCAATATTATTCCGTATAGAAGAAAGGAGAAATAAGGAAGAGGTCTTTTGGCTACTTCCTCGTTTCTCGTTTTCTTTAAATTCGACCTAAAATATTTCACATACGGCTAAAAATCATCACACCGAGTAGTCCAGTGGGCACTCACTAAATGTAATATGAACACAAAATGCGCCTAAGGTCAATTAAGGGAAGGTGGCGGGTAATTAAATAAAAATGAAATCGTTGCTATCCGCTATAAATTCACGTTAGTAATTTATGTTCTCCACTATAAATTTATATTATCCTTATTGTAAATTCATAATATTAATTATAAATTCATATTATTAATTATAAATTCATATTATCGATTATAAACCCTTATTATAAGTTCATCTTATCAATTATCAATTCATATTTTTAATCATAACTAAACATTCTCGTCATTAATTATAAATGCATTATTAATTATCAATTATTAGCTATAGATTCGTATTAATAGTTAGAAAATCATGCGCTCAATTATACCATTCGTATGTTAAGTATACAGTCATATTATTACTTATAGAGTCACATTATTACTTATAAATTCATATGGCTAATCGGAAATTCGTATTATTAACTATAATTATAAATTGATGTTATTATTATGCAGGGTATTAATTATAACTTCAGGTTATTAATTAAAAGTTTTTTTTTGCTTAATGATCAAAAATTACGAAGTTAACCCAAAAATCGCCGCGACAATCAAAAAGTACGGTAGTCAAGTCATAATAATTTCGATAAAACTTAAAGACTCTAATATCAATGACCAATAATATTCGATTAACATTCCCAACGTCCCTAGGATTAGATTAGAATAAATCAATGAGAATTTATTTAAAAAGGCGAGAGAAAAATCCAAAATCACCCAGAATCTTCAAAATCACGTTGACAAAGACCAACCTCAATATAAACCACAACTCCATCGAATATAAAAAAAAAATAAAAATCATAAATTCAAACTAAAATATAAGATCATAGAAGGTAATTTCAATAACAAGTTAAAGTTCTAAATCCAAAGATATAGGATTCGAATTGCGACATCCAACTGAGTAACATCTCGCCGTCCTGAAGAGAATGAGATTTCCAATCTGCCCATAATCACTCTAAATTATGACTAAATTTAATTGGAATAAATCAAAATTACCCAACGTTAAAAGTCCCGATACTGTCAATTGATAAGCATTTTTCCCTGAAGAAAATTTCATTAATAAAACGAAGCCAATCTCCCAGAAAAATAACTAACTCGTTAACAGAGAAACCGCCAAGACGGTCAATGTCCTTGCCTAGCCAACGTATGTCCTCTGTTTCAACCATAACCACCATATTTTCCCCAAAAACTCCAACACCGATCCCGTAAGATTAGACCTAAAAAATGAATGGACTATAATGCTAATCAACATAAACCGGAAACTTCACGAATAATAAACTACAAATTGTTACCTTATTAAACCCACAGAGAAACACGACCAAATTAAGTAAATATTAATCCAAAATCGCCGATCATTCTACAATCCGGATGTGGTAGTACCAATTGAAGTTGGACGTTGAAACACCAGTCCGGTTCACAAAATCTGAGACATCACTATTGTTGGCGAATGGGGTTGATTTTTATTTATTTTTTCTAGGGTTTTCGTGTATCTACCCCTAAACGCCAGCAAGATTATTATTCTATCCCTCCTATGTACCCATGGTGATTGCCATGTTGGTACTGTACATAGAGGTTGAAAATTCATGAGCAGGTGAGCTCCATTTCTAGAACTACTCCTCATGATATTTTCTCTTTCGGGTTCTGGACTGCCGATGGAAGGTCTTACGTCTTTCTCTTTCTATATCCTGGTCCTTACTCGTCTATTCCTACAATTTCCATGCTTATTTATCATCTTTACCCATTATTTATAAAAATATCCTTCAAAAAATTGGGCAGCGTTCCTCCCTTATTTTTAGGTAAATTTCCTGTTTCATTTGTTTAATCCCGGTATCGACTACATTTTTCCTAAATTTACCTTTATCTTTCCTTATTTTAAAAATTTGGTCAACAATTCCTTAATTCCCGGTACGTTTCCCGTGATTTTAAGTAATTACAACCCTCTGCGATCACTTCAATAAACGCTATTCTCTTCTGTCAGGTTATATCATTCAACTATTGGAAAAATATTTTCAAATATACCTTCCTATACTATCCTATCCTTTCTTACTTGATTTTCCAATTAATTTCCTGACGATATTTTAAATTTTCCCTACAAAACTTTATTCCCGTCTAACTAAAGTCGCACTTCCCGAATTTTATTCCAACTCGCTCCGGCCACTTTTCAGCAGACGCCTCGAGTATACAACGGCGCCCTGCGTAGCGGTCCTGTGCACAAAGCCAGACCCGACTGCGGACTGCCGATAGGTTCACGAGGCATGACCCACGAGCTCAACTAAGGGTTTTCACCCACTAGCCGGCACACGGACTGTCCCATGAACCGTCTATTGAAATACTTATTATAAATAAGATTTTAGTGGGATTTGTCAGTGGCACCAAAAGATTCCACGACCATCCAGAATTTTAACACCGAAATATATATTTATACAAAAAATAACAGTACTTACAATCCACAGTCATGCAACCAGATTTGAAAAATTGGCATAAATTGGTATACAAAATTTAGTCTAAGAATGATTCACTGCTAGTCTAAAAATGTCTAAAAATTTTTATATTAGTCACCTGACTGAAAAAATGTCTAAAAATTTGTAGTCTAGAATTCTGTAAGTCTGTCTAAATTTTTTGTCTGAAATTATGAAAATGACTGCCGTATATATAGTATTTTTGTGCCTGTGTGCGACCAATGGGCGATTTTTCGCCATTTTTAAGGTTTTTTAATTATTTTATTAATTTCAAAATATTTTTGTAATTTTTTATATATTTTTCTTTATTTTTTGATATATTAATATTTTATTGTTGGATTTTATTTTTATTATTGTTTTCTTAAAATATTATTTTTAAACCCCAATATTTTGTTTTCTGGTCGCCTCTTCTGCCTGTGTTTTTTCTAAACCTTATTTTGCAAGGTTTTGGCAGTTTATTTTATTTTTCGTATGTTTCTTTTTGCATCTGTAGGCATTTTTCCGAATTTTAATTAATTATTTGTTTTATTTAAGTTTTGTTATATTTTTAATTTGTTTTAATTAATATGTTTTATTTTATTTTTGGTCTCTTCTTGCGGTGCGTGTAACGGCAGCCATATTGACAATTTCCAAACTACATTAATCATTTTGTTCTAACTTATACAATTTTCACCTTTTTGTTTAAATTGGTTTTGTAATTTTGTTTTAATTTTGGCTCTGAGCCCAACACTATTGATTTGTTTACTTGCACTTTCAACTATGCAAATGCAAAATCGAGAAATTTCGAATCCAGCAAATGATGTTGACATTTCCGCTGAATGGCGAATATCGCATGCTTTCTTAAATAAATGCAGTTATATTAAAGTACTACACAAAGCGCAAACACCCACAATCATTGGAATATAAAATCTCACCCGGTATCATTGGATTAGTATTACATTAGAAAATGCATCGACAACGAATTTATCGAAAAAGGAATGCTTCGACCAGCCCACCTGGCGAAAGATCGGTAGCCGATTCTAACCCACAGCTCATTGGTAATGATTTTTTTTTCTTTTCTTTTCATTTTTTAATGCATAAGTAATGATGATCTTTCAGTACTAAATAAGGAGTTTGTAAAATAGAATATTTTTTTTATCATAACGATATCGGGGTATTTTATAAACGGTTGGTATTAAAACCTACCGTCGAACTTTTATTTATTATTGAATTTTATACTTGAATTCTACGATAATGACTCTTTATATATAGATGATTAGGTTTTACATCCATTTTGTTGTAATTATGTAGCATAATTTTTAGGTTTTAGCTTTTACCATTTATAGATTGGAAATCACCAAATATATGGAATCTTTATTTAGGGTATATCAAAACAATTTTAATTTTTTAGGATAGTATAAATAAATACGTTAGAAACGCATGTTAAATTTCATCATAAGTTGACTTATTTTCTCTAGATCATCGATATAGCGTAGGAATGGTGATGTTTTTCTATTAGACATTCGTCGGTCAATATAATAAAATGATCGTGAATCAGGGATTCAATTTTGCCATACTCTGGCGAGTTTGTATTATACATTACAAAAGGAGGGAGTTTGAAGATGGAAAATGTTACTAACGGAAGTTATCGGCTACTAACCTAAAACTGGTCAGCATAAATGGGATAACCATCACAAACGACGTTAAATGAAGAATATTTTTCTTTTGCATTTTTTGAATGTCTAGTAATTTGTATAAACTTGAAAACTCAAATGCCAAATTCAGGACCCCGCATCCATTGATTTTGATACTCCCACAACTAGATATGCCAAGTCAGGAAAATCCCGAGAGATCCGCACGTATATCGACACTTTTAGTTGTTTTTTCCCGCTATTAGTATTTAATTGTTAAATTTTCGAAAGGAATTTGTGTTAATTATGACCTCATTAAGGAAGTTCAGATCCGGATCTTATTCCTATGCAACTTGCCGACCGATGGAGAGAAGCGTGGAAGCTATTCCGACAATCCAGATGTCTCGAGTCTTCCCCACTCAAATCCCAACAGATCAGTGGCCAATCGGAAGATCCTAACCGAAATTCCGAAGCACCGGAACCGCTCTGAGAGGAGTGGAATCCAGCTGCAGAAATCTATGAACACGCTCGTCGCCTACTCGATGATCTTCTCAACCATCAACGACAGGTGGACCTACAGGTGGTCCGAGCCCGTCAATGTTTGGCGAACATTGAAGACGACATCGAAACCGGCCGGATTGCTACTGCCTATCACCACCCACGGCCATGCAGACCCATGCACGGAGGCACCTGTGGAGAGACGGTCGTAAACAGGAAGGACTCTCAGATGGCCGGGTCTAACCGGGTTCAAAATACTAAGCGGCCAGTGATGATTTTCTCGAACTGCTCCCCGGAGGAGTGGGTAGCGAGGGGAGTCACTGACACTTGATACTGACATCCTAAATTAACCTTAGTTTATATTTTCTTTGTTATTAAAATAAATAATTAGCTCGGTTAGAAATTAATTTCGTTTTATTTGACGCTATAATAATTTGTCGAGGAAGTTTTGTTTAATTCCGATATATTTATTAGTGCTATGGTAACAGTTTCCTTTTTGATGTTATAAATTCCAGAAATGGATTCTCTACAAATCTTACGAACGGAACTGGCCTTGGCACGACAAAATAATAAGACTCTGTATGATCAGATCATCCAGCTGACTCGAGAAGTACACCAAACCCGAGCCACTTGGGTAGATCCAGCAAAAATAAAACCCCTATATCAGAGACTCACAGCTGCTCAAAAGGGATGGGCAGAGGAAAAGCAGATAAATCAAAGTCTGCGAACGCAGATACGAGGACTGGAGGTTGCCCTGTCGGCCAGTCAGGAAGGAGCGGCCGTTACTTACCCGCTCGTGTTTGCACCAGCTCAGTTAGCTTATCGGGAGTCGGCAGCTACTCCAACCTCTGTCTTGAACCCAGCAGCAACAGTAAATGCCAACTCTCGCCCAGGACGCAAGGAAAGAGCCAGGCGCCGTGTCGCTCGATTGTTAACTCAACCCAAATAAAATTCGAAAGCGTTGTAACCCATGAATAATACGTGTTTTGTTGTCTGATTGGATTAACTCATGTGTAAGATAGTCCAGAAATCATGATAGAATTCCTGTTATTTATTAAACTCCAATGATAAATACATAACATGAAGGGACCAATTATGAAAAATCAAGCATGTGTCTTCTAACGACGGCTCGTTGGATCCGAGGGTTGTCCGAGCAATTACAGTATTAGCAATAGTACTCACTTTTTGCGGACAATCCACCCGCTCGAGCACATTTCCAACGTTGCCTAGCAACGGGTGTCAAGTGGTAGTCAGAGTAATATTTATATAGCGTTACCGGGGTAACAACAAAGATAAAACAAATGTCAAGCCCAGTAACCCACCATTCATATTGAATTCCATTCTTCTTTCATCTATGCGGTTCTAAGCGTACTAATACTTTCTGTCCCACCATGACAACTCGAGTGCCCCAGTTGTCTAACTCTCTATTTTGCATAGTTGTAGCTGCCTTTACTAGATTAGTTTTCGTTTCATCCTCAATTTCTTCTCTGCAATTTTGTATATACCATACTCCCGAATATAAATCAATTTTCCGGCCATAAACAATTTTAAAAGGTGAGAATTTTGTCGAGTTTTGATTGTAGCATTCAAACTCAATTCAATTTTTGGTATCAATCTACATCAATTATTCTTTGTTTTAATCTCTGTTAATGATGTTGCCAACATTTCCCGAACTGTTCTTATGATTCGCTCTGCTAAACCATTCGATTGATGTTGGTACGGTGGACTAAATTAGTAGATGGTTATGTCACCGCTAGACCATGTCAGCGCTGGACTACATACCCCCACCCGGGGTAAAAAAATTTCTAAGTCTAAAAGTACAAAAAAATTTTAAGGCAAATACAATGACTCATTCAAGGTCATTGAATAACTCGTCATATTTTTTCAAGGTCATTTAAACAAAGAGCATGACTGATTCAAGGTCACATCAAAACTTTCAAGGTCATTGGATGAGTCATAACAATTTTACAAGGTCATTCGATGAGCCATAATATTTTCCAAGGTCGTCCGATGAGTCATAATAATTCCCAAGGTCATTCAAATTTCTCAAGGTCATTTAAACAAAGACCATGACTCATCCAAAACCTTATTAACACGTTGACGGACAATTGCGGCTATAGCCGTCAAAGCGAAGTTCACAATGTGGCATGACTGCTATAGCCGTCCAAAACGAAACGGTCGTTTTTAGACACTACGGCTATAGCAGCACAAATGTGCACTTACTGGCGTATACGTAGAAGCATAGTGTCGTGTTTTGATTTTTTTATATTTATTTGGTTTTTTTTTATTTAAGCAGAAAGAGTAAAACTATACTTCTAACATTCTAAAAATCACAAAAACATATAGTGTCAATTTTCGAACTTCGCTTGTTCCTACTGTCCGTCAACGTGTTAACAAAATGTTAACCCACCCTGTATTCCTCCCTCGTATAAATTAAACATTTCCATGTCCTTCAGAAGTTCTATAGGTTACTGTAATGTCATGAGAGCTGACGCCCATGACATACCAGGAATTCCATACAAATTAAGAGGTTCTAGGCTATTATAAGCAATTGCTTTTGCGCGAAATTGCTAAAAATAATCTGCAAGGAGGAATACATCTAATTTTAAGTAGGTTAACATACAATCTAACATTGGCTCGCAATTTTGATGTGTTCAAATTTGTTGGGCTGCAGCGTATTCATCAGCAGATACAGAACCCCAAATAGGAGGCAATTCAGTCGTCGATTCAAGAACCTCAAGATATATCGCAAAGTCATAAGGGAAAATGGCCTTGGCTCTAACAATTGCACCATCAAAAACAGAATCAGTTAAAGGCAAATCGGTAAGTATCTTAACCGCTTTTGTTAAAGATGAATTCACAAATTGCATGCTGTCTATAAAACGAACAGGCAATTTATTAATGTACACGATGAGGGAGATAAATTTTTCAGAAGTGGTCGGAATAATATTTAATTCCCAAGAACAATTATTTAAACCATACTTTAAAATATGATGGAGATCGTATCCCCTCAAATTGTGGAAAACCACAGGTAATTGTTTCAGGATTCTTCGAGAAACATTACACTTCATACAAGCAGCTCCTAAATACTTACCTGAGAAATGACAATGATCCTTAACTTTATCCCTAATAAACTTTTTACACAAATAACAATTGGGACATTCCTTGAACTCCCGTACCTCATTGAAAGAAATATATATAGTTTTTTGACGATGAACCTCGTAATATATATAAAACAATGATGGTCATTGTTTTGAAAATTAACTATAGCTTTTTTGCCAGATAAAGATCTTGGTGTGGGATATAACTATGCCCAGCTAGTTTATTTATGGAATAATATTTATTTAATATAAAATCAATTTCTTTGATTTTAACAACCTAAATAAAATCACTCCCTAAATATGTGAAACGTTCTATTTTATTATCTAATTCAGTAATCCCATCAAGCAGAAAATTATCAGAAAAAGTTCTGCCTTATTACTAAAAAAGTTATCTTTAATTTCACAATCTTTTTCGAATTGTATAAGCATGGTGAATTGTATTTTAACTGACCCCATTTTGTTTATTTCAGATTTTAATTTATTAATTATTTGAATTAAATTTTCGTGTTCAATATCGAATCTAATACTTTTATGGGTTTCATTTAAATCCACCCTTATTTCAGGTTCATTATCAACATTAATTGAACCCCCTATTTGATTATTATCATCATCAACATCGCTAATGATCATTTCAACCCTTTTAATTTTAGAGGGAACACACAGAATATTTGCAGCAGGTCGTTTATTATTATGTCTCGATGTATTATTTCGTTCATTATTATTATTATTATTATTATTATTATTTCGTTTATTTATTTTTCGAAAAAGAGATTTTTAATTTAAAGTAAATTGATTTAAGTGGGTAGAGTGCTTCTTATAAAACTCTCGCAATTTGGGCATATGAAAAAATTGATTCCAAAGAATTTATGACCATAGTATCGCTTCATTTCCCCATGACATTTTAGCGAATGATATGTTGAAGCGATGCAATATTTCGGATATAATTGACCTGATAAAATATATATTTTAAATATCGATAAATATAACTTTTCAATAATTTTTTCAATAAATATTATAATTATTAGGTTTTCAATAATTATCATAAATATAATTTTTTCAAATCAATATAATTTTTCAAGCAATTATTAGGTTTTCAATATCATAAATATAGGTTTTCAATAACAAATATATCAACAGTTTAAATAAATATTTCATTAATTCTAACATTATCACAAATTTCAATAAATATAACAAATATATAACAAATTTAGGTTTTCAATAACAAATTTAAATAAATTTTTCAATCAATATAAATTTTTCAATAACTTTTCAATAACTTTTCAATATCTCTAATTTAAATAAGTTTTCCATCAATATAAATTTCAATAAATTATTAATATTTGTTTTTATTTAATCCAAATGGATTAAATAATAATAAATATTAATAATAATATTAAAATATTAAAATAACAATATTAAAATAATAATATATTATAAAAATCATAAAAAAACTAACATTTATCATCGCTATCCCCAGAAAAATCATTATTCCTCGAAAAATCTTCATCCACAAAAAAATCATCATTCCTCGAAAAATCATCATCCACAGAAATGTGGGCATCATTGTCATTCCTCGAAAAATCATCATCCACAGAAATGTAGGTATCGCCATGATCCAAATCTACTAAAATGTTTTTTATTATAAAGAAAAAATAAAATTAAAATTTATCATCATTGATAATAATATCATCTTCGCTATCATCGATAACGATAACTTCATTTTCTAAAATAAACCTAAATAAGACGAAATTAATTTAGAATTTACCTCTTTCAAATTCATTAACTCCGTCAATCTGATTCTGCATTGTTGAAAACCAGTCTAAAATAATAAATAATAAAAGAAAAATAAAATTAAAAATCCTTACCGGTTTCGGAAGTCAGAAGACTTCTTTAAATATTATTTCGACCTGTCATTTTGAAATTTTGAATTAATTGTGACAAAATTGTCAATGTTTATAAAGAGAATCAGGATTTAGCCAATCAGATTTAGGTAGGTGTGAGATTTTGATGTATATGTTCTTTGTAAATCACATACAAACAAAAGTATGTATGTGTTTTCTTTGAACATTGCATACAGTTTTGTGTATCAATGCAGTCACGCACTTATCATGCAGTGTGAATCATGTGAATCATGTGATGCAGTGTAAATTATGTGATGATTATTCATTAACACTGGCTTTGTTATAATTAATTAATTAATAAATAATAATAATAATAAACGCTTTCAGGTCTTCCGAAACGATATATCCAATTATTCAAAATGACATTCAAAAATTGTTGTTTGATCCTGTGTACTTGCTGTTGATAAACTGACCAATTTACTAAAACGATCTATTATCACTATCATGTATTTCTAACTTTCTTTTGTTTCCATATGTGCAATATCAACTACTATCTGTTCTAAAAATCGTTCTCCTGTTCTTAGCAATAAGATTTCTTTTGTTCGTCCTTGATCAATCTTTCTACTAGCACAAATCTTGCATTTATTAATACACTCTGTAATAATCTGATTTCTGGATGGCAAAAAAAAGTCCTTTAAATAAAATAAGGTTTTCTTGATACCCAGATGGCATAGTTCAATATGAAAATAATTTACTAAACATTTTACCTACGAGTCAGCTACAACCACTGAAAGTTTTCCCTCTGTATTAATCATCAATACGTCATCTTGTATCTGTAATATCTTCAAATACTTGAAAATACTGCTACTGATTGCTTCATAAGATATGTGAGCCTCATTTCCATTAAGATGAGAAATGATTTCTGAAGTAACTCTGTCTTCGTTTTGCTTCTGTTTAATAATTTTCATAATATTTAAACTTCCTTGTAAACTATTAATGTACCGAGTTCTACATTTCGCCTCTTTGTCATCTTTGTGTTCCATCTGACAATGAGTGCATAGGGTATTATTTAAAAGAGACATACCATAAGCATTTCCATGTTCTTCTCCCTTTCTATATTGTAACGCAAAATAGTATTCAGATAAATTTACCATCCATGTCTGAAATTGTGGGCTTATTGGTTTTTTTGTTGTATTCATAAATGCCGATGCCTTGTGATTCGTTCTGGCTACAAATCTTATACCATATAAATATTGTCTAAAATGTACAATAAATTCGTGAAGACCCAACAACTCTCTTATAGTCAAACAATATCCCATTTCATGCATTGTCAAATGTCTTAAACCATACGCTATCACACCTTTGGTGCCGTCTTCCTTAATCTGAGATAAAACTGCACCTATGGCTCCAAAACTAGCATCCGTATCAACAATAAAGAGTCGATCTGCCCTTGGATAATCTAATATTGGTCCTCGCATAAGAGTTTCTTTAAATTGATAAAACTTTTCCTACTTTCTTCAGTCCAAACAATCATTTTGTCATTACCTGTCGTTGAGGCGTACAAAGATGCTGCTGTCATTGAATAATTCTTGATAAATCGTCGATAATAATTTGTCAAACCTAGGAATGATCTCAATTCTGTAGTACTCTTTGGCTCAGTTGCATTTTCAATTTCTGAAATCTTCTTTTATTTGTTTGAATTTCATTTTCACTCACTGTATGTCCAATAAAATTTAATCCAATTTTATTGAACGCACATTTCTCTGGATTGACTTTCAACCCGAAATCTCTAATGCTTGTGAATACTTCAAATAGGAGTTTATCATGAGTTTCCTGATTTTCAGCATATATTAAAATGTCATCAAGGTACACAACCACTCCTTTAAAAACTAATCCTTCCAATATCTGATGCATCAATTTCTGAAAAGTGGCAGGAGCTGTTGACAAACCAAACGGTAAATTATTGAAACATAACTATTCTTCTTTTGTAATAAATGCCGAATTTTCATTTAACTCTAATTGATAATAAGCCTGTGCTAAGTCAATGGAAGAAAATATATTTTACTTACCTAGGCAATTCAATAATAATTGCATGTCTGACATAGGAAATGAAAACTTTTCTGTAACCGAATATAATAACCTGAAATCTAGACACATTCTTATATAGCCATCTGGTTTTCCAACTATCACTAATTGTGTGTTCCATGGACTTTGTCATTTCCTCACAACTCCAACTTCTAATAAATTATGTACTAACTCTTCAACTTAGACTTCTAAATGCATGGGTTGTCATCTGGGATTTTGTAAAATTAGAGGAACTGAAGTCTTTATTTCATGTGTTATTACTTTTGTATGGCCTAAGTCAAATCTGGATGCCATAAAAATGTTGTTAAGCTTAGATATTAAAGTACCCAACTTCGAATTCTTGTCCAACTTTAGTGTCAATAACGTAATATTTAACCGATCCGAATCTGTAAATCTCTTGTTAACTAACCAGGATTCAATATTATTGACTTCCTTAAGCTTCATGCAAAATATGTTCATGGTGTCTACTCCTCCTATGAAATCTGGATGAATTTTCCTAACAATAATAGCATTCAATTCTCGAAATTTTTTGTTCCATTTTGCAATGATTTTAACGCTTCCGAGAGGTTTCTGGTCTTCTCAACACTCAACACTCAACCGTATTCTGCTGTTCATCAATATTGGACTGCCAATCAATCTCTAACATTTATCATTCATCACACTGATTGAAGCTCCTGAATCCCATAGCATTTTTACATGAAATCCACTTGTTTCCATTATACTCCACTTTCTGTCATCATCCTTCTTAGACATCTATCTTTCTTTCAACATTTCTTTTTTTAAACTCATTTACTGTCTCGACCCTACTGACGAAATTAAGCAACAGGATCTTCTTGGTTTTTTTCGCCTCAACATTATGAATGAGTGGTTCTATCAATTCATCTGATCTATCATCGTTTTCTTCATGTATACAATAAACTCTTCGGTTTAGTCTTTGTGTATTGAATGACTTTCCTTACCGCTTATTAAGAACTTGTCTTTCAATGGGCATTCAAATCTCATATGGTCATTGTGTCAACAAAAAAATCATTGAACAGGTTTTAACCTTTTTTCTACTGGTTCTGGTAAACCACAACATCTATTATAAATCTTCCGCGCGATATGTTTCATTGAAACTTAATGTGGTGGTCTACGCTCCGTAGTTGTACTCTCATTATATTGTTCTGCCACTGGTTTCACTTTATCAAATTGTCTTTCGTTTCTTTCATTTCTATTTTGGTAAGTTATTTCTGTTTGACGATTTGGGTATATTCTGTTATTAAAAGATTTTTGAATCCATTGCTTCGGTTTATCTTTAGTAACGTTTGCGTAAGTAAATTTAACTACTGCTTGGATTTCTTCATATCATTCTTTCGTATCGAAACCTTCTCGTGCTACATATTCCGTTGGTTAATTTCTAATTTCTTTTCTTGTAATATTGGCCTTATATATTTTCTTTCAAACGGTCGTTCTGAACTCCGTTGCATAAGATCAGTTTGACGATGTTTTCTTTTGAAATTTCACAGTCATAAACTTCATCAAGGAGTTTCTTTACTCGAATTTCAAATATAGCGAATCTTTCATCGTGATTATATCTCACTGATTATAATTCACAAATTTTATACATGATGGGTTTCTTTTTGGTAAATGTGTCGTTAAACCATTCACGAGCATTTTCACTAGTCGCGGAGATGTCTTTAAATTCTTTCCAAAGGATAGACTCCTCTTCAGACAATAGAAAGGGAACATACTTACTAAATTCAAATCATTAAGCAGCATCCAATCTTCAATGTCCTTGAGCCATTGCTCTGCTTCCGTCGTCCTTCGGCCATCGAATCTTATGACATTAAAATTTAAAATGTCTTTTGATTGTTTAGGCAAAAATTCCATAATTACTTCCGATGCTGAATTCTTGTTACCACGTGAATTGGTTCGAGTTTTTCGGCGTGGTCGCCAGTTACAATCTCTTCAAAAAGCATAATATAATTTGTACTAACTTTTATTAAAATCAAAATCGTGTCTAATTAATTCTCAATATTAAAACAAAGTTTTTAATATTCATTATTGAGCATCACTGGAACAATAAAACACTTCTATTTAATTTGTTGTTAACAAAAACTTCGACTTCTAACTAGGCCACTTGGCTTTCATAAAAATTCGAATTTTTTTAAAAACCATCCGAATATAGAATTACATAAACATGCGATTTTATGGGTTCATCATCATTAAGTGGGCTATTATTGCCATTGTTTTCGTCAGGCCCAAAAATATACAAAAAAACTGGTTTCTCTTTTGAATAAAAATGGATATTCTAAGGCGTTTGTAGAAAGACTGACTAAGGAAAACATTGATCGCCTTATGTGAGGCTTTGGTGATTAAATCGCAATCCTCTAAAATAAACGTTCAATCAGCAATAAATTTATTGAGATTATTTAAATAAATCATTAAATCGTAACTATTACATCATTATTGTTTCCGTATATAACATTTAACAAAGATTATGATGACAGACTGAAGATGAGGATAATTTCCACGAAATATATTTCTTATATTTGACGTTTTCGAGGTCGTCATTTTTACAATATCTAAAATTTATAAATTCAAATATTAAAATTAACAAATCATTAAACAAAAAAATTATAATTTAAATTTAAATAATATTTTATAGATTTATAAATAAAAATTTTTATTGAAATTACATAGTATTCATCGAAATAAACATAGGTCAAAGAATAAAGTTGAGTTTATCTTGTTACTCAAAATATTATAATAAATTAAGTGTTCGTTTGGGTTAATAAAAATAGATTTTATTATTATGAAAATTTGGTGACTAATTAGTTTTGAATAATTTATTTTTGAGATTTAATAACTTATTTTAATAAAATCATGAATCAGATCATTTGTGTGTTTTTCCTCCAAACGAATTTATAATCGCTTTCAATTGGTGGAAAGAATTTTTATTTTCTAAACCAATCCGCTAAGCCAATAGGATTTCGGGATTCTTTTGATTTATTTATTTTCGTCTCTTGTTAATTTTACATTTTCAATTGTTTCCTTATCGAGAGATTTTCAAATTTTCTTTTGTCAAATGTTAATAAAACTAACAAAATTAAAATATATGAAAAATTTGTTGTGATTCTTAATTTTATTTGAGTGTAAACGCCTACTTGTTTTGTTCACAATTTCTTAATTGATGAAATTGATTATTTTTTATTGAAATTGATTTTCTATTGTTCCAATTTATAAGTACCTGTTGTTAGTAACATCACAGATGAATGATAGAAAATAATAAAAATAATCAGTATAAGTGAGTCAATGTCACCAAACTTACTCAATGATGAGGTCTATACATATGTAAAACTTTTCAAGTGTTTCTTTGAAGCCATTTAACGACACCCCTCGACCGGAAACCTTGAGTTTTTCATTTCAATGTTTTGGCTGTCATCAAAATTATTCCTTAAGTCGTATGTAATACAGGCAGCCGTTTAGGACGCCAAATTTAACAAACAAAAAGACATTATTTTAAAGCAATAATCTTTTGATAATACGAAAGACTATTTTTTTAAAAACTTCATAATTAGCTTATTTAAACTAAGTCTACTGTTGCACACTAATTCAAAGTCTCAAGAGCAATTATAAATCTCCTGACACCTCAAGCCAGTTTGAAACCGCAATCATCTTGCAGTGATAGTGCAACGTCACATTTGCATTCAAGAAAATGACGTCATTTTTATTATAATTTAGGCACAATTATTGAGATGTGCTCACAAAGTGCTTGTTAATCCATATTTCTCACACTTTACTATCTTTACATATGACTGTCTTGGGCGCCATATTGCATTGGGCTTTCTTTGATCATGAAAACTCTGTGAGAAAGAAGTAAGAACCTCCGAATACAATATAAAATATAAATAATTAAAACATTTATATATATTTATATCATTGAAATTTTCACCACATATGGTAAAGAATATATCCAAACACAATAGCACCATGCATTCGATGCAAAATGGATATTGGAGTCTTAAACGTTTTATAGATAACCCATGTGTAATTATTTAGTATGGTTTTCGTCGCTTTGTGGGTTATAGGATGGAGATTGAAAAAATATGTTGTAGGAACATAGAAGAAATTCAACGTCATCAAAATCATACAGGGGCATAATTGAGTAATAAAGATTGACTTTGATTTCGGCAAGTGTCGGTGGGACAATTTTAACAGTTGAATAATCAAAACCCTTTGGAGACACAATTGTATAATCAACACAGAGTAATTTATCATTTCCAAAGCATATAAAGAACTAATTCCTTGCTTTTCAGAAAAGAACAAAAGTACGAATGCTGAACTAGAGGCCATTAGAAGCTTGTTTGCAGTTCCAAGTTCTAAGATATATAGATCAATTTTGGAAGAAATTGCTGAGAAAAACTGCCATTCCTGCATTTCATAAATAAAGAAGAATGATGCAATTATTCCGAGAACATTTATAGATAAATTCGAACAAATATATAATAAAATTGCCTTATCCTCTTTGGGATGTAGGTAGAAGTAAACGATGCTTGTTAGGAAAAGAATCGTTATTATCATACTAATAAAGAATCCCAATAGCCTTTCTCTTGCCGGTTTGGTTTTGTTACCTTCATTTCTTTTAATGTAGAATTCTGGCTTAATTTTTCTGAAAGTACTCGTGCTAGTCAATGTTTCATAAAGGTTGACGACCAACAGTAATGTTGTGAAAAGAAAGGAGTCGAAAAATGACTCAAATACTTCTTGATTTTGACACATTTGTAGAGGAATTCCGTGAAAGTTTTGACACTTGGCCGTTGTGTTATGCTCCTTAGATGGGATTTTTAAACTGTCAGAAGCGGACCGCATTTTTTCATGACAAAATATGTAACTTAGAAATACAATATTGAGAATGATCGCAAACTTGTAGCCTATATATTCGATTCTTTTTTGACAGTTAGGAAGCTTCTTGAAGGAATAAATCAACCAAAAGGTTAGCAACAAGAAATAAATCATTCTTACACTAATAATCCAAACTTTTAACACGAGCAATTTAGTTGATGTTTGAATGATTTCAATAATTTTCCAGATAAAATAGGAAACACTCAGAACTCCCCATAGGAAATTGATGACATAAAATATGTGGGTGTTTGTTCTTAATGTAACTTCATCATACTCAGCCCTTCGATGTTTAATATCATAGACATTGACGGCCGTAGCCGTGATAGAGAGAAATGAGAATATGAATTCAAATGTGTAAAAGAATTCCTTGTAGTTTGGTACATTTTCTACCTCTAAAATCCCAATAAAAGCATACGCAATTAGCAGTGTAAATGCTCCTTTACTTATCCATGCTAGTTTCGAATTCATTTGTTTTGCTAAAGTCAAATGTATGCTGCACTTCAATCTGATAAATACTGCATGTTAAAATTAAAAATAAATGCATAAAATGAAATCTATTGTTATATTTCAGTACTTTAATACTGTACCCGGTGCTTTTTTATTTTTTATCGTTTAATTACTGGCTTAAATCATTTGGTAAACTCACTAGAAAGAACATAAACATAAAAGTACCAATGAATAAATATAAAATCCACTTAACACAACAATGCGCAATTTTTTGTAGGAAACTTAAAAAAATGTTTTCTTATTTCAAATGTTGTCTAGGAACTAACTAGAAAAATATAGGAATTTAATATTAACTTTTATCTACAATTTACACAACGATGTCTCAAATTTATAATTACACGCATCAATCTATTTGATTGATGAATGTCTGAATTTATTGGCAAAATAATATGATGTCCTAAGTTATATATATTGGAAGAATATTAGGAAGAGAGAATATTCAGAGCAGTGGATCGGGTTAATGAAGAATGAAGGCACACTATCCAACATTTGTTCTACAGTTTTGTAGATCGTGTTATATTTGTTTTGCAAAAAAGGAAATATGTTTAATTACAAATAATAATTTTAATGTTTAAATATATTGTAATGGAATTATTTGATTTTCTAATTTATTGTGTGAATTGTTTTTTCCCTCATTGTAAATTTAATTATTTGAAAGCTTTCCAAAATAAATATTGTAAGGTAATATTTAAACAAATGTTAACTTTACATTTTTAGTAGATCACATATTATCAAATATTATCATTCATTTCAATTTTATTCTTTTAAAAATTGATATTACGTATTTTTCGTAAGTGTGCGAATTGTTTTCCCACCAATATGGATATATATTCTAATTTACAAATTTGTATGTCAGCTTCTGATTTCTCAATGTCAAAACTGAAATTTGCTTTGCTGAAATTTCATTTATTTTTATTATGACTAAAGATCAAATAATTTTTATTATATTCAACGTAAAGCCGAAAATTTGTTTTGAATATAATGAAGAAATTAAAAATTTTACAGTTAGTTTAATTTTTTCTCTCACCATGATTGATTAAATAAGTTGTTTTAATTAATTAGTTTGTATTTTTATATATACATTTCTGTGTGACCCCTTCAATTTTCAAATTTCACCTGTTTCCAGCTTCCCGTTGAATTATTATGATTTTTCGACTTAATTAATTACTCAATTGGTTATTTATTATAGGTTCTTGGGTAATTAATGGAGAAACTATTAAGAGAGAAGTTGTCCATAGAAATGAAAAGAAAGATTATGATAAACTATATAACTGCAATTTAAACCTTTATGGACGGAGAAATTACCTTAAACTACGAACAGAGAAATCACAAATTTGCCACTGCAGCTCTCTTGGAGAGGTTATAAAGTAAAAGTTTTGAAAGTTTACATGGTATTCGAAATTCAAATCTCGACACAATAGGACATCCTGCAAATAATATTCATTTATAAATTATAAGTTATAATCATAATTGCATTGATAACGTAATAAAATCCGTACTATCCGGAAAAGGATATCTGTCACATGGAATACATTCAAAGAACTCAGCTGATTTTCACAAATGTGTAAAATAAATAAATTTAAACTTTGAATAAATAAAACAATAATTGAAAATAAAACCTTAAAATTGTCAGAAATTTGCATTTTATCAATAGGAGAAATATGGGTAATCTTCTTTTAAACTTGTTTTTAAAAATTTCCCCACATTTTATTAACTAATATTATTAAAACAAAAATAATGATTTCTTAATAGCAGCATAAATAAAATATTAAACAAGTAAATTACACACCTGTTTCGACTGAACACTGTGATTTATGAAAAATTTTATTTATACATTTATAAATTATTTTGATAATAATAAAGAATAAAATATTTACATTTATAGGCATAATAAAACAATTTATTAATATAAAATTACAATATTTTAGTTACAAAGCTCAAATATTAATTTTACAAAAGATCTTCTACTACATTTTTATCAGTAACACTTAAATGATAATTTCAGAAAAATTTGGGATAGTTCATATTTATATATTTTTCCATTTTTGATTAACATATTTTCTTTAAATACCAAAATTAAAAATGCATAAAATAATTTTAAGAAGTGGTCCTCAACCCTCGGGCTTCGGACCGTTGCCAGTCCGTGAAGTTAATGGTACCGAACCTACCAAAGAAAATTAAGTTATTTCCATTTAATTTCCTGTGATGACAGCATCCAAAACAAAACAACGGAATAATCTGGAGATAAGCAACATATCTTGTTTCCTATTACCCCAAGATGGAACCGTCTCGTTGCAAAAAACAAGCTCAGGGTTCTTATTGTTTTTGCGCATTAATGTATTGAATTATGCTATTGTATTTAACTTTGGTTGAACCTTTAATTACAATTAAATTAAAATTATTAAATACAATTAATCTAAAATATAAACAATAGCGTGCTGTGGGCCGTGGTAAAATTATCAAACGTTGATCGGTTTACGGCGATGAAAAGGTTGTGGAACTCTGATATAAAGCATGTTTAATTTTGGTACCTAAACAAAAGGAACGATAATAAAAATAGTCAAAACAAACAAAGCTAATAGTAGAATGGTTTAAAAAATGACATTGTCATCAGAATAAAACAAAATAAAAAATATAAGTAAAGATTCAAACTAAATCTTCTTATAATTGAGTTATTTTGATTAAAAAAATTTTAATTGGATATTTTTAGTTTATAAGAATAGTTATTTTTGATGAAAAAGAGTTTTATGGTCGATATTAAGTACAAATTCAAACTTTGCTACAGACGTTCATAAATAAGACCTACATCTATACCAAGTGATATTTATTCCTGGTGATTAAGGCAAGAGACGATTGGTTGCCACTAATTCAATCGCCAAACAACATTTACTAACTAAAACAGGAATTATTGATCTGATGAAAATTGTGTAATGAGAAACAAATTCAAATGCTGTTAATATTGAACTTGATTATATTTTAATTATATAATTACCGTAATGTATAAATCTATATATTATTAAAGCTGTTTATATTGAACTTGTTTCTTATTACACAATTTTCATCAAATCAATAATTCTTGTTTTATTTATTAAATGCTGTTTGACGACTGAGTTAATGGCAACCAATCGTCTCTTGTCATAATCACTAAGACAAAACGAAATTTTGATCTTGTGGGCAACTTTTGAAGAGCATCATAATTCCGGTGGTCACATTAAAAAAAATCCTGATATTAAATTTAGATACACTATTTACATTTTTTAGGAGTCAAAAATTGAAACATAAATGCTCAAAGCGGACTACATACGGGCCGCAGGTTGGACACCCCTGAATTAGATAATTTTTTTCCTTCGAAAAAATTTGTTCTCAAATATAATTTAAATGATTTTCAAAAAAATGATCAAATAATTTTTCATCGAATTTTAATAACGAAAATTAAAATATAATTAATTAAAATTTATTAACAGTAAAAAAGTTGGTTGATTAAAGCGTAGAAGTTAACCAGCTTCCTATTGGATAATAAACAAGCTATTTGCACTGCTTTGGTGTTCATTTCCGGTCATACAACAAACCTGAAAAGTAAGGATAAATATTTAGTTTATGAAGTTTAAACGGAATTTACTAAGTATTTCTTCTTCTATTTTTTTGCTAACTTTCGTTTCTGCTAAATCTTCCGACTCGTCAACTTCCTTTAGAATTGGAGATTTTACAATTTTTCGGTTAGCTCCTGCGACTGGTAGGTCGTCTAAGTCATCTTCATCGACTGGTACAGGTGTAGTTGGTTTATGAATTGGTGATTTTACCAATTTTCTGTTGGCTCCAGCGACTGGTAGGTCGTCTAAGTCATCTTCATCGACTGGTACAGGTGTAGTTGGTTTATGAATGGGAGGTTTTACTAATTTTCTGTTGGCTCCAGCGACTGGTAGGTCGTCTAAGTCATCTTCATCGACTGGTACAGGTGTAGTTGGTTTATGAATGGGAGATTTTACTAATTTTCTGTTGGCTCCAGCGACTGGTAGGTCGTCTAAGTCATCTTCATCGACTGGTACAGGTGTAGTTGGTTTATGAATGGGAGGTTTTACTAATTTTCTGTTGGCTCCAGCGACTGGTAGGTCGTCTAAGTCATCTTCATCGACTGGTACAGGTGTAGTTGGTTTATGAATGGGAGGTTTTACTAATTTTCTGTTGGCTCCAGCGACTGGTAGGTCGTCTAAGTCATCTTCATCGACTGGTACAGGTGTAGTTGGTTTATGAATGGGAGGTTTTACTAATTTTCTGTTGGCTCCAGCGACTGGTAGGTCGTCTAAGTCATCTTCATCGACTGGTACAGGTGTAGTTGGTTTATGAATGGGAGGTTTTACTAATTTTCTGTTGGCTCCAGCGACTGGTAGGTCGTCTAAGTCATCTTCATCGACTGGTACAGGTGTAGTTGGTTTATGAATGGGAGGTTTTACTAATTTTCTGTTGGCTCCAGCGACTGGTAGGTCGTCTAAGTCATCTTCATCGACTGGTACAGGTGTAGTTGGTTTATGAATGGGAGGTTTTACTAATTTTCTGTTGGCTCCAGCGACTGGTAGGTCGTCTAAGTCATCTTCATCAACTGGTGCAGGTGTATTTGGCATTTTAGAGGGAGCTTTTGAAGAAGCCTTTGCTATCTTTCGATCAGCTTCTGGTAAATCGTCATCATCTTCTGTTGGTGGAACTGTAGTTTTAGCTTTAATTGGAGCAACTGTAGTTTTAGCTTTAATTGGAGCAACCGGAGTTTTAGCTTTAATTGGAGCAACCGGAGTTTTAGCTTTAATTGGAGCAACCGGAGTTTTAGCTTTACTTGGTGCAACTGGAGTTTTAGCTTTAATTGGAGCAACCGGAGTTGTTGGAGCTTTCTTCTTGGTTATTTTAGCGGGAGTTTGATTTTTAGCTGGAGCAGGTGGGGTTTTGTGCTTGATAGGCGGAGGAGTTGGTTTTTTGGTAGAAACTTTTGCTTTAACTACTTTTCGTTCTACTCCAGCTTCTAACAAGTCATCCAGATCTTCATTAACAGATGTTTCTATGAAAGTTTTTTTATCTGTTTCGAATTGGGAATTTTTCTTGTCAACATTTCTCGAACATATCGACACGACAAATAAGATCAAAAGCAAAATAACAATTTTCATTTTTATTATTTTTGAAAATTTCACCTGCTTACTAATATTTATACTGACTAAATAGTAAGTAGTATAGTGTGCAAATAAAAAATAAAATCGTCATATTTTAATTATTCAAATTGTGTAGGATGGATCAGTCTTTTGTTAAAAAAAATATGACATTAAAAATTATGTTTCTATCACATTTAAAACAAAATTTTAAAGAAAAATAAATAAATACAATCAAATAAATAGACCAAAAAATACAACATTATTATTTCGAGGTGAAGAATAAGATTTTTGGTTTTAAAAGTAAATAGATATATTTCTATGCCAATGGATTTATTTTTAATTAACAATTATTTAATTTTAATTCAACAATTGGTTATTGAATTTATAATAATTCCTTACATTAAAACAAATAGTAATAAATAGAATTATTTGTTTCCTATTTCAACGGTAAATTTTTTTTATCGAGTTTAATTAGTATTAAATAGTAATAATTTATATGTTTTTTTCATTCATTTAAACAAACAAAAGCTAGTATTAAGGAAATTAATATTTTTTAATTTATGTTTGTTAAAAATATTAATTATGAAATTTAGATTTAAATTTGATTGAAACTTCAAACAAGTATTTGAAATAAATATTATTTCCAGAAACTTTCTATGGGCCTTGTGAGTCACGGCCTGACAATGAGTGACCGTCACAGTTGTTGTTACCAACAAATAAATTTCAGACTTTAGATTTAGTGAATGATAAATAAAAGATTTTATGATGCGGTCAACTGTTTCGCAAATCATCATTTAAGATAACAAAAGCTTTTTTTAAAAAAAATTCTTTTGTTATTTTGATATTTGAAATTAGTTTTTTTTGAATGAGGGAGGCGTGTAAAAAATATAAAATAATATTATATTTCAAATGTATTATTTCATAATGTTAATTTTGTCAATCCAAATAGCTGTCAAATTTATACTCAAACGATACTTTAAAATCAAATATTCCCGACAGACGCGAATTGGGGGTATCTGGACAGCTGGTAAATTCCCGGTGAGCCGGTCTAAAAAGTCAGATGTAAGCCTGGTGAATTTAAATAAATATTAAAATAATGTTTTATAAATAATTATTTTCAATTATGTATTATTTATTTGATCTACTGGTTCTCATTTAACAACCTTCTTTATTAATTTGCTGCTAATTTTTTTAATATCCTTAAAGGGTCATTTTAAAATCGTCTTACAAGGACAGTCAAATCAGCCAGTCCACTACTGATGCTCGATTTTTGTACACTTGAAACCTTAAACTCAAATTTAAAAAATTTATATTTGAAAATTTTTTTTTGTCACCCTTCCCAAACAAAGCTATTGCTTGATTTTTTATTAATTGTTAGCAACATTCTTTTTTATTTATTTAACGAAGAAATAAGATTTTTTAGTGTTTGATTTTTTGAAATTTTTTTTTATTATTAATTTAGAATTGTGTGAACTCACAAAAATGGGAAGGATGGATTTTTCTTAGTTTTATAGGTTTTGAGTTACAAATCTTCATCGTATATGACTAATATGTATTCTTACATTATAACACACGAAGTTTGTATCGCATTTTGTAAATTGAGCTCTTTTAAAGTCAACTAAGTGAAATAAGCCATCTCAGATAACTCAGTCAATATATGTTAGAATGGGAAAACATTTTTGTCATAATTAATATTTAAACTTTATTGCTAAAATATTGTAACTTGTTCTAAGCTAATTAGATAAATATTTTGTAGTATCAGTAAATTTATATGTAATATAATAAAAAATAAAAAGTTCTGAAATCTGAAAATACATGTTTTAAATGCGAAGTTTTGTTGTGACTCATCAACAACAACAACAATGCTTATCAGATGAAAAAAATCAAGGCATTGAAGTATAAAATGATGCATTTTATTTATTTATTCTAAACAATAAAACAATTATTAGTATAATACTTGAGAAAGTTTTCGGATTTTTATTAGAAATTAATTTTATTGAGCTATTGTCTTTCTTTCGCCAGCTTAACAAGAATTTGAATTAATTTTGTGAAGTCTACAATAATAATAATAATAATAATAATAATATATTATACTACAATATATTTCGGCAGACTCACTGTCACCGCCAGGTAGATTCAGACTTCAAACTATCGATTAATACTGTTTTATTCAAACGAATTTCTTCATTGATCTTTTATATTTCAAAAATATATTACATTAAAATTATAAATTCTGTTTTCTAAATCTCGATTTTTTTATAAAATCGCAATTTAACAAAATTTTAATAAACTTCCAATAAAATATTTTAAACAAAAACATTTTACATTTATTTTCATAATGCAGCACAAAATAGCGTTTAGAAATATTAATAAATTCCTTAAGTCGACTGATATCAAGAACTTGAGAGTGGAAATTACGGGCAGTCATTACAATGTATGTGGCATTTGATCCATGACATATATATTTATAACCAAAATCCGAACACAATCTATATATTTCCTTTGTCTCTCTTTAGTTTTGTCTCAGTTCTCACAATCGATTTTTCATCTACATTTATTTTCTTTTATACAATTTTCTCCTTCAACTTTTTATTCCGATTCTCAATCTTTGTATCTACCTTTTAAAGATGGTTATTTGAAGGTACTTGAGATAATTTCAATTTTGTTTTCATTTTCTTTTTTAGGTAATTCACCATTTTCATTCATTTTTGGTATCTATGACAATTGTCACGATAAGCAACTTTTGTTATCGTTTGTCATTTTCCGACTACCCTAATAATCAACTTTTTATCTTGGGTAAACTCTTAAGATAAGGAAATTCTATTGCGAAACAGTTTTTGTTTTCCTCTTGTCTATTTGAACTTATTAATTAAGAACGACTTTGTAGTATTTCTTTGTTTAACTTTATTGATTAAGTATTTCTCTTCTCAATTTTCATTTCTTGTTCTCAATCTTCCTTACCAGAGGTCCAGAACTACTTGCTCTCCAATTTACAATTTTCCATGAGTTATTTTATTTGTTTTAATGGTTAACTAATTTTATTATTTAGGCATGTTCAACAAATTTAAAAGATACGTAAAAATATAAATATTGTTGGGCTATAAGCGATAATTTAAACAAAAATGAGAAAATTGTGTAAATTAAAACAAAATAATTAATGAGGTTTGGAAATTATCAATATGGCTGCTATAACATAAGCACGCATCGCAAGCAGAAATCAAAAATAAAATAAAACATATTAAACAAAACAAAATAAAAATATAACAAAATTAAATAAAACAAATATTAATTAAAATCATTGAAAAGCCTACAGATACAGAAAGAAACACAAAACCAAAACATAAAACCGCCAAAACCTTGCAAAAGAGGGTTTAGAAAATACATAGGCGGAAGCGGCGACCAAAAATTTAAATATCAGAGGGTAATAAGAGAAACAATCAAAAGAGAATGGTTAAATAATAAAAAAATAAATAAAAATCTACGAAAAATTGAGAAAATAATATCAAGAAATAGAGAAAAATAAAATATTTAAAATAAAATAAAAGCAATAAAACCCCCCGAAAAATAGCCGAAAAAGGCTTAAAATACTCTGATTGGTCTCACCCATGCATGAAAATACTATATATACAGCATTCATTTTCATAATTTTAGACATTTTGTAGACACAAAGTTTTTAGACATTTGTTGAGATAATTTGTTTTAGACACTTGTGTTAGACACAAACGTTTTTAGACAATTGTTTAGTCAATTGTTTAGTGGTAAGAGGTTAAAATGCGTGAATATCGTCAGAGTTAAACTGACAACATTATTATATGTTTAAGTAGGAAAATTGAATTTTTATTTAACTCCTGCCGGTTATTATATTATCAAGGGTACGACTAGTGATAGAAATTTATGTCAACGAAAGTATAAAGTAGGCTTAGATCACTTACATTGTTTGATAATCATCGAGGTGGAAAATTAAAATAAAATGATACATTTTGGCATAGATCTTTGAGATGATAATATAGAGATTTACGAATGGTGGTAACAATTGCGAACATAGGAAAGCAAATATGAGTCGTTGGACTAAAATAATGACATTATACGCATTCATTTCAATTTACCATATGCTAACGTTTGTATGAAACAAGAAATTTTCCATAAAATAAGGTCAGAACGCTGCCCAAATTTTTGAAAAATATTTTAATAAATAAAGAGTAATGATGACAAATTGACATAGGAATTGTAGAAATAGATGAGTATGGACAAACGTATAGATAGAAAGAAGCGTAAGACCTTCCATCGGCAGTCGGGAACCATATGCTAACGTTTGTATGAAACAAGAAATTTTCCATAAAATAAGGTCAGAACGCTGCCCAAATTTTTGAAAAATATTTTAATAAATAAAGAGTAATGATGACAAATTGACATAGGAATTGTAGAAATAGATGAGTATGGACAAACGTATAGATAGAAAGAAGCGTAAGACCTTCCATCGGCAGTCGGGAACCCGAAAGTGAAAATATCATGAGGAGTAGTTCTAGAAATGGAGCTCATCTGCTCATGAATTTTCATCTGCTATATACAGTACCAACATGAGCTTGATCGTGGGTATATAGTGGTAGGATTAAAATTGTGCGGCGTCTGGGTGAGACAGCATAGACCCTAGGAAAAAAAGGTATAAGTTTGAATAAGCTTTGCACAGATTTAAACAAATTAATTACACCCAGTACACCAGCAATATAAAAATGCGGCCTTTTAATTATTTATCGGTTGAATTACTTTTTTTAAGTCGAATGATGCGGTGGACAACCTGTAAACAGGTAAATAAATAAAAACTATACTGTTGGGGTATTACGAAAAAGTACGGTAAAGTCAATAAAACACCAAAATGATAAAAGTGCAACATTAATTTAAAAATTTACAAAAATTCGAAAGTAGTAATGATCGGGGAAATTGGTATGGTTGAACGCCAAAATTCGAATAGCACCGGGCAGAAATATGAAGCTGATGACATGGAACCAATGAACTGCAATTCCAACTTAATCTCTGAAATGAATAAGCTTTTTTAATCGTTCATCAATCAAGTTATGGATAAAAATACAGTTCAAAATAATAACAGGAAATCCAGATCAAAATCAATTTCTCGACCTAACCCCAAAGATGATCAAAAATCAAAAACAATTCCAAAAAATAAAAATAATAAGAGTGGATTTAAAATCGAAAATCACCTACGAAATGATAAAAATTTTAATGATTTAAAAACATGCTTTTACAATCATGAGAAATTTTATAAAAACCTTGAAACTTGTGATTTAAATGAGCTTATCTTTAAAATATTTTTACTAAAAGTAAAAATTAATAAATTCGAATTTAAAATTTCAGAATTTAAAAATTGATAATAAAGAAAACAAGATGATGAAGAATAATGAAGATAAAACAACGAAATCAAAAAATCATGTTAATTTTAAAAATTTTAAAAAAAATGATAAAAATAAAACGGAAGAAAGAATAACTCCAGTAAATCTAGAATCTTTAAATCCAACTAATAAAAATAATGAAGATAAAACTAAAAATTTAAAATGTTTTAAAGATGTGTTAATTCATGGGAAAAATAATGAACAAAAAAACATCAAAAAAGATTTAAATAATAAAAAAGTTAAAAATAATGAATTAGCAAAAACAAGAAACCTATCGAAAATAATTAACCTCGAAAAAATCAGAAAATGGACAGATGATTTTTTTAATAACCTTACATGGAAATTTCACAAAAATATTGATGTACCAGAAACTATGGAAACAAATACTAATCTCTGATATGTTCAACCACATTGATATTAATAATCAAAGTAGATATTAATAGAACAGATGTTATGAAGATCTACCTCCGTCTTACGAAAAAAAACCAGCTACAATGCACATTTCGTAACAATAACAAGAAAATTCTCTGCAAAAAATTGTTTGACCTAAAT
Source organism: Schmidtea mediterranea (assembly GCA_022537955.1). NCBI lineage: Eukaryota > Metazoa > Platyhelminthes > Tricladida > Dugesiidae > Schmidtea > Schmidtea mediterranea. The sequence goes on from CM039681.1 coordinate 9,876,620, forward strand.
TCAAAAATGGATAATGTGCTTGAACACATGAAAACCCATACAGAACATACATTTGAACCGCACAAAAATATAATGTGCTACTGTGGAAAATGGAAAACATTTGATGAGCTAATCTCACACATCAAATTAATCCATCTTAATGAATATATCAACTCTGAAACATATGAAGATGATGAATCACCCGACAATATCCAACAAACATCTCCTATTAACTTCAATGGAATCCTAGATTCCTGTGAAACCCAAAACATCCCAGATGCTGAATCGACTATCAAACCTAGAGATTTACCTGAAACCTTAGCATTTACAAATAACATGGATGCTGAATTAAGTTGATGGTCGCAGCACTTGATCAAAGCATTCGTATATACCTTTGCTGGTAAACGGCTTTGACACGACGTGCACCGAGCTCATTTTTACCAGCCTCTCCTAAGAGTAGGCAAATCCTTTCGGAATAATTTCAGCAGCGCACATCACAACGCTCCGTGTTAATCGGGCAGCACTCCCACCAATCCCTCCTCTGGTACGTGCCAGTTCAAGCCTTTGTGAGCATCATTATGCGATGCTTCACAGAAATACCTGGGTCAGGTTATGTCTGCTAGACAGTGTTGTATCGGCTAGTTACTACACTGTTGTCTGTCTATGTCAATTTATTGGCAAGCATCATATGCTATCAATAACATTTGGATCTGTATGTATTTGGGGTACCCGTCAGGCACTAATACCATTATTATATCAGAAATAATAATAATAATAATAATAATAATAATAATAATAATAATAATAGTAATAATACTGTTAAATCAGTAATAATAACGATAAAGATAATAAGGATAACGACTAAATTATTAATATTAATAATAATATCAATCACAATAACGGCAATAGCAGCCCTTAGGGGTAACCCAGGTTCTCGGAGAGTAGTACTCCATTATTAACAGTGTACTAATAAGCATGCCATGCCACCAGTGACACCTTATTGTGTTTGTTTGGGTCTATTTGTAATGTGGTCTATGTATATTGTGTAGCTTGAGATAACTGCAGTTGTAGTGCATAGCTTTGCAAGTTTTTTCTGTTCTATTTTGTTTAGACCTATTTGGTCTAGTGCTTTATCATTTCCCTTGTCCCACGAGCCAAGAGTTCCAACCACCAAGGCGGACAACGTAGTTTTGCAAGCATTGGTTTTACCTATTTCTAGGGCAAGCTCGCGATACTTCTTGTAGTTGTCCTCTCTTGCCGCGTTGAAACTCTCCTCACGGTCATAAGGTACTTTGATGTCTAAAATGTGTAGTTTTTTGTTACGTTTGGATTTGATGATCAGGTCAGGTCGGAGTCGGGTGTCAATTCCCTGAGGCGTACATTCAACATCAACAGAGAATCCTTTTGAAATGAGGTAGTCGCTTGTTGTTTTCATTACATTGTTGTGTTTGTTGCGTCTTGCGTTTTGTGTCTGGGTGCAATGGTTAAATATGTGTGCTTGTGTTTCAGGTTCTTTATGGCAAAGCCGGCACATAATGTTCATTTTGTTTTTGTTTCTGTTTGTGCTGAAGTTGAGGGTTATCATGTTGTTACGTGCTTTAATGAGAAAGAGGTATTGTTTGTCGGTCAGGGTTCTATGTTTTATGAGGAAAGCAGATTGTCTATTACTGCCAATTGTTTTGGAGATATGTCCTTGGCAAGTCATGGTGTGCCATTGGTCAGCGTACCATTCACTAGTCAGGTCATGGAGTTTCGAGGAGGACTCTTTAAGGTTGTCATGTGTGATGGTGTCTTTATAATTTTTACCTTTGATGGTGAGTTGGAAATTGTCATTGTCTAGTGTGAGTTTGGTAATGATTCCAAATTTTTCATTGAGCCTATTTGCTGAGGAACGGAATTTGGTGAAGATTGTTTTGGGGCCTCCGGTACCCCCTTTTGTTTCAGAGTGTAGCCATTTCAGAGCATCATCAATGGTATTTTGTTGGAATGGGAATCTCATTTTAGTGTGTTCAATGAGCTCAGCAATTATGAATTGGCGCATTTTGGTGTCCTTAGAGTTGAGGAGTTTTATGAGGTGGGTGACACTCTGGATAATATATTCATCGATGCTTGGTGTGATTCCGAGACCTCCAAGTTTGCTGTGGGCATAGAGGAAGTTATTGTTTATGTTCTGGTGGATATCTCCAAGCATAGTTTTGAATAATCTTTTTATTTTCTGGTCAAATCCTAGTTGTCTTTCACGGTGTTGTACTGTTCTGTTACGGTTGGTGTCGAGTGTCATATGGTTGATGTTGCAATTTCTAAAGGGGAAGATCAGTCTGGAGTGTATAAAGGTTTTGTATGCTTGGAGCTTCTGGGCAGGGTGTAGGTCAGACGATAATATTTTTGTGGTGTCGTCCAGTGCCGTATTAAGTATGGTATCTATGTTGTGTTTGCCCTTTTGGCCAAAGTCGACGCCAAGGTATTTATATAGGTGGTTCTCATCAATTATTGGGATCTGTTCGTCGTAAAGTGTTATTGGTGGGTTTCTTTTTAATTGGAAGTATCCACATTTGCTGGGTCGGAATTTGAGAGTTGCGGAGTCAGTATACTTGGTAATGTCTTTAATCATCTTTCTCATTTTTTCTCTAGTGTCAGCTATGAGAACAAGGTCATCAGCGTACGCCATTATGCTAATATTGTGATTGTGAATGATGAGGGGGTATTCTTTTAGGATATTCTGCAAGATGAAGTTGATTGTAAGACTAAAGAGAGTCATGGACATGGGACATCCCTGTTTTACTCCATTATTGACCTTGATCGTCTTAGTGTGCTTACCTTCGCATTCATACACTGTGTAACAGTCGTTGTACATGTCTTTGATGAGGTTGATTGTTTTGTTCTTCAGTTTCAGTCTCGACAAGGAGTGCCAGATCAGATCATGGGGGACGCTTCCAAAGGCATCAGCTAAATCTAACCATACAATGTTGATGTCCTTCCCATTTATGACCGCCCACTCCTTTGCCAGACTGATAACTGTGTTGTGTTCAGCGCATCCATCAGGGATGCCAACCGCCTTCTGGTTACTGCACAGCAGGTTTCTTTTCGCTATCCAGGACAAGAGCCTATTATTGAGGATAGTTGCAAAGAAACGATAAGCTGTGTCGAGTATGGCAAGTGGCCTCCAAGAGGATACTTCATGCGGTGAATGCTCTTTGCCTGGTTTTATTATTAATTTTGTTCGGAATGTTTTCCATTTGTTTGGGCTTTTACCAGTGCGGAGGATATTGTTAAAGAGTGCGGCAAGAAATTCGAAGTCTGGGTCAAGTCGGCGCCAGTCAGAGAAGGTTATTTTGTCACTGCCGGGGGCAGAGTGTGTGTCAAGGCAGCTATATGCAGCAACAAGATCTTCAGATATCATTGGCGTATCAGATGAGAATTCCGGGTCAGGAATGTAAGTATCTAGGTGTATAATTGTGTCGATGTGCTTAACTGTGGATTCAAAGTAGGATATGAGGCTGTCATCCGTTGGTGTTGTAGATATGTTAGTTATAGGGTAGAGTATTTTATCTATTGAAGCCTAAGCCTTTCGATCAAAACTCTGCCGTAGCTCGAAGATCATTCGTTTGTGATCCTTTTGGATGAGGAAATTCGGAACTACGTGCAAGGGTTTATATTTCTGGGGGCAGATGGCTTGATGAATCCTATACATTTCAGCGAGGCTAGTGTCAGGTTCTATGTGATTTGTGTTAAGTTGTATTATTATGTCCCTAATGAATGTTTTATATTTATTTATGTCATTGGGGTTTCTTTTATTGTTGATGATTTTGGTAATTAAGTGGTCTAGTTGGTTGCGCAGCTCTGGTATGATTGGCAAAGTAATGGGTGAGTTAGTGGCGAGGCATCTGGCGAAATGGCATATATAGAGACCTGAATGAATAATTAAGTCACATTTAGGGTATTGGTGATCAGTTAGTGTGATTGTGTTTTTTTCAATGATATTTTGGAGGTTGGTTAAGGTGTTGATGATGGATTCGGCAAGTGTCTTGTGTTTAATTGTGCTGTTTTCACAGGTGGGGTCAATAATTACGGCTGATTTATTGGTTTTATTCACGTAGAAGAGTGCCCAGTGATTCTTATCAAGATAGAGGGGCCAGATTATGTCATTCCATGTAGGATATTGGTGGAAAGGGAAGGAGGCAAAGAATGTGGTGAAGTTTCTATCAGTGTGTGCAGTGCCAATAAAGCTATCGATGTAAATGGTATTGGGTGTTTTGGCATAGGTCAGGATGTATGCAGATATTTGGTGCTGAGATAGTCAATCTGATCCAATGTCAGAAGTGGTGACGGGACTGTGTGTTGGTGGCTCATTGTCAATAGTGATTGTTGTTGGTGTTGGAGAGTGTGTGGCGTAGTGGGATTGTGCATTATTGAGGCTGGTCATTATGCCGCAAAAGCACTTGACGATATTTATTTCGTCAAATGTTTTGTTCTTATGCTTTGCTAAGATGTGTTTTTCGATCTCAGCAGTTGGTGTGTGGATTGTAAGGTGGGTGTCACATGGGTTCTTTTTTGCAATATATGTGCATAGCAGAGTGCCCTCATGGTTGATTGTTAGAGTCAAGACACGTTTCTTGTCGTTATACTCTTCTCTGGTGCCTCGGATTGGTTTTTGTGGGTGTTTTTCAGTGAGGTGCATTTCAATAAAATTTAGTGCAATGACGAAGGGCTTTTGTTTGTTTCGTTCGCATAACAGACACAGGAAGGTGTCATTTTTCCTAATTATCCTATTGTGCATACTCTGGAGATGGTCAAGTTGTTTCAGGGGCATCAATGGGCCTATCTTGCCATGTTTGCATTTAGGGACGGTGCATTTAACATAGCCCTCAGCGCCTAGACGAAAGATGGGGGACGATGTTCGTAGTATTATTGGCGATCTTTCAGCCATGGTTTCGTTTGTCTGTATTATGTTTTGAATGGGATGGCATCGACTAAGTTTCTCCTGTTATAGAAGCAGGTCATGAATGGAAGTGGGCAACCGCTGAAACTTATGAGCCAATAGAAGCTTAACTATAACCCCCCTAGAGTTTGAAGCCACAGAGGTTGTTTATGCAATTACTGAACGGAGTTAACTCTTAGTTAGCACCACCATGTAGTTGTCTATAAAGCAAACATCAGGTTTCAGCCTATATACTAAATGCATTTTTTGATGCTACGGTATATAAGCAACTAGATTGAGAGATAGCAGGTGTTGGCAAAAGTGATCAACATCTGGTGGTACTGAGGAAACTAACCGACTCGCGAGGAATGAATCCCGTTGACCGATCGACTTAGCCTATAGGTACCAGTGACAGTTAAGACGTTTCACGCTAGGGGTAAAACCTTGTGACCGGCTACGGCTTAACCTCAGGTAGCATAATATGAATGCAATCCTGAGTCGGAGGAATTGGACACAATGTTATATTCATTCGTGTACTGATCTGGCAAAATTGTTGACGGGTAATGCAACTTCGGTTGCACTCTTATAAGAGGCATATCACAGATTGTAAGGAACATATTGACAATGTAAGTCTAACGTGTTCCCGATTTCCAGGTCATATGAAGGACTGCCCATGATAAGGCGGATTTGACTCAAATCTTCATATGAAAGGCCTATTCCAGCCTTCCCGTCGTACCGTGAGGTTATCCCGCCTCGAACGGAACAATGTTGCAGGGATTAAAGTACATCGGGCACTATCGCAACACTTAACGATAGCCAAATGCCAAATCAAAACCTTCTTTGAAACTTTCCCTTTCAAAACGTTTGCCAACTGGAATGAGATAATCTTGCCAATTTATAGTAGAACCTCTTCTTGGTCTTTCTTCTTCTTAAACAAGAGGAGGCGTATTGCGTTGATTATTGATCCAACTGCTGATAATAGTCATGCTTTACACTCTGAATTGGCATTAGACATACTTAAAACTATCCTTAATATCCAGAATATCTTTGACAATATCACTATCCCACTTGCTAACATGGAATATCCTATCTGTCAAGAAACAAAACTTTCGGCACTTTATGTATGCCACTTTATAAAATGCCTAATGAATCACTTACCTTTCAGTATCCCTGATATTGTTCATATGAAAGAAATAATAAAACCGGTCATACAGAAGCATAATTGCTCGAAATATCCTGAAAATGATGCCCGTAAATATAGAATCTTTATAAATGATCTAATATACCAACTTGATCTGGAAGCAATTACATGTGATGAGATATTGTGTGAAGTGGAAAGAATAAACGGAAGACTCAATCCAAATAAATATTTCAAAGAAACCAAACAAAAAACAGACTTAATTCATCTTAATATTAAGAAATTTTCGGAACTTCTTTGTGTAAAAAGGATGAGATTTCAGATATATCAAAAATATATAGATCAACAAGATTTTAGAAAATGATGACATTGATCATAGACCTCCGATGGACAAATTCCTAGATACCTTTGCAAGCAAGGAATGCCCATCTTCAAACACTGACAACTTAATCCTCCCATACAATGATGACAATGATACTAATCAACCTACCAACTGTGAGGACATGGCTATAATAATGAAAACCCTGGACAATACAGCGCCTGGAATGGATCGTGTCACAATCGGAGAATGGAAAACCATCTGCCCTAAACATGGTCTCCTAACTGCAATTTGCAACAATATACTTCGTAACGGCATATGTCTAAAAAGATGGAAGCTATTCAGAACAGTACTAATCCTAAAACCAGGAAAATCTGAAGAAAGTTTCAAAACTAGCTCATGGAGACTACTAGCAATCATGGATACGGCATATAGAGTGTTTGCAACATTACTAAACAATCGTCTGCTTAATTGGATTAAGAACGGTAACCTCATGTGCCCTAACCAGAAAGCTATAGGTATACCAGATGGATGTGCTGAACATAATGCTACCTTGCATCTTGCAATTGATCAAGCAAAAAGAAGTAAAAAAGAACTTCATATTGTATGGCTTGACATTGCTGATGCATTCGGCTCATTACCTCATGATCTCATCTGGTATACCCTGACCAAAATGGGATTAAAAAAGGAAACAATTTCCTTAATCAAAGAACTCTACAACGATGTAAATACCTTCTTTGATTGTTATGGGAAGTTATCTAAACCTGTCCCAATAACAAAGGGAGTCAAACAAGGCTGTCCTCTTTCTATGACCCTTTTTTGCTTATCTATAGACTTCATTCTTAAGACAATACTTAAAAATTGTCCCTTCTTTCTTCATAATTTGAACATCAGTATCTTGGCTTATGCTGATGACATAGTGCTCTTATCTGACTCTTTTCAGGAAATTGAGTGTGCTTTGAAAGAAACTGTGAAGCTGGCAGCCTATGCAAATCTTAAATTTAAGCCGTCAAAATCTGGATACTTATCCATCAATAATATCAATTCAGATATCTTTAAGCTTTATCTTTACAATGAAAAGGTACCAATTATTTCGGATCAGAATAAATATAAATACCTTGGAGTTGACTTCTCTTATAAACGAAACCAAAATGTCGATGAACATCTTAATTCTGCACTTGCACTTACAAATACTTTATTCAAATCATACCTACATCCGGCACAAAAACTTAATGCCTATAAGACATTCATCCATTCCAAACTTATTTTCCTACTTCGAAACTGCGTGGTTAGCCATAGAATACTTGACTGTGATCGTAAAAGAGTTACACATGGGCGTGAAAAACAGCTTGGTTATGATCAAAAAATCAAAAGACTCTTGAGGACCATGATTGGTGATAAATTCCAAGCATTGAACAACTACTTCCCATACACACACTGCAAACTGGGAGGCCTTGGAATAACTTCGACCTACGATGAATACTTAATACAAAGTATCACTGGTATCACAAGACTCTTCTACTCAACAAACATCGAATTCAGGAATATGCTTATAACGGAACTTGCTAATGCCAGAGGTGGAAAAGATTTCGAAACTGGAATCAAATGGATTAACGGTGAATTTAGCAAGCAATTTCCAAACACTACATTCTTTAAAAAATTTCAAAAATCAGCACTTGCTCTGAAAAGAAAATTCTGCATATGCGTTAAACTTTCTTTTGTAGATGACAACTTTTCACTTGAATTGTCCTACAAAGGGCTCATCTCTTACTTAACATCTCAGAACTTAAATACTCTTTCCAAAATACTTCACGACTTCGTGGGTCTTTATTATGCTGAGCGGTGGTGTGAAATGCACGTGCAAGGACACATCGCGAGTGCAATAGGTGACAGCACTACAGCTAAGTATCTCATTACTAACGACATCCTTAATGATGCACAGTATAGCTTCTTGATACGTGCTAGGAACAACATTCTTAATCTGAATTATAGTGCTTATCGCTTAAAAAACAATATTGGCACAAAATGCAGACTGTGTCACATTGATGAGGAGACCCAGGCACATGTATTTAACCACTGTCAAGCCAAACCCAATGCAAGAAGAATTAAGCATGAAAATGTCTTAATAAGCATAGTTGCCTACTTGGAGAAAATAGGATTTGAAATCGATGTTGAGAAATCACCAAAATATCTCAAAAATCCTACAAAACTGAAACCTGACATGACAATCAGATCAAAAAGGAACAAAGACATACATGTCCTTGATCTGAAAGTGCCTTATAATTCAGGGGAAGGTTTTGATAAAGCGCGAGAAGGTAACTATGTGAAATACAAGGACTTGGCTTTAGAAATCGGACAGGCATTCAATGAGAAAGCAACTATATCGGCCATTGTGATTGGATGCCTGGGATCATGGGATAAAAAGAACAATGCACCTCTTGCTAAGATTGGACTAACTAAGGCAGAGATCCAATCTCTTGCAAGGATTGCATGCGCGAAAGCGGTGACTGCGTGTTATCACATATACAGGGAACACGTATCATACAACACAAGTGGATTTACCTTACCTTTCATATTGAAATAAGTATTATGCAGCAATAATGGTAATTGCATCGGTGTTGCAGATTTGTGAATGTGAATAAAGAAACAGTAGAATCAGATGCTGAGCTATGCTCGCATATTTTAAGCCAAAAGGCCGTATGTTATATAAAATAAAATTTAAAAAAAAAAAAAAAAACCAATAAAAATTTAGTGAGGGGTCCCTAGAAAAATAATATAAGACAAATGTTGAAGGAGCTATTATTAATCCAAAATGAAGACTCTTGAAGCAGAAGTATCATTCTGTTGTACTAAATGCAATCATTTCTTGAATATCTGGAGTCAGTTCTACCTAAATCAATTGACGAAATAATTTTTGCATTCGCAAAATATTTCAGTAAAAACTTGGTATTAGACATTGAAAAAGATTGCTTATAAATCCATCTTTCTTTCCAACGATCACTAACGGAGCATTCAAAGGGCTTTTACAACGACAAATTACATTTGCTTTAATTAATTATTTTATTATCGCTTTAATTCTTTTTCTATGTGCATTGATTGGTACCGTGGATGTTATATTATATTGTTGGGGTATTATGAAAAAATAAAGTCAATAAAACACCAAAATGATAAAAGTGCAACATTAATTAAAAAATTTACAAAAATTCGAAAGTAGTATTGATCGGGGAGATTGGTATGGTTAAACGCCAAATTGAGAGACGAGTCCAGAAATAACAATAAAAATTTAGTGAGGGGTCCCTAGAAAATAATATAAGACAAAAACAAATTAATTAAAAACATTAATTACTAATGGGAAGCCCGAGTCAATGGAAAGTCCGAGGCAATAAGAAACCCGAGAGATGAAGAAAACCCGGCGTGTAGAAAGAATAATATAAATGGGTAAATTGGCCTAAACAATATTAAATGGGCGCCACTGATCTATGGAGAGGTAATTATTTCCTAATTTGTAATTTAGTAATATAGCAAACGTTGTTGACAAATATCAGCTAAGGTGGTCTGTGGGAAGTAATTATTTTTAACAATTTATTATGGCAGCAAATGGTGTTGACAATTGTCTGAAAACAGTCTGAGCAGGAGTATAAAAGGAAAAGGGAAAAACACGAAATGGCCAGTGGTCAAAGCAAGCGAGTAGTCTAGTCAGGTCAGTAAAAGAGTCTAAACATAAGGAAAGCCAAATGTTATCTATCAGAAAAGATGATTATTGGTGGGTTACTGGGTTTTGACACTTGTTTTATCTTTTTGTCGTTACCCCGGTAACGCCATATAAATATTACTTTGACTACCACTCGCACCCGTTGCTAAGCAACGTTGGAAATGTGTTCGAGTGGGTTGATTGTCCGCAAAAATTGAGCATTATGACTAATACTGTAATTGCTCGGACAACCCTCGGGTTCAACGAGCTGTCGATGGAAGACCTATGCTCGCTTTGCAATGTCCCCTGTGTGAGAAAGTTCAAGATCAGACTCATGTTGATCAGTAGAAATAGACGATGTTTCGGTGACGTGGTGTGAATGCTCTCGACTTTTCGACGATAATCCAATATCATTCATATCTTATAACCTGCTACTTTATACTTGTTTAATAACAAATACAATTTTATTTTATAACAAGAAAGGACGATTAAAATACGCAGGGTTTATAAATTAATTAGACGTCAGCACGGTACTGGGTATTTAATTCGATTGACTTGCTAGACGGGCAGCTCTGCGTCGGGCACACTCCTTACGTCCCGGCCGGTGGTTACTTGACGGTACTGTTGATGGATTAGCTGCCGGCGCGACATTGTTGATGGGATCCCGGTACGCCAACTGAGATGGGGCGAAGATGAGCGGATAAGTTACTGCCTCCCCTTCCCGACTGGCTGCCAGGGCGACTTCCAATCCCCTGATTTGCGTCCGAAGATTCTGATTGAGTTGACGTTCTTCCGCCCAACCCTTTTGAGCGGCCGTGAGTCTGAGGTAAAGGGCCTTAGTCTTCTTCGGGTCCGACCAGGTGGACTTGATTTGTTGGGCTTCCCGTGTTAGCTGAATTACCTGGTCGAGAAGGTTCTTGTTTGTTCGTCTGGCATGGGCAAGCTCCGCTTGAAATAGTTGTGTAGATGCCATTGCTGCAATAAAAATCTTTTAACTCCGCTATTAACTTGAATGATTAAAATTATGACTAATATTAAACACAGGTTGTGAAATTTAGTTTAATGAATCATTGAAGAAAACGAACGACACTTATTTATTTTTTAATTTAACTAGTGACACAAATTGATGTCCGTGGTTTCGATAATCCGTGAAGTCATGGATCTTCAAAAAATTTCCTGACTCCTTCTTCCGGAGAGTAACCTGGGATGACGAACACTGGTCACCTTGTGTTACGGGCCGGCCTAGTCGGATAAACATCCGCAATCCGTCCGACAGAGATGTCGTCTTCGACATTGGCTAGGTACTGCCTGGCCTTAACCACCTGTAGGTCGACCTGCCATTGAATTTCTTCCCACAGGTTTATCCAAATCATCAGTGGTAATTTAACAATTGGTAACGTATGATTCATGGAAAACAAAAGTTAATTATCAGTTTAAAGTTTAGGTGGAATACTTGTCGATTTAGAATTTATATAATAAACCTAATAATAAATTTGACATTCATGGAATGAAAATAATCATCAATTTAAAATTTATGGGATAAAATATTTGTTGAATTAAGATTTATGAAAAATAAAAATAACTATCAACTTAACATTTATGGAACAATAGTAATTATAAATCCTAAACTTCATGAAGTAAAAATAACTATCGATTTGAAATTTATGAAATGATATAACTGTCAAGTTTTAATTTATGAAACCATGCTAACCATCAATTTATAATTTATGAAACAATGGCAACTATCAATCTCATAACCCACGAAACAATAACAACGATAGGTTTCATAATCTATGGAATCCTATAATTATCAATTTTATAATTCATGGAATTATATAATCATCGATTTTAAAATTTATAAATAATAATGACTATCAATTTAAAACTCATGGAAAATAAGAATAACCATTAATTCGAAACTTATGAAATCATGTAACTATCAATTTTTAAAATTTATGAAATAATAATAACTATCGATTCGAAATTTAATGGAATCAATTATATGAAATAATAATAATTTATGAAACAATAATAACTATCTATTTTAAATTTATGAATCAAAAATAACTAAAATTTATGAAATGAGATTTTAATATAAGTTACTTTGGGTGGTGGGACTCGATTCCCTTGGTGTTTTTCCTTCTGTCGTCGTGGTTGTCGGACTCATATTTCCAAAATGAATTTAGTAGACTGACCGGTTGGTATTCATATCTAATCATATAAACCGGTGTTGATATATGTACATCCGCTGCACTATGATTAATCCAGGAGGGTGGTGATGGATATTCGCGTGAGAAAATTTTATTTATGACTATTAAATTTAATCGATATTTGTTATCTAGGTAAAGTGTTTACGTTGACTAACGGAAACTCCAATCTTGACGATCACGATAGTTTCGGTTTATATAATGCGATTTATGGTTTCCGGTTGATAGTAGCCCTCATTCAAACAATTTTTTAGGTTGATTTTAATTCTTATCTATTTGCATTGGATGTCGTCATATTTCTTTAGTGTATTCCCCAGTCTTGCCTGTTATTACCACATGTACTTATGACGGGATTTGTTTGGAGATGAGTAAGTCGGTTACGTTTATTTCATTTAATTATGCTCTTATTAACCTATCCCAGGAAGTTCTGACGTTTGGTTCGGTCATGATTCGATTTATCGTAAAACTAGAGGCAATTGTTGGAGTCTCTTTATGATTGAGCGAGTTCTGGAGGATCTATAAATTCGCACTCAACTTTGGAGGGATTATGCGTTTTCTACCGGATTTTCTTTCTTTATCTGTATTTGGAATTTTATCATAATAATTAGTTAGTTTTTATTCTAAAATTTTTTGTGTGGGGTTATTTTAGCCTGCGTTGTACTTAATAAACTGTAGTTGGTATAATTTTAATAATGAGGGTTTAGTGAACTTAGTTAATTTTGTTACGGGTGGGAAAAGTTGCTTTGAGTCCGCAGGGTGATTTAGGTTTTAATAATTATCATTGCCATTGTGTCCTTATTGGGTTTCCTAATAACTATTTAACAGTAACTTTAATTTATAATTTGAAAATTTCATATCAAATTTAAATTTATGAGAAATAATTACTTTAATTATATGGCGGTGATTTTGGTTTTATCATGGTGTTTGGAAGGGCGCGTCCAATCTCGGACTTAGAATCTGATTAAATTCTTTACTTTATTAAGGGTTTGAAGCGATTTATTTGATAATGATTAAAAGTTATAATTTATAGTTAAATTGAATTTATTAATTTATTTTATCTCATATCAACGATTTCATGTGAATTTATTCCCCGTACCTTTCCCTTTAATAGGCCTTAAGCGCATTTTATGTTCATATTATATTAATGAGCGCCCACTGGACTACTCGGTGTGGTGATTTTGAGCCGTGTGTAGAATAATTTAGGTCGAGTTTACAGAAAACGAGAAACGAGGAAGAAGCCAAAAGAGCCCTTCCTTATTTCTCCTTTCTTCTATACGGAATAATATTGACGTTCCAATCCCTCCGTTCCGCACGCCGGGTCTTCACGGGCACAGATCATCGGCGATATTCCACGCACTTACACGACTCTGGATTGTATGTTGATTTTTCTGACTTGTGATGTGTCTTGGCTGTGGGCCGGAAAAATTTCGACAAATAAATTAATTATGAAAAATAAATTCGATTTTAATATCATAAATATTTATTAACATATAAAAAAAACAAGGTACAAATTACTTGACTAATTCATTCCAATAAATCATAAAAATACATCTCCCCCCACGCCGACATCCAAGTAGAGCTCTATCGAGATTGCGAGGACGGGACGTGGAGAGAGAGTTTCCAAATAAAACTACTGCTCACCTAAAAAACTAATTCGACGTAGCTTTTTAAAATTCGCAAAATTTTCGGTTCAAAATGGTCAAATTTTATGTGAAAATGTATCGGTATTTATACCTATTTTCTGTCCTTAACCTCGCGTGTTAATTTTTATGTAGTAAAACAAAATTCGACCTTGATATTTTCTAGTGTATTCTAATCTTTATTTTTATTATTTTTTAATTTATTTTGATAATTTTTTATTTAGAATTTTTATTGAATTATTTCTAATTCAAATTCTTTGATTTAAATTTCATTTTCATGAACTTTTATTGATTTATCAATTTTTGGTCGAATTTGTTGGGTTTTCATGTTATGTTTGTATTTGTATCGTGCGGATCTTGTTGCATTTTGTTATTATTTTAATTTATTTTTATGTTTATTATTTTATATGTAATTATCTTTTTCTCATATTTGATAGGGTTTAATTGATGTTTTAATAGGTTTATTTTAAATTTGCATGTGTGTTACTGATCCAATTAAACATTTTCCAAGGCCGTTGGTGTTCTGGCCCAACATTATTCATTGGATAACCTACCTTAAGGTAATCAAATTTATACGGTGGTTGAAGGGTGCAAATAAATCACAAATTGTAATTACAAAACCTTGAAATAAATTGGATTGAGCTGTAACTGTGGTAAAGTGCAAATAAAATTATTCTGTGTTAGGTTTCCTTATTTGATTCGAAAAGGACACGAAGAGTCAGAGGGAACCGACTTTCAATAATAATAACCCAACAATACAAAAATAGTACACCATAATATAAAAACGATTTTCTATTGTAAACGACGGAATAAACATGAAGAATACGTAACAACTTAAGGAAACTCGTTGTTGAAGTATCTATGTACTTGATGCCCTAAACAAGTCAAATATTATTCCATGATTGAAATCGCTTTTAATAAAGAATTATTATATGCTCAGTGTCATGAATTCAGTGGACTAGAGAGACTAAAACGAGCTCATTAACCGATGTGTTTCCAAATTCAGAAATAAGTTTATTAATATAGTTTTGCATGGAAGTTAACTTGATAAAAATGACGAATTTCCAGATTTTTTCAAGACAAGTTACTTCTACAGTGTCATTTTATTGCATTGAATTTAATATACCATAGGTTATAGTACTTTTAATTTTCAGTAGCAAATTATTACGATTAATCTTTATTTCAGTAACTGTGTTACAGAAAAAACGAGCCGAAACAAAGATTAGTTATTTTATTTGATGAAATATTATATATAAAACTCTTCTTCCAAGGTGTTGCTACTTGATGACACTAAACTGAGTAACAATGTTTTGCGGTATGAAGTTTTCAAACACTTTATAATACCCTGATCGAGTGGTTGCAGTGTCGCTGTAGTGTTCGGCAGAAAGAACATGACTGAAATGTTGCCATCGCTTGAAATTAATTCGGTACTCAAAGAATGAGCACTAGCATTGTCTAATAACAAAATGACTTGCTGAAATAGGTTTTCTCGGCCAAATGATTCTGAGCTTCAGGCACAAAAACGTTATCGAACCATTCCTTAAAAAGTCCACTAGTTTGAAAGCATTTCTTGATGATCTATAGTGTATGTTAGGTAAAACAATATTTTTAAAACATCGTGGCTGTTTCGCTCGACCTATAATCACCAGGGCAACTTATGGCGGCCAGTCGCCTTTACAAACTCCATTACGGTAATACTCTCCTTACTATTTTTTCTACCATGTGCCCAGTTTCGTCAGCATTATAAATCTGTTAGGGCAGAATTGGCAGCTCCTCTAGTTTCCTTTTGAAATTTTCAATAAATGTAGGCATTGCGGAATGATTTGCTGATTATTTTTCACCACAAATTTTAAGAAGTCGAATTTAGTGCCTTCTTTAAATTTTTGAATCCAACTATGACTGGCCATAAATAAAATATCACAATGTAAATTTCTAAAAATTTATTCATTCTGTTTTGTTGATTTTTTACAATTGGTTGTGCTACAAAATTCCTCATTAAACATGATTTTTACAGTTTTCGGTTCAATATCTAAATTTGTCTCATTTACCTATTTTTGTGTGTATTGATGCAGTCAAACAAATTTGAATTTTAGTTAGTCAACTCTAGCTGGCTCCCCCCCCACCAATTTTCGTGGGTTTTTTAGATATTTATCATCTGAATATTTTTATTAATTTAATTTGTCTCCATGCAGAATTTTGACAATTTATTATGCTTTTAATTTATTTAATTTGAGTTAAATTTTCTAATATTTCCAATACTAAATTTTATCTTGTCAAATTTCAATTTTTATTTAAATTTTAATTCTTTTTTTTATTCATTATGACAACTGTAGAAACCTACTGAGACCTTAACATAAAAAAAATATTAGTTATTAATAATATTATTTCTATTTAAATTAATTTTGGTAGTATTATTCTTTACCAATAGATTTACGAAAATCGTCAATTTGACGGATTTCAACTTTTTCAAAGTTAATTAAATTGAGAAATATATTAAATCGTTTTTGTCATATTTTTTTATCAATTAATTTGCTAATAAAACTGCACAATGTGACGGGTTGATTAAAAAAGGTATGGAAATCTATGGAAATCTAGTATTAAATTTTTTATTCTTCATTCGCCACAGAGGCCTCAAATTTCTTAGACATTTCGTTTAAATGTTTGATTTCTTGCTTTTTGTTTACGTATTTTATTTTCATGTCTCACATTCAGTATTTGCCCATTATTGCTAATGGTGTTAAATTGTCATATATTTAACCAACACTAAATAATTTTTGAAGATAATTTAAAATAATAAATACAATTATAAAAAATTAAATAGCAAACCAAATATCCTATTTTTAAATATCTAAATAAAATTCAATTTATAACTAAAACCATATTACTAAAATTTACGTTTGTTTAATCAAGTCAATAAAATTTAAATAATCGTTGCAATATTATATTCGTACGCTATAAACAATAAAACTTGAATTATAATTATGAATAAATAGGCATCAATAGAGTATTTATCAATAATAAAATGGGAAAAAAGATTAAAGTTTGAATAAATGATTTAATATTAATTGTACACAAATTCATTAACAAACCCATACAAAAATACCAATGGCAAAAAAAACAATTTTTTTTTCAAAAAATATATTTAAAAATTCTTTAAATTGAATGCTGTTAACAAATGTATTAAAAACACATGAATCATTTAAAGAATATATTTATATTGGTTTTTCAAATCTTGTACTCTAAGGCGTAACGAATGTAGTTATGTTTTTCGTCATTTTCCACCCTCGGATATCCAGCAACGAGTCCATCGGGATTGGCAATATACAGGGTGTTGTATACTTTCCATGTGACCCGTCTAACGGCTTGCGATGGATGATAGAGACCCTGGATGACATAGGGCAACATTGTAGCCGATCCCAGCGACACCCGTAGACAATCGATGCACTGCATAAACGCCTGATGGATATGAGGCGATGTTTCGAGCATGTTTGGCCATACACAATTCAACAGATGGATCAGAGCGTCATCACAATCATATCCAAAGACTCCCAGCGCTAAATGGGCAACAGCACTGATTGCCGTTTGCCGGTGGACGATGTCCCGCTCGATTAACGCCTCCTCGAGCAGCGGGGTCACCGCGTACACATAATCCTTCACCACATCACCGATATATTCAAACATAAACGACAGCGATTTCAGCACTCCGTTCTGGACATTGATATCCGGTACTCGGTACTCATTCATAACGGCCGGCAGCACCGTGAACGGTTTACACATGTCAGCAACGACAGCGATAGCAACCGTCGAACAGATTCGATTCTTTCTCTCTTGGACTTTGAGATTGTTCAGCAATACCGCGAGCACATCATTCGGACCGACTGCGTTCGCTATATATCCAAATGTGTTGATAGCAGCTCGCCGGATCGATTTTTCCGGGGATTTCAGAATCTCAATCAAATCGAAACAGATTCTCATCCATTCACGAGGGCCGACTTGATCATGAGCCATTTCTGCCAGGTAGCCAATCAGCTGCAAGCAGTCTTCATGGACGGTTCGATTTTTCAGGATCGGCGTCAATCTCGGCAGCAGTTCATTGACCGGCGGAACGATGTTGTTGACACCGACAGAGCGCACAATTGCATTCAGCGCCCGCAAAATCGACCCCAGCACCAACGGATATTCCTCACCGAGATACTCGAACATCCGTTGGCCGAGATTCCTCAGCTCTCGACTCGATGGATCGCACAGCTGGATAACCGGAGCGACTTTTGCAATCATATCCGCTGCCTGTTGTCGGACTTTATCGGAATTGTTGTTCATTCGGAACCCAGCACGGGCACAGATCTGGGGCACATACAATCGGCACCGCAACCCGAGCGTGTTGAGAATCGATCCGAAACTGTTGATAACGACGTTGTTCTGGTCGACAGTTGTTTGCTCCTCGAACGTATAGACCATTCCGTCAATCAGCCGCTCAACTGTTCTATCATCGATCACTTGCACGCCTTCAATCGGAAGGATTTTATCGATTGTTTCCATTACTAGCTTTCGGAACATTTCCGAATCGTCCTTGAGATTGTTGAGAATCTGATTGAGAATTTCCATCATTCCGACTTTTTTCGTGATTTCCACAATCGTTTCCACGAGATACGGATAGATGACCCGATTGAGTGCGTTCCTCGCGTTCCAGAACGCTTTCATGAATGGTCCGATTATCGTTTCCATGACATAGGATTTGTCGATTTTCTTGGAGCCGCTGCCGCGTTTCACGGTGTTGAGAATGATGATTTTCATGTTCTCATCCGGTGAATGGAACTCTCGGATCACGACTACCATCACTTCTTTGAAATAGTATTCTCCATAATCGTCGTCCATTAACGGAATGAGAAATCCGACGGCTTTGAGAAAGGCAGCGAGATTTTTACCCCGATGCTGATGGATTCCTTTCCAGAGGGGTTTGAGGATTTTATCGAACGACTCAATTCCGTACGGATAGGAAGATTCGGCAAGCGCGGAAATCGCCAGCGCTGTTATCGTTCTCACTTGTTGTTGCTCATCGGACAGGCCTTTTTCGATAATTTCCACGAGACTGTTGAGAAACGGTAGAATTCCACATTTCATTGTGATAGCGATCTGTTGGACGACTCGGATTCCAGTATGGCGAGCTTGCCAGGATTTCTTCGAGTTGCAAACCGCTTTCAAGAAAGGCAACATCTGTTGGAGCCCGAGAGAATGGGCGACGACTGCAAGCGCGCACGATGTCACCTTTCGAACGGCTTCGTCCATGTTGTCGATATCGGGCCGGAGAGCCGATATCATGCCTGCCAGTCCGGCGGCTTTTGCCAGGTTAGAGATGACTTCTCGGCCTTCTTGTCGGGCGAAGCGGTCTTCTTCGATTAGAAACGGCATCATGACAACGAGAATTTTGTGCACAAATGGACCGACTTTGTCTTCTAATTTGTAGAGGATTCTGTCGAGTAATTTCACCAGTAAATGTCGCTCTTGATCTTCAAGATTCTGGGAAATAAGCGGCTGGAGAATGACCTCAAATAGAGCCTGCGGACCGAATTCAACGGCTCGTTTCGTGATTTCTCTCATTGCGCTTCTTCGATCTTTCGGTAGGCCGTTTTTAATCTTCAATACGAGAGTCATAATTTCTTTTTTCTTCTTTTCCGCTGGCGTGAGAAGGCTTTCATCTTTGTTTTCGAAAATCAGCTGGAAATTTGCCAAATCTTCCGGTTTGACGGGAATCTCAGAGTCGACATCAGTGACTCCGAGCATAAAACTGTTCAATCCCTGTTCCAGTGAATTTCCGAGACTCGGAGTTTTCATTTCGAATCCTTTTGAGCTACTCATCGGTGTTGGAGTGCCGGTGATTTTCTTTGCCGCCATTGCACGAGATGAATAGTTTAGAGGTGGTTGGAGTATTCTAAATCCAGGTGGCAACAATTCATCGAGATCAGAATCAGTTAGAATTCCAGCACGCTCTTTGGCTTCGGTTTGAATTCGCAGAGATGGGTGAGGCGATGCCATGACGCTCGGTGTGGACAAATGGGCTGCTTTTACTCCGACTGGAGTCATTCCGCCGGGAGTAAAAGAAACACTGTAAACTTCTGGAGTTTTCATTCCAATAGGAGTTGCAGAGACATTATTTGAAATTGGAGTTTCATCCCAACGAGACCTTTTTCTAGTCGTTTGAGGAGTCATAGATCCTGATAATAAATCGGAACGAACAGACAAATCGGAATTCTTTGAATATTTATGCTTTGATGATTCCGATCTGTGAGACCTTGGAGTTTCCGAACCGTAAGATCTTGGAGTTTCAGAGCCATATAATTTGGGAGTTTCTGATCTAAATGAACCTGGAGTTTCATCAAATCTATTGTGAACAGCAGGCGTTTTGATTTCCTTGCTGTCATTATCAAGAGTGGCAGGCGTGGCTGTCCATTCATAACTGATATTGGTTTTATCTAGTGATTTCCCCGGTGTTTCATCAAACATACTAACTGCCTTAGGATTAATAACTTCTTTCGGTTTTATTTCAATTTCAGTTTCTTTGTTTTTATCCCATCGATTTCTTTTTTTAGGAGGAGCTGTATCAGAACTTTTATAATCCTTAATTTGATCAATTACTTCTTTCCTATTTTTTTGATATTCATTTTGCTTCATGGCATCTGCAAATGGATTGTCATCAGTCGATTCATCAAACATATCGTTTCGCATTGGTGAAATCATTAAGTTTAGAATTTTCTTTTTTTCACCATTTTTAAATGGTTGAACAGTGTTATCCAAATCGTCGTCTTTGTACATCTAGGTTAAAATAATAATCAAAAATAAGTAAAATAATGAATTTTACAATATTTAGAAAAGTATTTATTAATTTCTAGAAGAAAACCATATGTAGGAACTTAAAAACCAAAAAAAGCATTAAATCACAAATATACATAATACAACTTAAATTAAGTTATAAATGCTTATTATAATGATATATTTCTAAATTATTTTCATTTAGATGTTAAAATATTATATTAAAATACACATTTATGATATATAATAATAGAATTTATCGTTTAAAGCATTATTCTCTGACCTTGGTTAGAAATAACGCCAAAATCTATTTTTAAACAAAATAAAATTAAATATATCAGCCATATAAAGAAATTTCAAACATAATTTTAAAATTTTAAAAATATATTTTGACTTAAATTACTAAAAGGTTTAAATTGAAAATTTATGAGATTTTGTCAAAATATTATAACAAAATAATAAAGAAATATCATGAAACAATCAAGTAATTTAAACTTTTCAAACAAATACTTAATTTCTGAATAAAAATATATTTTAATATATTGTTGGGCCAGAACACAAACGGCCTTGAAAATTGTTTAAATGTATCAGTAATATAACACGAAAACCCAGCACCAAGATAACTTAAAATACAACATACAACACCAACTAAACACCTTTGAGATTTTGTTTAGTTTGGGGAATTGACTTCATTAGATGCCGATTGTTTGGAAGATTGGCAGGCTTAGTGAATCTCAGATAAGAAGAATAGATAGAATGTTTAGTTCAAGACTCCTTTGTTGCTGGTTTATTTAGGGTTTTGAGTTGTAAATTGACATTCTAGCTTTCGTTTGTTGATTTTTTCTTTGCATCTTGAACTGGGTGGTGTTCAATTGGATTCTGTGGATAGCTGACCCTTTATCATATTATCTAGTCTCGATTGTTTGATGATAATTGATCGGTTCGGGATTATTCATGATTCTTTGAGGTTGGTTTGAGTTTCTTCTTTTCAGTTATCAATTTTGGCTGTTTGTTCTCGATTTTCGGTTCTTTTTGTTATTTTGTAGGGTTTCTAAAGAGCATCCATGATTATTTTAATATTGTTTCCTTGATGGGTGTTTCGTTTTTCTATTGACTTTCGATTTGATTTTCTATAGTTCTGAGGGTTTGAACGATCTGTTTTTCTTGTTTTAATCCTTTGACCATTGGGTATAATAGGAATTGATCCGTCCGTAATTGGTATCCTTTGGGTTTTTCATATATCGGCATATTTGTTACAGTTAATTTTTGCATCGATTGATTGATTGTGGGGTTTTTCGACATCTTTCTAAGGGATACTAGGTTGTATATATGGGTTTATTACTGCCATCTTCTTCCTCATCGCCAATATCATGCTGCTTTCGCATTTCACAAATTTCGAGCTATTTTAATAAGACTCGTTATCATTCCTCTTGATTTTAGGTAGCGGTTTGACTTTCTGTTTCTCTTCCTTTTGATTTCTGTTGCCTTTATTATCATGTCTGGTTTCTCGTTTCTGTGATTGGTATTAACTTTATTTTTGCATCGCTTATCTTCTTTGTTTGCCTTTACTACCATTTGCAAGATTCTTCGATACTCAATTTTGGTTGAGTGCATTTCGTAGTTCAGTCTCATCATCCTTTGTCTTGTCGTTTATTGGTATTGTCTTTTGTAATCTCTCTTTACTGATTCGATTTGTCTTTCTTGTTATCTGGTTTTTGATTGTTGAATTGTTCTTGATTTGTTCTTTGGTCCTTTCTTTATTCATATCCAGTGTTGGACGTCAGTCTTGTTTGGGATTTCTGTTTCGTGATATTCATTTTGTCTCGTTTGGCTGCATCTAGTTTCACTTGTGGTTGTTTTTCTTGCTTTATTCCTCGAATTGATTTTATAGTCTCTTCCACCTTTTATTTGTATTCATTTAAGTTTGTATATTGAGCTTTACTGGTTCTAATTCTTTGTCTTTGTCGTTTTTCCGTTTAACTCAATGACCCCAAATTTTGTTTCTCAGTTAGCTGTCCTTTGTTGTTATTCGTCAGTTTCTCATTACTTGATTCAGTTTTTCATCAAATTATTCTCCCTCGTCTTTTTCGTTGACTGACTTGATATTTCATCTATTTCTTCGGTACTTCCGTTTTGTGTCGATAATTCCTTTACTGTTTTGCTGCTTTATATTGCTCGATCGTGAATTTGTTTTCGTTGTTTCTCATTTTAGTCTTTCATCTGATTGTACTGAATTTTCTAGGTCTTAATTTGCTCTCCAAGTCTACTCTTGTTTCTAATTTTCTTGACGGCTTCGGTATCTCTTAGTCGGTTTATTTCAATTTCTGATCCTGATCTGATTCTTGTTTTACACTCATCTATCTAAATAAGCTTTACTGCTTGATATTTGATTGGCTTCCATTTGATTTGTTTCTCCCTTTTAACGTAATATCGCATCACTTGTCTCTCTCATTCCGCTTTATTCGTTGTCACATCGTCTGATTTTTAATTTGTTTTCGCTCCTCGACTATAATATTTATATACTACTTTTATATATTATCGGATATTATTATATTCATTCCATATAATATTTATACACTACTTTTATACATTACTATATAAACATATCTATTATATAAATTATATGCACATTTCTAACTATTTTTTACTTTATCTCCAAAGGGTCTTCGCGCAAGGTGCGTATCCCTCCGCATCTCTCGTCAGTTACATGATATATGTCGATTTCACTTGAGTACTTGAGTGGTGCCATTAGTGACGGTGATTGTTGCGTCCATATCATACTTGGGTATTAGTTCATATCTTGACTTGCTTTGTTCTCTCGATTTTGAATTTGCTGTGAGTCCATCATTTTTTTCCAACAGATTTTATCTGTGTTTTCTTCATCTTTTGATCTTTTCTGATCGTCTACGTTATTTGGCTTTGATTGTTGTCCTATTTCTTTGCAGGCTACTGAAATTTGCTTTTTTTTATTTCTATCTCGGTTTTCTCCCTCTTCGTTATCATCTTCCTTTTTGCCCTGGTTTTTATTACATCGACCCTTCTCAATCCTGTTGTTCTCGGCATTTATTTCTTTGATTATATCTTCATACATCTTGATTAGCATTTTTCTTCCATTTCTGATGTCATCAATTTCTTGTTTTTTACCGTTAGGTTTTCCTTGTATTCGGTGCCATTCTCCTACCAATGTTTCTAATTCTTTTTTTCTGGACACTATTCTCTCAGGCTCTCTTTTATGGTCCGTAAATTTTATTTCTCATCTCTTTAACAGGGCTTTTATCGTCCTTGGTAATGCATACTCGGAATTTATTGCTCTTTTTAGTAATATATTTTCATTGCTTTCGAATTTGTTTACTTTTATGATTTCGTTATCGGATTTTCTTTTTCTCCACTTGATCAGTTTTGCTGCTGCTTCATCGTATCTTCTCTCGATTGCTCCAAGGATTGGATTTAAATTTTTGCCTACTATTTCAATGTCCTCTTGAATTGCATTTATCGTAATGAACTCTATTGCGCTTGCTTCTCGCGACATCATAATATAATTTAACATCGTTTTTTCCTTTATTGTCCTTCTCATTTAGAGTTGATCCTGCTTTTAATAATTCCCTCATAATTTTCGTTGACATATCTCTTGACACTGGAATCATCATGGGTGTTTGTCCTTTCTCATTTCTAATATTTGTATGTTGTCCACATTGGTTCGTTGCCTCGATAATTTCCATCGTTCGTTCTTCGTTTTCGCTTTCTATGGCATGGTGTAGTGGTGTATTACCCGCTATGTCGATTATTGTGAATAATATTGGAATTCTTTTCTTTAAGATGCTGATTTCTGCCGTTGATTTTTAGCCTTTTGCGTAGTTCGTGATCATCTTTGTTACTCCTTCTAATAACTCGGTGATATTCTTGTTTCTAGTCCATTTCGGCATTATTTCCTTAGTTATTTTGATGATTGCTTCCATCTGTTTCCGGCAATTCATTCTATCATTGTAGATTTCGTTATATTCTCGTTCCTGTTTCGCCTGATTACTATAATATTTTGATTTTTGTCTCTTGGCTGTTTGCGGCTCCGTTAATTTGTTTCGTCATGTCTAATAGGTTTTTCTGCCTTCCAGTTGTCATGTCTTTTCCTGGTTCGTAACTTGATTCGACACTTGTATCATTCGCTGGATTTATTCTGGTGTTGGTATTGATCTCATTTGATTTCATATTGCTTCCTCTCATTAGTCCCACTGCTCCGGATGGGTTCTGAGTCTGTTTATTTGGACAATTCCCAGTCATCTGTCCCCATTTTAGACAGTTAAAACATGTTCCGCGTCTTTTGTTAGAAAATCTATTTACGTGTCCTCTCTTCCCAAATAGTTGGCTTATTTGATGTCGATAGTAGTCGTTCTCTGTGTATCCCGATTTTTGACAAGCTTTACAATATTCTCTGATATTTACGTTGTTAGCTTTCGTATCGATTGTCCAGATACTTTCTTCGTTCGTTGTGGTTTTCCTAGTTGTGTTTTGTTGAGTAAATCAATACCATTTTGTAATTTTCCTTTCCACATGGGTTGTATTGTTGAGTTCGTCAATTACATCTTCTTTTGTCTCAATTTTCAATTCACTGACTGTTTTTGATCTGTCTTGCATATTCAGATTTCTCGTTTGTTGTCTTTGGATTCTCTTTTCGATTAGTTCTCCCTCTGAAATTTTATTAACCATTAAAATATCTATTACCTCTTGTTCGATTGACATCATTCCTATTTCTATATTGTCTCCTGTTGTTTGTATAGATTTTGACTCTAATACTTTACTTTTCACGTTTATTTGAAGTTCCTCTTTCTTGTCCTTTTCATT
The DNA here is from genome assembly GCA_022537955.1 of Schmidtea mediterranea. NCBI lineage: Eukaryota > Metazoa > Platyhelminthes > Tricladida > Dugesiidae > Schmidtea > Schmidtea mediterranea. The sequence goes on from CM039681.1 coordinate 9,902,155, forward strand.
ATTGTTTAGCTCTTGTTGTACCATGTTTATTTTCGCTTTCCTTATCGATTCTCTTTTCGATTTTTGTAGTAGTACCCTCGTATTTTGATATTTTCGATATCTTTTATCGCTGTTTTTTCTGCTTTTTCGTCGTCTATCGTTCGGTGAACTCTTGAATTATCTTTATTTTTTCTTCGCTGCTCGATTCTTGCTCTGATTTTATTTTGACCTCTTGAGTTTCGTCTTTCTTAATTACTTTATTTTCTTTGTCGTTATTTTCGTTATTTATTGTTATATCCTCCTCGCTGTTGACGACACACTGCTCCGGAGTGTGGATTTCTTTTGTATTGACTATTTTCGACATATTGCTTCTACTTGATATTTAATTTCTGTTCATCCGTCTTTGTCGAATTTCTTGGATTTCCTCTCTCTGTAATCTCTGCCATTCGATTTGTTGCTGTTCCGAATATTTTCTGGTCCATTAATATCGAACATCATTCCTATTTCTCCTCGTATTACTTCGTCGTCTTTGATTGTTTGTGGATATTCGTTGAATCATACCTCCTAATTGCTCAATCTCTTATCTTAGGTTGCCTTGTGTACTTTGACTATAATTGTTCGGTTTTGGTCGTCTCGATTTTCTCTCGATTGGACAATTTGCAGATATATGTCCGTTTAGGTTGCAGTTATAACAGGTTCTACTCTCGTATCTTGTGGTTGTCTTCATTATCGTCATATCTCTTCAATGTCTGACCCCTTGTGTTTGGTTATTTTGTGGACTCTTCTTGATTTGGTTTGGTTTTTTGTTGACCTTGAATTCTTCTCATTCGACAATTCTTTGACATTTGACTGCTTTGATTGCAATTAAAACAGATTATCATTTCTTCTCCTACGTTTTGTGTAGGGTTCATTGCTATTGATTGTCTGTTAGTACTTTTTTGTGCGAACTCTTCTATCACATCCTTGGCAATTCTTTAGTTGATAATCTCGGTCAGTTCCGCATCCTTTTCCTGAATAGACATTACACACTGGACTGCAGCTCGCGTTGTTAATCCTGAAATAATTATTATAGTTTACAAATTTACCTCTACTGTCTTGAATCCTCTTAACTGGCATATCGTAAATTCGTGATGGTTTTTTAATGTATTCATTTGTTTGCGGGTAAATATCTTTCGTTTGTCTCGTTATTTCCATCACTACTTTTATTGGTTCTGATACTCGATCTTTTAACTCGGTTTGCTCATTTTCTCTTTCGACTCTTTCTTCCATTGTGGTTAATATTTTCTCTTCCAGCCATGTTTCAGCTATTTTTGTTCAAACTGTTTTTATTTCCGAATTCCCAGTTTCTTTTTTGTCATTTAAATCTTCGTCGTTGCATTTTCTTTCTGAATGCATCTCCTGTACATTCCTCTTTAAACTCGAAAATATTGGTTCTTGCTTCCTCATTTCTGGTTTATCGTGTGTGATTTCGTACATTGTTGATTCTCTCAAATATATTTCTGTTTCATCCGTGTTTTTACTTGGCAACTCTTGGTTAATTTTCTCTCGAAGTTTTTTTTCATCTGTGTACTCGTACTTGTTTTCAACTGAATTGGAATTTCTGGTTCGGGTGATTTCACGTTGTTTCCTTTATCGGTTAACTTTTCCGTTAATTTATCATATTTTTCGGCTTCTGTTTCAAAACTTTCTAATCTTGTTGTAATCATTGGTTCTGCTATCGCTACTGTATTAAGTTTTCTATCTGTTGCTGCTTTTCACTCTTTTTGAATTCCAATAAAATGGTCTATTTCTTTATCCTTGTTCTCCGTTCGTTTTGGTATATTCTCAGTTTCTCTACTCAATGGTTTCCTTGATTCCGGTTTCTCGTAACTCGTTTTCTTGATTCTATCTATAGTTTATCGGCTCTATTATTCGTCGTTTACTTGATCTCTTTATTCTTTTGGTTTACTCGATCTCTTTATTCTTTCTCAATTATCTAAACATAAATAACACTTCTAGTATATATTATTCTACATAAATTTCCGCATTAATTTATCGTACTACTCTCACTGCTTTTCCTTAATTCTTTTCTCTACGTCAACTTCTTATCTTTTTAATTTTTGTTTTTTCATTTTAAGTTTATTTTAAATTATCTATAGCTCGTATCAATTATCTATTTGTTTCGTCTAAATTATCCTTATAGTCGCATCAATTATCTATCCTGTCGTATCAATTAACTATTTTAATCAAATAAATCATCACCATCATATCAATAATCGTCTCGTTAACTATTCTCCTTTATCCCTTTATCGTTTATCCAAAAAAAATTCCTTAATCTCTATGCGCTATGGCCTTTTTACTTAACTACTCTCGTCTTTTTCCTTAAACTTTATCCGCTGTTGCTCTATGGGCCTTTTTATTTAAATCTTCTTGTCTTTTTCCTTAAACTTCATCCGCTGTTGCTCTATGGGCCTTTTTATTTAAATCTTCTTGTCTTTTTCCTTAAACTTTATTCGCTGTGATCGTTTTTCTTTTGATTCATCTCCCTTCATTTTTAAGTCTATTTTGAATATTCTATATCTCGTAATAATTATCTATCGACCTCGTATCAATTATCTATATAGTCTTATCAATTATCTATGTGGTCGCATTAATTATCTATATTACAATAATAAAATCATTATACTCATACTCTCATTCAATCTGTAAATCATTTTTCCTATGTCTCATTGATTTAAAAATCGTTTACTCAATTCTTAATCGCTGGCGCTCTATGCCCTTTATCGTTTCCGTTAGCTCTCCGACCTTCGGCATCTTATTTCAACTGGCATTCTGTGGCCTTCAATCTCTAATCTCATTTCAACTGGCACTCTATGGTCTTTAATATCTAATCATAATCATATCTCATCTGGCACTCTATGGCCTTACTATCTAATCGTATCTCATCTTTAATATCTAATCATAATCATATCTCATCTTTAATATCTAATCATATCCTATTTAACTATAATCATATATCATCTTTAGTATCTAATCTTGATCACATCTTTACTGTTATAACCATATCTTATTCCAAGATCATCTCTTATCTTTAACATCTAATCATAACCGTATAATATCTGTTCTCATCTTTAATCATAATCATATTTCATCATTAATATCGGAGTTGAGTTTCATCAGTGACTTTTGGGTGAATTTGAGGCCCCACACTGACTCTCAATCCATGGCGTCTTTTGTCTAGCGCATTTTACCGGTTACGCCTTTCTCACCGCCATTCGGATATTCAGTACTCGGTGTGGGATCCGGGTTATTGTACCAAACTTCTCGCTGGGAAAACTAAAAAAAACATTCCCTCGGTACTCGGTGTGGGATCCGGGTTGTATACCTCGGAGAAAGTATGGAAATACCTAGACGTTCAATCAAGTTCCAAAAACGGTTTACTTGATTTCCGGAATAGTGAAAAGAAAAGGAAGCGATAAATGGGCGCGGAAATTTTTTCAATATAACTATCTAATATCTGCCCGCTCTCCCGTCAGATTTCCGGCACAATTCGGACGCCCTGATCTGATCCTTAGTAGATCCTTTCGAGTATGAACCATTTACCAGTTAGTTCACATCTCGCCTACCGTTTGGTGTCCTCGATACTCGGTGTGGGATCCGGGTTGTGTAACGAGTCCCGCCCAGCAATAAAATAAATTCGCTCGATACTCGGTGTGGTATCCGGGTTTTTGTATCGAACGGCTCAGCGCTACCAGTCCTTTGGCTGATAACATCCTGAACACAACAGTCCGTAGCTGTCCTCTGGTGCCTCACCACCAGCTAGGGAAAAAAATGTCTCTAGGTACCTTTACTAACTTTTCAGCTTTCTTACCGGTATCTAAATCATGCGCATTTTCAATTTTTATTTTTATTTTCGGTTTCCCCTTCACTTTCCCAATTCAAAAATTGTAGTAATCGCGTTGGTTTGTTCCCCAAAGAGGTGATCAATCTCTCGCCAGGAACTCCCCAACATTTGCGACGGATCCTACTACCTTCCTCTCCTCGGGTTGATTAAGGTTCCCCATCGGAATAAGCGTACTATCGTTATGATAGCTCGGTTTAAATCTTACTTTCCAGTATTATTTCCATATAATATAAATAACATTACAAAATATACTAACAAAATGATGCATCGAAACTTTTACCGTACATGTGTGATTTTTCAGCTTTCACTGTTTAAGTTGTGTTTTACTTGTCCACTCAGAATTTATTTAACGGCTTTTATGAAGTTTTCGGCTTTTCCCGTATGTTTTACACCTTTCGGTTGCTATTGTTGTCTCATTTATTATTATTATTAATCCAAACTCATCGTACTCGTTTTTAATCATCATTTTCCTCTGGTTGCTAACTATTATTCTCGTAATTCATTATTATCTCTAATCCTTTATTTTCATTAATAACAAGCATCATCATTTTATTCATCTACCCTCATTTCTTATAATTCATTTCATTTACACCTGAACATTTCCTTTTATCTACGCCTAAGTTTCTCCATCATCTGGATTATCTTTTCGTCAATTTCTCTAACTTAATCGATTATCTGTTCTCGTTTAGTATCTAATTTGGCTTTACTTGACCTCATGTCTTTTGTAATACGTACAATCAATTGTTCGTTACTTCCGCTAATATTTCTCATCTCATAGGAGTAGGGGTTCGAAATCGTTGAAACCTTTTCCGTTAATATTTTGATCTTTAATTTAATTACTTTCAATTAATCGTTTATTACGTTTAGAATTATTTTAACTGACTTGGTGATCACGTCTTATTTCAAACAATTTTAATCCAGTAATTTCTAGCTTTCCAATTTTTTACGAACTCTCAGATGACCCGCATTTTTGTGGTTTCCCCTATTTTTTAATCACTTTAACCCTCGTGATTTCCACCTTTTCCCTGTTTTTATTATTTTAATTTTTATTTATTTATCTATATTTTTATATTTTTATTACTACTTCTACGGTTTTTTGGATGATATTTACACGATGATTCCATTGATTTATACAACCTACCCATAATTTTATTTTTATTTATAGTTTCCTGTTTCTTTGATTCCTGCTCTACAAATATTGATAATTTTATCCCCACTTTCCTGTTGAATCGTTTCATTTTTGAAATTTTTGTGTATCTAATATTTTAATTTATTTACATATATTGATATTTTCCTCTCTTATTACAATACTCGTCATTCATGAGTTTTCTAAACTGTTGTTTTGTTTCATCATATTGTTGGGGTTGTCGGTGACTTCGAATAGAAATTATTGTCGATCTGACTCCAAACGTGCTTTAAACACCAGTAACGAACTCCAAACGATATAAACTTTATTGATTAATACACTTTGTCTCCACTGATTTACAAAAATATTTACAATTCACTTTCAAAATTTTTAATTTCTTCCCAATTCTCTGAATTCTAGAGTATTCGAAGGTTTTGACCCATTGTAACTTTTTATCAAAAGTTCACATGATGATAGTTCTATGGTAATTTTTGATCGTCTTATTATTCTACACAATATATCAAAAATTAAAATTTTTTGCCAAAGTTGTGACCCTTTATAACTTTTTATCTAAAGCTCTGATGACTAAAGTTCTATTGGCAATTTTGCTTGTTTCATCGATCTCTACAACATATCAAAAATTAAAAATTTTGACTAAGGTTTTGACCCTTTATAACTTTTGACCCAGAAGTCAGACTGCCATACTTCTATAGTAAATATTGCTCAGTTTCTCAAGCTTTACAACATATCAAAAATTAAAATTTTTGAAGGTTTGACTCTTAATAACTTTTTATCCAAAGGTTGGGAGATCCTAATTTTATCACCACTTTTGCCATTTCATTGTTCTGTACAACATATTAAAAATAATTTTTTTGACCAAAGTTTGAGCCTTTTTAGCTTCGAACCTTTAGAAGATATGACCATGGTTCTATTGGCAATTTTATTAAGCTCATTCTTCTCTACAACATATCAAAAATTATATTTTTGGTCAAGGTTTGACCCTTTACACCTTTGAAGTTCGATAAGATACGACTATAGTTCCATTGACAATAATACTCAACTCACCGTCCTGTACAACATATCAAAAATAAAATTTTTTGGCCAAAGTTTGACCCTTGGTAACTTCGAACCTTTAGAAAATACAACCATAGTTCAATTGGCATTTTTACTCAGCTCATCGTTCATTGTTCTCTACATAATATCATCGAACTGTTTTCTCATCGTCAATAAGTCGATCGTTTTCCTTCGTTTGTTGTTAAGTTCCATTCTTTAGTTCATCCTCTCTCCGTGGTCCGACAAAATGTCGTTTCTTCTGGTTGTCTAGCTAAGAAATGATTTTTATTCCCGGTTGAGGGTGTTCCAACAAAGTATTTGTTATTTCCTCTTTTCAATTGGCTTTTGCTTCCTGTTAATTTTTCGTGTCGTTTGATTTTACCAAGAAAACCACTTTCATCCCGGCTGAGCCCCCAAATTTGTATGGTGGGCTAGTCGTTTATTTCATTACGTATTCTCTTAATTTGTAGTCAATTTGGTCGTTTTTCATCGTTTATTACAGTTATTGTTCTCGACATATTTCATCTCTCTTGGGGTTCGACAAAATGTCGTCCCGAAATTTTCTATTTAATAATTAAACATTTGCTTTTATTTCCTTGGGTTCTTTGCAAAAACAATCATTTCTGATCCCGGCTGAGCCCCCAAATTTGTATGGTGGGTTTCTGGGTTTTGATATTTTGAAACTATATGGTTGTTACCCAGACAACCCCATACAAATATTTCCTTTGCTTACCACTCGGCAACCGTTGCTGAGCAATGTTGGAACTGTGATCGAGTGGGTAGATCGTCCGCAAAAAGTGAGCGCTATTGCTAATGCTATAATTGACCGAACGATCCATGGGTCCAACGAGCTGCCGATAGGAGGCCTGTGCTCGATTTTGAATTTTAGGTCCCATTATTCTCCTATCTCATATCATTCATTGTTATGTCCATTCCCATAGTACTTTTTATCGTTGTCCATGTCGAAGATTATTCTTTGGTCGGTACACCCTTGGTTATGTTAAGTATTCACACACTAGTTCTCTTACTCTTATCCCTATCATAACTACAATGTTTCCTATTATTATTACTAGCATTATCATTGTTGCTATTATATGTATTACCTTTATTAATTGTTACTACTATTACCTTTATTATTATTTTTATTACTATAACTGCCATTATATTTATTGTTATTACCACTATGATTATTACTACTATTATTATTATCATAATTATTATCATCATTACTACAAATACCATGATTATTATTATTATTACCATTATTATTATTATTATTATTATTATTATTATTATTATTATTATTATTATTATTATTATCATCAAGTTTTTACTAGGGATCCTTCATTATTCCTCCGCTTTATAAAATATTTTTCTTGTATAAAAATTTAGCTGTAATCCACCTGTATTTTCCCGGTTTTTCGATAAAGTATTTATGTTAATTCGAAAAATTTTAGCAGCGTACCGCCCTTATTTTTTGGTTTTATAAGGATATTAATCTAACATTTGAACAACATTTCATTTTTCTTTACTATTTTCTATAAGTATTTTCATCAATTCGGAAAATTTGAGCAGCGTTCCGCCCTTATTTTATAGTTTCATTTTTACTTTACCATTTTTGTCAAGTATTTGAATTAATTCGGAAAATTTGAGCAGCATTCTGCCCTTATTTTTCAGTTTCATAATAATCTTATACCAACCGTTGAGTCGCATTTCACTTTTATTTTTCTATTTTCTATAAGTATTTTAGTTGATTCGGAAAATTTGAGCAGCGTTCCGCCCTTATTTTATAGTTTTTTATGATAAGTGTTTTAACTATTCCCAAAAATTTGCGCAGCGTTCTGCCCATATTTTCCGTTTCAATTGACATAATTTATTTAATTTTTATTTAAATATTATTTTTCGTGATTTTGAGTCGTTCGGATCAATCTTTTTCCGATGGCTATTCATTTTAAGTGTTGCAACGATTTCGCAATTTTCCCCGAAACCCATTCCCTCTTTTTGTCCTTAAGATCTATGTATGTTCATTTCATAGTGAGTGCCCACTGGACTACTCGGTGCTAGAGATTTTGAGTAGATCGTAGAATCACTTAGGTCGATTTTAAAGAAATCGAGAAACGAGGAACTAACCAAAAGACCACTTCCTTACTCCTCCTTTCTTCTATACGGAATAATATTGACGTTCCGATCCCTGCGTTCCGCACGCCGGGTCTTCACGGGCACAGATCATCGGCGGTATTCCACGCACTTACACGAATCTGAATACTGTATATGATTTTACTATCTTGCAATGTATTGGCTGTGGGCCGGAAAATTTTCGACAATTAGAAAATAATTTAAGCATCATAATAATTTATTAAAACCAAAGCTAAATTACCGGCTACTTCCATTAAAATTCATAAATTCAACCATCCAAATTAAAAACATTGAATTAAACTTCCAAAATAAATCGAATGCATCCATAAAAATTCATAAATCCATATCCATAAAATTCATAATTATCCATAAATCTATATCCTTCCTAAATAAATCGAATACATCCATAAAAATTCATAAATCCATCCAAATTAAAAACATCGAATTAAATAATCCAAAGTGAAACTGCTGACAACCAGTGTCAAAATACGATTTAAAATCAATACTGAAAATTAAGATTAGATATTTGTCAAATCATATCAGTATATATACCTATAATTTGGCCTTAACCTTGCATGTTTTTAAACAAAATTCGACTTTGAAATTATTTATGTTATCTAAATTAAATTTTTATTTATTTCTTAATTTAAATTGGTAATTTATTTTTAACATTTTAAATTAAATTTATTCATCCAAAAATATTTTATTTTTATTCATTTAATTCATTAATTTTTAATTTTATATAAATGGTCATTTTACGGTCGAATTTTCTTGTTATTATGTTATTTTTTATGTAAATTTCGTGCGGTTCTTGATGCATTTTGTATTTATTTTATTTTACTTTTTATGTTTTTGATTTTATATTTATTTATATTGTCTCAGATTTTAAAATGTTTAATTGGTGTTGTGTATTATATTTTAAGTTATCTTGGTGCTAGGTTTTCGTGTTGTAATACTGATGCATTTAAACAATTCTCAAGGCTATTGGTGTGCTGGCCCAACAATAGTATATAATTTTAATTAGAAAAGAAGAACATTTGCATTTTCAAAAAATGTAATATTGTATTTAGCGCTGATTATGTAAATATTTAATTAACAAGTAGAACTGAAAAAAAGAGGTAAAACTTCCTCTAGAGTGTTAAACAAACGCCTTAAACATTTTAAGTTTAAAAATAAATCACATGTTCTATTTTTTTATTCTACATATACATATATACGATTTTCAACACATCATTAATCAGTTTATTTTAAATTTTATTTTCAAATTAAATTTATTTCAAATTTTCTCAAAGGCGAAATACTGAAAGTTTTGAATGTTATAAATCTTTAAAAGGAAAAATAATAATAAATTAAAAAATTCTTCAAAATGAAATTAAGATTTTTTTTATTGACATACTTTACTTTAATTTTATAATTCCTTAAAAATCCCCGCTTGATGGAAATTTTGATAATTTAAAAAATAGTTTGTTTATTCATGCCGATTTAAGGTTTTCAAAATTTGAAACTAGTTATATATATAATTGAAATTTTTAAATTAATCTCGGATATTTTAATATGATATGCTCAGTTTAAATTATGAAGAATTACACAAGCTTTCAATTACGCACCCGGAAAAAGTTTGGGACGAGTTAGCAAAGGAGGTAGTTTGGAGCAAACCTTATACATCGGTCATAAAGGATAAAGACAAGCCAATTCCGAAATGGTGTGAATAATCCAATATTTTCTTTTAATTTTTATAATTCTATTCAGGTTTGTTGGCGGAGAAATCAACATGTCTTATAATTGCTTAGATAAACACGTCCTGGACGGGTACGGAGACGACGTGGCCATTATCTATGAGTGCACAATAACAAACACAACTGAAAAAATTACTTACCAACAACTATTAACATTGGTTATAAATAAATTGAATTAAAAATTGTACGATTTTAATGAATTTCAGGTAGAACAATTAGCAGGGGTGATGGTTAATAAATGCCATATATTAAAGGGTGACCGAGTTTTACTATACTTTCCCGTCACAATCCAGGGAATGGCGGCCATGTTGGCGTGCACGCGGATTGGTGCGGTCTACGTTGTCATATTCAGCGGATTCGCTCCAGATTTGATAGCAGGTCGAATGAAGCACACTGAGGTTAAATTTGAAGCTCGAAATATTTTTTTGAGAATTTTTTAATAAATTTAAAATCTAGCATTTAGAAATTCTAATAATGAAAAAATTTATTGAATTGGATTTGTGTGATATAAATAGTGAGGCTTGTTTGTGAATGTTTATTCTGCATTATGAGATCGTCTCCGAGTCTTGTTGTAAGGACTTTGTGTTTATTAGTGAATTTCAAATGTGCTTAAATCAGGTTTGGCTCTTATTTATAAATTTATCAACTTATTTTTGAATGACTCTTTAATAATCAATAGTAGGTAAAGGTGAGCTTTCTAACTCCCTTATAGCTACTAATCCCCCTTCCACATCCCCACTAAAGAAGGCTTTATATAGAATAAGTTATAAGTTTCTATTCCTTCTAAAAACCTTTGAATTTGTAGACATTGACTTTTAAGTGAGAAATTGTGCTGAAAATAAGAATCTAAGGTTACGATTCGGGTCTTCTTCAGATACATGGTAACTGACGAGATGTATATTGTTGCAGAAGACGATTTACTCTTTTATTTAACGTAATTAGTTTTTTTTATAGTGACACAAACAGAATTGCGTCCAACCACTTCCCTAAATGAAGAGTTCTTAAAGGTTCTTCAGATATGTCGTTCTAATCAAATTTCTATAAGTAAAAAGAGCATGAAAGTGAAATGTTGTATTAAAAATCTGAATTCTTACTGTGAATTACACTATGTTTATATTTCAGCCTAAACTAGTAATAACAACCAACATAGCATATGAACCGGGGACAACTATTAATTACAAAGAACAAGTTGAAAAGGCTGCTAAAATTTGTCAATTTACCCCTGCTTATTCTCTTGTTTATAACAGACCGAATACTGCACCCGCTAAAATGGTAAAAGGGAAAGATTTTGATTGGGAAACTGAAATCAAAACCGCTACTCCTCATGCTGCGGTTCCACTGGAATCCAACCATCCTATGTTTATTAATTATACATCCGGAACGACTGGTCTTGTTGAATTTTCTCCACTTGATGAGTAATTATACTATTTTCTTACAGGTGAGCCCAAAGGATTTGTCATGGGAACTGGAAATTCTATAGTTACTGATAAGTATTTCTTAAAATATGTTGGAGGATTGAAAAGAAAAGAATGTTTTTGGATGTTAAGTGATTTTGGATGGATATCTGGCCAAACTCTAATGACCTACGGACCTTTACTGGTCGGCTGCACGATTATACTTTTTGAAGTTAGCTACTGTTGAGGTTTATTTCAAAGTCTCAAATGTTTTCAGGGCAAACCAGTAAATAAACCAAATTCCGCTGAAGTAGCAAATATTGTAAATAAATATGATATTGTAAGTTTCGGTACAGCGCCAACTGTGTTTCGAATTTTCCGAAAAATGTGCCCCGAAGAGCAGTTAAAACTTCCATATAAACATCTAAGAGCAATTTATGTCGGAGGTAAGAATAATTTTACTGACAATTTAAATGTAATATAATTTACCGATAATTTATAATTAATATAATTTACTGACAATTTATAAGTAATTTAATTTACTGACAATTTACAATTATTATATTTTATCGACAATTTATAAGTAATATAATTTACTGATAATTTATAAGTAATATAATTTACTGACAATTTATAAGTAATGTAATTTACTGATAATTTATAAGTAATGTAATTTACTGACAATTTACAATTATTATATTTTATCGACAATTTATAAGTAATGTAATTTACTGACAATTTATAAGTAATATATAATCACCGAAAATTTATAATAGCCAGTGAAATAATGATTTCACCTAATACAAGGAATGACATGACCAAATGCACAACTAACGCGAGCACCTCTGTCTTGCAAATATTGTTGGTACTTACTCAGTCGAGCTCCAATTTGTTACCGCTACAGTTGAGTAAATTCACTGAGTACCGTTAGGACTATTTTATTCTTTACAATCTGCGTACCGATGAAACTCTCATGTCGGTAATGTACACAATGAACAAAAACCAATAAGCAGGTGTGCTCCACTACCAGAACTATTCCTCATTGCCTTACTTTCGAATTCAATACATCCGATACAATATATTAAGTTGACTTATCTTTCTATAAACAAGGATTTTTGATATTTTTGTTGCTCATCTTCATACAGTCTTTATTGGATGCTAATCGATGACTTTTTTACTCAAAAAATTGAGAAGGAACTTACTCTTATCTCTAGTCTTTCTGGTATTACCCCGGTTACCTTACCATCCTCAAGCTAGGATCTTCGAGATGTCCTGCACCAAGACTTGTTTCGCTAACTAGGGAATAACTCTGGCTTCAGATGGTTCAGTCATAGCATTACTTCACCTTAGGCCAGAAGAATCCATAATTCCGTCCACTTCTCAGTATTTAAATGGGGTTTGTTATTCAGATCTGCCCATTATAGGAACTTGAAAGATTATTTAAGATTACACAATTACACAAAACAAAATATTTACTACAAAGTCTGTGTCGGTATTAGCCAATTTTGTGCTATAAACAGTGTTGCCAGATTTTGAAAACATCATGTCGGGAGTAACGAAACATTTCAGCTTCAAAATGTTGAGTGAACGCCAATTGCTGGAAAAACCTAATTTAGAAAACGAGAGCAGAAATCCGGAAGTCGGGAAATATAATTTTCTAACGGTAGACTCCCCATGAAATCGGGAGTTCCGGCAGCCCTGACTATAAACAAGTCTTCTAAATTATAAATATAGACAAAAATAACAAAACTATGTATTATTTTTTAGTTTTTTGTATTGTTGGAAATTTGCCGCCCCTGAAAAATACCGCCACAAACACTAGAATTCTCAAAGCTTATTATGCTTATTTTTCGTTCCCACTCACGCATTCAAATAAGTATTAGTCAAGCAGCTTTTTCTCAGATTTGATTAGAATTAAGTTAAAAATTATTCAAAAAAATAAAGAAATTAAATTATAATAAGTAAAATTCATCACTTTATATTTTTATGCATCAGAGGAGTTTTGACTACAATCCTTCCAAATTTTGATAGGCCGTTATTTCAGGTCTTAGATTTCACCAAGACGAGTTATCAGTTTATAAAACAAATTATTATCAGCAAATAATAAGAAAAATAATAGAGCAAGTCAGATGAAGCGGGATTTTTTGGCACAGAGCCGTTTTTGCGCGTCTCGTTTGAGATTACCGAGAAGTGCCTCTACTGCCCGAATATGCGTCACATCTTGTCCATCGCAAATTTTCACTTTCAAATCTTTATATTTTGAATAGCCTAATTGTGCCGTCAGTCGTTTCATTTGAGATGGGTTCCTAATAATTTTTGGATGGATTAATGAACACCGAATTTCGGAAAACCTATATATATTAAAGGTTAAATATTGTACATATCCACAGGCCCGTTCCTGGTGGGGACACAGAAGGTGCCACCGCACGTGAACGGCCAAGTCGAAGGGCGGCCGCCGACCATCTATTATTATATTTACAGGGTTTTGCATTATTATTAAATCATTTTTGCATTATTATAAAATTAATTTTGCATTATTATAAAATCATTTTTGAATTATTATAAAATCATTTTTGAATTATTATAAAATCATTTTTGAATTATTATAAAATCATTTTTGAATTATTATAAAATCATTTTTGAATTATTATAAAATCATTTTTGAATTATTATAAAATCATTTTTGAATTATTAAAAAATCATTTTTGAATTATTATAAAATCATTTTTGAATTATTATAAAATCATTTTTGCATTATTATAAAAGTTAATAGTATTATGAAAATAAAAAAATAAACACTATTATTTAAGCATTAAATTTATTATATAAATTGATTTCTTGACAGACCAATAGCAATAAATTTTGTCATATTGGTATAAAATAGTTGTACTGGCAAATCTTTGTTATTAAGAACGTTATCAATTTTGTCTTTATTTATATTCTTTAGTTTATTCGTCATTTATGTTCGAAAGCTCTACAATAAACCTCTCTTTCATTTATAACTCTTGGGCAGTTTCTTTCAACAGGCACTTTAACTAATTTTTTACTCGAATATTCCATCTTTTTAATAGTTCGCGAAATTGTGGATAATGACATCGGAAGTAAATTTTTAACAAGATTTGAGGGTTAAGCTACAGTTTGAACATTTGGGAGTTTGCAATTATAGGGCGAGCAACAGAGTTTGACTTCCAATATTTTGCCCTTTTTCGTTCACTTGTTTCGACCTTATTCATATAAGCAAAGTCGCCCCTCCATCATCGTCTAAGTAAATTTCCAACGGCACTTAAAAATATTCCTAAAGTGTTGGCAATTTCAATTTCTTTCTTTTCCTTCTCCTTTTCAACTAATTGTTGATAGTTTCTTACGTTATCACACTTCGAGTCTTTCTTTCTTCTTGCTCTGTCATTTTTTTTAATAAATAATACTTTAATGGTGAATTTATAATATTTTAATAATGATTTATAATTTTATAATAATGCAAAAATTTTTAAAATATAAAATTTAATTTTAATTTTGAGTACTAAACTGTAAAAAAACATCTCCTAATTTCTTTAAGTAATTTCCAATTTACTTATATTTTTATTAACATTCCAAGACAAATCTTTAAATTTTGCTATTAAAAATTTGTAAGTATGCCATGACTAAATTAAATTAATAGGGGCGGCAATATTGTTTTTGCACCTGAACGGCCAGCAACACAGGAACGGCACTGCATGTCCGCTAAATCTCTATCTAATATACTAAGTTGATAACTTTGATTTCTAAAAGTAAAATATTATACGGATTAGTTAAATATTTTTCACTATATTTATTTTGCATTTATTTTAATAGAAATTTATAATCTTGCGAAACAGTTATTTATATGGGTTAAACTAAAAATGAAGTTATTTATAAATTGTGCCTAAAAGTCACGTATCGAAAGTCACAATGTAAAAAGTCAGAATAAATAATAATCACAAGCCGGTTAATAAAAAATGAACGAAAAATATTAAACTCGAATAGGAAAAGTTTATAAAATATTTAATTTGACTCTCAGTTTCATTTTCAGACACTAAAAGTTTATAAAAATAAAAGTTTATGTACAAAAAATCATTCCATCGGTTTTTAATTTGATTAAAAATTCTTGGATCTATCAAAAATTATTTGATAAAATAAATGTAGGATTATTGAATAAAAATAATCAATAGTATAAATCAGTGTTTCCCAAACCGGGGTACGCAGTGGATTTTTTGGGGGTACGCAGGTCTATTCAATCTTCTATTATCTAAATATTAAAAGATAAATAAAAAATTTAATTAGATTAAAATGTCTTATTAACATTTTATTAATACAAAAAATATAAATATAATCTTGTTTTTTATTTATTGTTTATATTTTTGAATCAATAACCTATATTTTTAGAAATAAACTAAGTTTAAAAATCAAACTATAAAGTAAATCTTTTATATAAATGCAATTAAAATGTAAATCGCTTCGTTTTAAATTTATTTTTAGAATGATTTTATAAATTTATTCCACTGTTTCATAATAATGATTCTATTTCAACTTTAATTTTAGATATTAATCAGAAAACATTTTTTTTAGATTTTTAAGTCCTATTGATTTTTCATTAATGCTAATAATTTAAAGGTCGTATATTTTAAAAGATATTATAAAAAAATTTATCATTATATATAAAATTTTAAAGCAAAGGGGTACATTATAAAATGAAAATGATCAAGGGGTACGCGGTACCAAAAGTTTGGGAAACACTGGTATAAAAAAACAAGTTTATACGAAATTTTTAAAATATTTGAAATTTGATTTGACATTGAATAAAATTTTTCACTTCAATAAATGTTTTCTATTCAATAACTTTTAAATGTGTTAAATGCAATTTAATTCGAATATTCCAACAATTTATTTATCAAATAACAATTTAAATTCAAACGCTTATCTCTACTTTTATTGTTATTTCGTGTCATAATTTTGATTACTTTAATCTAAAGTACTTTAACATATAATAAAAAAATAAATATTTAACACAAATAGTTATTTCAGCCAACTGGTAGGTACTTAAATTGCACACAGCATTAAAAAATCAATATTGGACTTTAAATATCTTTGCGCGAAACTGAAAATAAATTGTGTTATATATTATTGCACGGAGAGTAGGGTGCGCAATAACTGGTAGTGAATCAGTAAGCTTGCACCCTACTCAAATCTTCACGAAAAAATCTTTTTAAGTATAATATTGATTTTTGAGTACAGTGTGCAATTTTATTTTTGGCTATATTCATGAAAACTTAAAATAAAGTGTTATTTTTGCACACTAATAAATTACTAATATGGATTTTTGAGTATAAAATAGTGAGATCAAGGTGTAAAAGGGCAATTTTTGTGTTTTGTTTTATCGTGTCATATTGTGAAGATTTGAGATGTCTCAAGTTCTTTTTGCCAAAAATTTAGAGATTTATAAGCTAAATATTTCTTCTGACGGCAACCTTTTCATGACTCGACGGGAAGCGTGTTTTGCAAAATTTAAATTCTTTTTCTATAGAAGATTCTTTGTATATTTCGAAAAATTTCTTTTTTCAAAATATGTAAACTTTTATTACCAACAGGTTTGATGACCGTACCATTTTTAAACTTTCAGTTTAAGATGCTCAAAATTATGAAAAACATGATTTTTTGACTCATCTTTCGACGCAATATAATGCAAAGGTCTGAAAAAATTCAAGATTTTTCCTTCGTAATATTTAAATAGGTAATTGGAAAATATAAAAGGCGATTAAAATCTCGCCTGAATCAGTCTCGGTTATTGCTGACACTCAAAAGTTGAGCTTTTTATCAGAGTTAGCGAGCCTCTTGAATTTTGATACTTTTTACAAAATGCTTATAACTAATGTAAATCACCGTAAACTTTTACATTGATTTCTCTTGATGACAATTTCTCAATAATTGAAAGAATTTTTTTAAAAATTCATACAAAAACTTCAAGTATTTGTTTCACTGAAAAGTATAAATGATAAATACAACTAGTCTCCTTAAAATGAAATCAATTTACAACAAGAAATTCAAGCGCCGAGAAATTAAGAATGCTGGAAAAAAGCCAATAAAACTTTATAGTTTTTTGGCTCAAACTATACTCAAAAATGGTTTGTTTGAAGTGTGCTCAAATTTATCTATTTAAATTTTCATTTACAAAAATTATTTAACCATTTTAATATACTTTTTTATTGATTTGCTTAACTTAAATATTCATTAAATGAATTTATAATTGTGACATTATCTAATTTGTTTTTGGCTTTTTTTCGTGGCTTTTTTCACCTGTATTCGAAATTAGAATGGCCAAGAAAAATAAAAAAAAACTATCCAATGAAATTTGGGGATAAAATTGCAAGAGCGCAACTCATTTTGTTAAGCAATTTCTATTGGTTGCGATTTTGAAATGGATTTTTAAAATTCTATGAAACGAATTATTTTTGAATAAATAATTAATTAAAGGAGAGTTGTCAGATTCGGATTTGCGACAATGGATTTCGAATATATTTTCCTGCCCAATATATAACCTATGGGGACAAAGTGAATTGGGCCCAGTAGCAACTGGGCCTCTGCTTGGATTCAAGCGACCAAATTACGATTTACCCTTGCCGATATTAACCGTAGATTTAAGAATTGTAAACAGTGATACTGGAGAAGAATTGCCAAAAGAAACTGTTGGAAGAGTTCTACTCAAAACGCCTATTTGTCCGTCGGGCGCTCTGACAATTTATAAAAATCATCAAAGATTTTTAAAATCATATTTCACTAAATATCCAGTAAGATTTTAAAATTTTAAAAATAATTTTAATGAATAATTTTTATTATTATCATACATTTTTTGCAAAATATTGTATAATTTTTGTTTGTCTAAAATGCTGCATCATAGGGGAAAATGTTGCCTTTATGTATCCTTCCAAAACTGTGACTTATCAAAGATTTTATTATAAATTATTTCTTATTTAACAAAAACCACATGAAAATGTATTTGAACCTTCTCCTATTCAAGACATAATGCACGGTTTTGTTAGAGAAACCTGGCAATAATGAATAAGTGCAATTGGCCATTTCATATGTTACCTTTATCTGTAATAGTGGAATATAAGGACTAAGCCCAAGCCAAATCTACCAGATGTTGAAATGTAAATAAATTGGCACTATATGTGATGCACCTTCTCCAGAATCGAGAACGATGCCCGTCGTACGCCCAGGTGCATAGAAAGAAAGAACTAATTGAATATCAAAGAGCATTTCCTCTCAATCAGCTAACAAAGTTGCGCTTGTTGCAGCAGTAGATTGAATTTGAACAAAGACATCTTTATCGTTTCGCTCATTGTCAACACTGATGAATCCGTATCCATTCCTTGAGTTAAACCATTTAACGTGTCCAATAACTTGAGGTTGAACCATTATTAATATTTTCATCAAAACAAAACAAAGTCTTTTGAATAGGAAAACCCAATTCTACAAAATTCAAAAGCTTTACAAACTCGAACGCATTTCAACAAAAATTTGATCAGCAAAATAATTCCATAAAAATCCAAATATATCGAAACAAAATTCCACCAATTCCATAAAAATCAAACTCAATTAATTCACACCTTCACTTAATCCAAACTCGAAACACACATTATACAATTCGACCAAACTTAATCACAAAAATATCTACAAAAAACTCACGTCTCTTTGCGCACACAAATAAATCCAACAAAAAAACCGTCGTGCACACAAAAGCAACAAAATTCACAATTTAACACCAGGGTTTTTAACATAAGGATTATTTTACACTTAGCGGTATAGAAATAAAATCTCATTACACATTTTTAAGGATAATAGTTTATTTTTACAAGAACTGTCCCCTGTTTGTATTACACAAAACTCAAACGACTTATGATGACATAATCATACACAATATTACAAAGCACTCGTGTTTAACACAGTAGGTGTAATATACAATAATTACACAATCACTCAAGTTCGTGTGACACACATAATTGCGTAATCAATTCTAATTTCTTTGAAAATTTCTATCAAGATAATATTTTCAATATTATTACATGTACATTAATGCATTTAAAGCAGTGCTTCTCATCTGGGGCCCTGTGGTCCCAGTTGGGTCAATTTGACTTTTCATTGGGGCAATTTCGAATTTATTGGATTTTTAAAATTTGATAAACCGTAATTTTTCTCAAGAATATTCGTCGTATTTTAGGTATATTATGTTAGAAACTATAGCTCTAACCAAGATCTATGTATTGTACTTACATCTTCTCAATGCAATCTTTACCTTATAATTTTGATTTTTTACAAACATTTTTTGATATCAGATATATAAGCAAAATCTAAATTTTTAAGTAGGGACTTGTAAATTAATTTGTTAATTAATTCAAAAACTGGTGCAATTTGACTTTTAAACTCTATTGTTGGGGAAATAGAGCATAACATGATGAGAAGAACCGCTTTAAGCCTTATGGAGGGGTCAAACGATAAACTGTATTCCCAAAACATATTAGATGAATTTAAACAATAACCTTAAAAATGAAACAAAAACAAGTATCAATATTGTCAGGACCTCGGATTTTGCATAAATATCTAAAAGTTCCTTTTCAAGTCACTGAAGGTTTCAAAACTGCTTTGAAATAAAAAAAACATCAGTAAGTTGCTGCTCTTCAAGAAGTCAAGTAAAGCTTATTTGGCGTATTGAAATAATAAAACAAAAATATTGCAAAATATAAGATATACCGAATGTAACCAAGTATAATAATGAACATTTTTGGATTCCTCCTTTGAATATTTATAAATCTGTTTTTCAACCTTATAATAATAATAATAATAATAATAATAATAATAATAATAATAATAATAATAATAATAATAATAATAATAATAATAATAATAATAATAATAATAATAATAATAATAATAATAATAATAATAATAATAATAATAATAATAATAATAATAATAATAATAATAATAATAATAATAATAATAATAATAATAATAATAATATATAATAAAAACGTTATAAAATATAAAAATATTATATTTTTAACATTTTTAAGTATTTTAATGTTAATATTTTTAATAAAATTTAACTGTTTTATTATTATGAATTTCCATTAATCTATCCTAATTTTCCAAATTTCCAAATTGGAATTTTATAAATAAATTACAATTTGCCTTATTCCATTTTGTTCTGTTTCTATTCACGGTAAGATGTAATGTGATAAAGTGTTTGAAATTTCCTTAAATTACATATTTTATAATTAGAAATCCCCTTAATAAATGATTGAGCCCATCAGTTTTGTATCTTATGTATATTGTTTTTTATATGGTTGTATGTGTTTGAATTTCGTATTTTCTCATGAAAATTATTTTTCCTCTTTTCTATAGTAAATACCCTTAATTTATGTCTGGCGCCCATAATTTTTTTTCCTCATTTCAATTAGATGTGTTTATTAATCCTTATATCTTAATTTATGACTAAACCTACTATTTTTTGCGCTATGCCGTATGCGTAAAATCTACTAAATTCTAAACCCAATGCGTACGTAATACATAAATAACGCTTTATTTAGGTTTTGTTGTCATACTTTTCACTTTTATTTGAACACAATCCAAATTAAATATTTGTAAATTTATACAATTCCAAACCTGTTCTCTAAGAATCTAATGTCCTATAGGGATACTTTGATACAATGGATTACGGAATGATTATGAATGATGGCAGTTTACAAATTCTTTCAAGGTCTGATGATGTAATTCACATTTCTGCAGCCCGTATTTGTGGAGGAGCCTTTGAAGAGGTTTGTTTACAAAACGACAGCTTACTCAACGCAGCAGTAGTACCTTTGGATGACCCGACAGCGGGTAAAACCTTTGATTAAATATAAATTTATAATTTAAATAACTGAAATTAATTTTATAAAATTTTATCATTAAAAACAATAAATAAATGAGACTCTCTTAATCTGCATAAGTCACTGACTTCACAAAATTATGCAAACATTTCTATACGGGGTTCTAATTGTTTTCCATCCTATTCAATGGTAATAGCACGCTACCGGATATTTCCAACTCTAAACCTTTCCGTTTTTTGCAAACGAAGGTTTATGTTGAAGTCCAGCAATAATGAACACAATTTTTACAGTCTTTATTTGAAATTAATATCATACATCAATATGTTATACACTCACCTGCTTAACAATACTGACAGGAAAGGACACCATTTACCGGTTTTTTATCCAGTTTAATTTTCTATTATATAAAATATTTCAGCAAATACGTTTTTCTTTTTTTTGGTAAACAAATAGATAAGAAAAACAATTAAACATGACAACAGTATTCTTTCATTAAATACGACAACGTGTGTGTTAGCTATCCAAATTAACAGAAATTTTCATTGAATTCAAATTAATTTGTCCTAAAAGCCAAAAAGAAATAATTAAATATTTATATTTTTGTAATAAGTTTTTTTATTAAAAGATGTACGCGCTGTTTGAGATTTTCATCTGCCCAGACGCTTTTCGTTTGTTGGATGATTAAGAACATGTTTATTTACTCCTGTCTACTATTTTCATTATAGAAATTCTCAACTCTATTGACATCAGCCTGATTTCAATGCAATTCCAAGACATCACTAAATTTCTTTTTAAAACCTTTTCGGTTGTCAGATTATCTTCCTATTACTTCCAAACTCTTTGGAGTTGCCATAGTTTTATCCATAATTTCGGCGGCATCGGTTGTATCGCATTGAACAAAGGATGGCCACATCTTTCTGAAAGTAGAATTCAACTAACTACTACAAAAACTCAATAGAACAAAACCAGATGCAACATGCGTATAGTGTATCTCATTGAATTTTGATGTATTTACACTCTAAATACTTTATAAACCCACGCAATGGTTTTGTATACATCAATTTTCATAAATTATTCACAGAAATGACAAATATTATGAATAAATTGTAAATTAAAAGTTATATTTTTCATTAAATTTATATTTTTATTATTTTTAATTTTTTATTGTTTAAATTAAAATTTCTTATTTTTTATGCTTTTCAGGCCATTTATGCTTTATTTTTAAAAATCTGATCTGTTAAACCAGTGGTCCCCAAACTTATTTGGCCTACCACCTCTTTTCCAGAAAAAATATTACTCAGTGCCCCCTGGGAATTAATTTTTCAAACATTTTAATAGCCATTAAACAGAAAGATATATTAAAAAATTTACGTTTGAAATTGTGAGAATATAATTAAATTAATTCAATAAAATAAATAAATATTTATTAAATAAAGAATTAAATAAACGTATATTTGTCGATTGATGTGGTATGTAAATTCCTTATGCTTACATTACTTTGCGTTTAATATAATTCCTCAACAATTTTGTTTAAATATTAAAAATAAATTTTGGGATTTTGAATTTTATAAATATTTATTATGGACTTTATTAATACTAAAAGTAACGCATCTAACATGGCGACCACGATGGCCAATTTTATTAAGCCTCCAGAAAATTACGAAATTGGAGCCGACATAGAAGATCTTATACAAGAATGTGAAAGATTTTTCGATCTTATGGGCATCTCAGAAGAATACAGAGAGAAATTACTCAAAGCATTTTTATCAGCAAATGCTACAAAGAAATATGAAGCAACTCGTGAGGATATCAACTATTTGGATCGTCTCAAAGAAGCTTTCAAAAAGCCAATGAATTCGGCACAAAAATAGAAAAGTTTGCAAAACAAATCTTGCGACAGAAATTGAATGAAGAGGAACTACAGAAATTTCTAATTTTTCATGCAGTAGAAGATAATGAAATGAAGAAAGACTGTGGAAGAAATGAAAGAAAGAATCAAGAAACATGAAAAAGTAAATAATGAAATTTACCAGATCAACAATCAAGTTGAAGCAATGAAAACAAATATTAAATATGCAGATATGGTAAAAAATTCGAGGAACTTTCAGATGAAACCAATTAGAAGAAATTAAGCTCGAGTTAAAAGAGAAGTCAATGATCCAAGATCCAATAATTTCTATCAAAGATCTTGACCAAGATTTAATGATTTCAGGAAAATAATAGACGAATTTTAAAATGGTGGGCATAAGAGATCTGAATGCCCAAATGTAAAATGCAATCATTGCTATAAATCAGGACACTTTCGTCACCAGTGCTTCGAACTTCGATCAAACCAAAAACGACAATATCGAGAAAAAGTGGCAGCAATCAAGCAAGCTGATGATAAAAATGAAAGTCAATGCCCAAACGGATATGCTCCACCACAAGAGGAGGTGATCAGAACTCTACAGTAAATGTAACTAATGTATTGCATAAGAATGTATGAATGGGATGATTGATGATCGTTTTTATGCTATGAATAATAAAAAATTTAAACCTTTAGATAATAATTGTGATTGTTGGTTAAACTCGAACGCGTTTTATCGAAATTATTTATTGAACTCGGAATAGAAAGGTAATACCAAAAAAGTTTAAACATTCGAAATCATATTAATAAGAAGGATGATCCTGGTATGCTGCTACCAATTTAGTAATCTTCGGTTACATTTTCGTCAATAGTAATCTTAAATCGCCGCGTTTGACTATTTGCAATCGGTTAATTTTTTTGTTAATAAATCGGTTACCGCACTGAATCCAAAGTACCACTAAATATGATGAAGGAAATGCAATTTAGAACTTTTGAATTGCAGCCCATGTTTCAGAATAAGCCGTATGAGTCTCATTTTGCAGGCAGGATTGTTGGAAGTCGCTTTTGAATTTAAATATAAATTCATCCTTTGTAGTTACTCTCATCAGTTCTTCTTGTAACTGTGGAGATTCTTCTGTGTTTGCACTTGAAACAGGATCCAAATTACAATCAGGTATGTTCATTTTCAAAATATCAAATCGTTTATTTAAATCTGAATGGATAGATCCCAAGTGCTCACTATAAGAAAGTATGTCTTCATCTTTTTTTCTGTTTCTGACAAATTTGGAAACTAGATAACCCAAATGAATCTGTGATCATCACACCCCCATGGATTGCTGCAACACCCACCAGGGGCGGTAGCGCCCACTTTGGGAATGCTGTGTTAAACTTTTATTTAAATAAATATTTTATCTCCCCATTCTGTGACTTTGATCAATCCTTTTTATCAATTACTGAATACCTAAACATATTTAACTTTAAAATTAATATTTCATTTATAAATTACGTTTTTCAATGCTTTTTTTCTTCAACATTTTCCATAAAATTTAAAACAATTATAATTTATATTGCTTCTCTTTTCTCCATTCCAACTCATGGAAAGGTCGAATGTGATAAAGCTCTTGAAATATATTCCAATTGCATATTTTTATAATTTAAAATGCCCATAATGTCCAATTTTAAAATGCTGAATTCTTAAAGACGTTCAATAACTGCTCAGTCAAAACAAAATCCCATAAAAAAACAAAATTATCTATAAATAGAGATTAATATGATCTTATATTTACTCCCTTGTACTTTACTATGTTCAGGTCAAGTTCCAATAGCCTTTCTTGAAGTTAGAAAAGATAAAGCTGTCAATAATAGTGAAGTTATTGCAAAAACTATAGACCAAGTGACCAAAAAAATGGGATCATTTACCCTTTTTAAGAATGCTGTAATCGTTCCAGAATTACCAAAAAATAAAACCGGGAAAATTTTAAGATATTCGCTTTCAGAAATGGCTAATGGGAGGGTTTGGAAGGTAGATTTTTTCCTTTAGTTTTTGTTTTAATATTAATATTTATATTAAATTTATAATCTTTAATCGTTTCCTTTCTCTTTATTACATAAGAATATTAATGACCGGACATTACTGACATAAGGGCCGCAAGTCGGACTAAGAATCCCGAAAGTCACAAATAAAAATTTGAAGTTTTTAATATAAATATGTGTTTTTAAATCCATAACTTTAAAAAAAATGTATTATCATTATTTATTACGAGGCCTCGGAATAATTCCAGTACCCGTCATGTTTGCTGGGTATTTTACGATAATAATTTAATATTAAATAAATTTGACAAACAATCAAGGTGTAATATATATTGAATAATTTAATAATTTAATCTTTATTTTTTTATCCAAAATGACTAAAAATAAGCTCTTAGAGTAGCGGTTCTCAACCTTTGATTAACATGCGCAACCATAAATCACTAACCTAGAAAACTGTGCCATTTCTGGAAATAAGTTCTAAACTGTCTATAAAAAAAAATAAAAAGATTTCTCTGAGCGCCAAGTAAGTGTAAAAACAGTGTAAAGTTGACTCTGTTATAAAGCAATATACATTACAACAGAATTCCCAAACCAGGTCTTTTCAATTTTCTAGTATCTAAATATTAAAAGATAAATAAAAAATTTAATTAGATTAAAATGTCTTATTAACATTTTATTAATACAGAAAAATATAAATATAATCTTGTTTTTTATTTATTGTTTATATTTTTGAATCAATAACCTATATTTTTAGAAATAAACTAAGTTTAAAAATCAAAGTATAAAGTAAATCTTTTATATAAATGAAATTAAAATGTAAATCGCTTCGTTTTAAATTTATTTTTAGAATGATTTTATAAATTTATTCCACTGTTTCATAATAATAATTCTATTTCAACTTTAATTTGAGATATTAATCAGAAAACATTTTTTTTAGATTTTAAGTCCTATTGATTTTTCATTAATGCTAATAATTTAAAGTCGTATATTTTAAAAAAAATTTTATAAAAAAATTTAATCATTATATATAAAATTTTAAAGCAAAGGGGTACATTATAAAATGAAAATGATCAAGGGGGTACGCAGTACCAAAGGTTTGGGAAACACTGCATTACAAAATAAAAGAAGAAGAAATTATAACAGAAGCTTTTTAATGAGATGATTGGGCTTGCTTGGATGAATACAACTTTGGAATGTTTGGAATTTTTTTCGCGTACTCCAGGCTGAGAACCCCAGGTTTAGAGAATCTATAGGAGAATGCCCATTATGGATTATTCAGAACCAAATTTTTTGCAACGTTTGTAATTTCGAAAATGTTTATTATCCAACTGAAGGCTCACACGTGACTTAAAAATACATTTTCAATTCAATTTTAATAAGAGTTCAGAACCAACAAAACGAATACAGACCCGATTGGATTTTGAAAGAAATTTTGATTCTAACTCGAATAGGTTTCATGTGGATATATTTGAACGTTTTGTTAAAATGAGTATCTCTCTTAATAAAATTCGAGACTCGAGTTTTAAAGAACGCTCGTATATAAAATGCGAGTACCTTTTTTGTTAAAAGTTGTTGAGCTCCCTGCACCAACTCAAAAAGTTTCAAAATGTGGATGCAATAAATTTGGGTGTTAACAATGAAACCTCAAAGTCTAAAAATATAAAACTATCAATCTCTGATGGTGTATAATATGCAATTAAGGCAGGACAAGTGTTGAAAGAATCACTTCCACCGCTAACCTGTCTATTCCAAAATTTCCGATAATAACAAGATTGGGGATAAAATTTTCGGAGAATTGAAAAACAAGTAAAAAAATATAAATGAAATTGATTGCGCATATTATAAAGATTTTGAATTGTGAAACCTTTGAGGACGAAATAAGGTGTGTAGAAAATCACTGCTTTTTACCAAGGCTATTGCAGTTCTAAAAACTGATCTAAGTACCGAGAAACAAAGCATTGTTATAAAGGACGTCAGAATAAAAATCGGCAAGTTAAACGTATTTTCAGAAAGACTTGATAATATCATAAAAAATCCCGAACTTGAATTCTCTTTGAATTTTTTAATACAATGAAAACAATAGTAAAAGAACAATTCTGTCTTTTGTTCCTTTGACATCTGTTGACGTTGAGCGAAATTTTAGTAAATGTAGGCAGATTTTATCAGATCGGCGTCAAAGGTTTAGCTCTTAATTTTAATAAATAAACGATCAGACCATAAACATTTTATTGTATAAACCTTTATTGGATGCAAACATTTTACTGTTAATCCCGTTTTAGCAATTTTCTTTAAACAATTTAGATTATTTTGTCTAAAATAGATGTTTGGTATGTTTAAAAAAACCCGACATCATTCCGAGGAGTATTTATTACCATAAGTATTTTCATTTTAAATCTGCCCAGCCTTCTTAAACTATTTTTTAATGAGTTTTCTTTTGGTATATGAACTTTTGCCACTAACGATATCGTTTGTGTTTTTATTTAGAGGGGTTTCTAAAGGTCTGTACACACAAAATACTTATCAAGTACAAGATAAATCTACCAAATTGTAAATATCTGCGGAAAAAAAAACATAAAACGACAATAACATTTTAATTCAAACTCTATTTCAGTTAAAAATAAACTCTCGCCTTTAATTTCAATTCTATTTCGTTAAAAATATAATCTCTCGCCTTTAATTTCAATTCTATTTCGTTAAAAATATAATCTCTCGACTTTAATTCTTTTTCTATTTCGTTAAAAATATAATCTCTCGACTTTAATTTCAATTCTATTTCGTTAAAAATATAATCTCTCGCCTTTAATTTCAATTCTATTTCGTTAAAAATATAATCTCTCGCCTTTAATTTCAATTCTATTTCGTTAAAAATATAATCTCTCGCCTTTAATTTCAATTCTATTTCGTTAAAAATATAATCTCTCGCCTATAACTTCAATTCTTTTTCGTTAAAAATATAATCTCTCGCCTTTAATTTCAATTCTATTTCGTTAAAAATATAATCTCTCGACTTTAATTCTTTTTCTATTTCGTTAAAAAAATAATCTCTCGCCTTTAATTTCAATTCTATTTCGTTAAAAATATAATCTCTCGACTTTAATTTCAATTCTATTTCGTTAAAAATATAATCTCTCGCCTTTAATTTCAATTCTATTTCGTTAAAAATTTAATCTCTCGACTTTAATTTCAATTCTATTTCGTTAAAAATTTAATCTCTCGACTTTAAGTTTAATTCTATTTCGTTAAAAATATAATCTATTGTTTGAACACTTTAGGGGTGCCGGTAGCTAAAAAGGTTAAGAACCACTGCTCTATATGCTTGAAATTTAGGCTTGGTTTCAATAAAATTATTATATCACCCTATTTTGAAATTGCAATTTTAGAAATTTAAAATAGTTTTAAGACTTGAACTTTTCCACTCAAACATTTTATTACAGATTTTTATTCTCTAAAACAGTGTTTCCCAAACCGGGGTACACGATGGATTTTTTGGGGGTACGCAGGTCTTTTTAATCTTCTATTATCTAAATATTAAAAGATAAATAAAAAATTTTTAATTAGATTAAAATGTCTTATTAAAATTTTATTAATACAAAAAATATAAATATAATCTTGTTTTTTATTTATTATTTATATTTTTGAATCAATAACCTATATTTGTAGAAATAAACTAAGTTTAAAAATCAAAGTATAAAGTAAATCTGCTTATAATATCACGTAGTTGTGGACCAACACACCTACCAACTTCCACACACCCGCCTTCTAGAACCTTCTACACACCTACTAACTTCCACACCTACCTAACTTCTAGAACCTTCCACACACCTACCTTCTAGAACCTTCAGATCTTAAACCGTTCACACACACATCACCGATCCGCACCGATCCATACCAATCCGCGCCCATCATCGCCCATCAACATCCATCAACACCCATCAACACCCATCATCGCCTAACACGCCTACACCTACGACTACACCTAAGTCGTAGACTTAACAAAATCACTCACTAGTACTATTCATGTTATTATTAAACTGTTTATTTCATTTAAACGTAAGAGTTTCGTTTACCTCATTGATTTATGTTACTTGCATGTGATATAGAATTAGAGACAATCTTATATTCTAAATTTCCCATCTGTTTACTTAACTTCCTTTTATAAT
Organism: Schmidtea mediterranea; assembly: GCA_022537955.1. Lineage (NCBI taxonomy): Eukaryota > Metazoa > Platyhelminthes > Tricladida > Dugesiidae > Schmidtea > Schmidtea mediterranea. Next base: position 9,931,383 of record CM039681.1, read on the forward strand.
TTGTAAAATCTTCAGAGTATGGCTATTCGTGTAAGGTACGCAATATGTTTATTAATAAATCAAAAACTCCGGTTAGATTGTGTTCTGATCTCGTTTATCAATTTACATGTAATGGGTGTAATGCCACATACATTGGAGAGACTTCCCGTCATCTCTCTACTTGAGTTCTAGAGCATTGTCGATTGAAGGGTTTGACCAATACTAGTGAGCACAATAGAGGCTGTAAAAGTGAAAAAGGAATGTCTGATTTTAGAATTTTGTTGAAAAGTTTTAATAATTATTGGGAACGCGATATATGTGAAGCAATAATGATAAGGTCATTGGATCCAAAGATTAATGTGCAAAGTGCTGTGACTACGAATGTTTTGAATGTTTTTAAATAGTTTACGTATGTTAAATCATGTTTGTTTTTTTAATATTATTAAAATAATTGAAAATTTTAAATTACATTAATTTTTTAAAAATTATAATGAGTGAAAATTTTAAAATTTAAAATTAATTTATATAAAAGATTTATTTTATACTTTGATTTTTAAACTTAGCTTATTTCTAAAAATATGTTATTGATTCAAAAACATAAATAATAAATAAAAAACAAGATTATATTTATATTTTTCTGTATTAATAAAATTTTAATAAGACAATTTAATCTAATTAAATTTTTTTTTATTTATCTTTTAATATTTAGATAATAGAAGATTAAAAAGACCTGCGTACCCCCAAAAATTCCATCGTGTATCCGGGTTTGGGAAACACTGTTATAGAGAATAAAAATCTGTAATAAAATGTTTGAGTGAAAAAGTTCAAGTCTTAAAACTATTTTAAATTTCTAAAATTGCAATTTCAAAAAAGGTTGATATAATATTTTTATTGAAACCAAGCCTAAATTTCAAGCATATAGAGCAGTGGTTCTTAACCTTTTTAGCTACCGGCACCCCTAAAGTGTTCAAACAAAATTCTCGCACCCCTTACCAAAAATAAGGAATTATATAAATTGGAAAAAATCAATGCACAATATATTTTTTATTAATATTATGTGCATAACAATTTTTAAAAAATATTAACTATTATCTAAATTTTATATTCTAAAGTAATCAATTAAATTAAATAAAACAGAGTTAGGTCAGTTCTGGACCCAAATAAGATCCAGTTAGGGTTAGTATTTTGCTTTTTTTGGATTCGAACCCTGAGGTATTAAAATGCATAAATACTTACTAGCTAGTTACAATGAAAACACAATATTTTACCATCTATTTCATAAATAATGATCGTATTGGGATTAGAAGGTTCAGAAATATTGACCAAGTTCATTATTCTAAAAAGAATTTTTTATTAAAAAATACTTATATAGATTCAATTCAACAAAAACGATTAACTTCCATGCAAAACTGATCGTATTTTTAACCATAAAAAGCAAAGATACTTTTTGTTTATTTTTGTTTATCTATTTGGAAATCTATATTGAAAACATTATTGAGCGTAACAAGATTTTCAATGCATAGGAAAGAAGTGATTGATTTTGCATTTTTTTAGAAATTTACAAAACTGTAACTTCCGAATATGGTAAAAAGCCTTCAGACAGGAAATTGTTTATTTTAACTAGATTTTATGATAGCCGTTTTTATTGCCAGGTCCAGCGCCGGCTTATGAGCGATCAGATAAGGCAAATGCATAAGGCATGATTAAGGGGCGGCAAATTGACCGAAATTTTTTTACGTTTTTTAAAATTTTATATAAATAATTTTAAAAAATATTAAAAATTATAAAATGTTCTAATTTATAATAATAATTTGGCTAATTTTAATATTAAAAGCAAGAGATTATATTTTTAACGAAATAGAATTGAAATTAAAGGCGAGAGATTATATTTTTAACGAAATAGAATTGAAATTAAAGGCGAGAGATTATATTTTTAACGAAATAGAATTGAAATTAAAGTCGAGAGATTATATTTTTAACGAAATAGAATTGAAATTAAAGGCGAGAGATTATATTTTTAACGAAATAGAATTGAAATTAAAGTCGAGAGATTATATTTTTAACGAAATAGAATTGAAATTAAAGTCGAGAGATTATATTTTTAACGAAATAGAATTGAAATTAAAGTCGAGAGATTATATTTTTAACGAAATAGAATTGAAATTAAAGGCGAGAGATTATATTTTTAACGAAATAGAATTGAAATTAAAGGCGAGAGTTTATTTTTAACGAAAAAGAATTGAAGTTATAGGCGAGAGATTATATTTTTAACGAAATAGAATTGAAATTAAAGGCGAGAGATTATTTTTTTAACGAAATAGAATTGAAATTAAAGGCGAGAGATTATATTTTTAACGAAATAGAATTGAAATTAAAGGCGAGAGATTATATTTTTAACGAAATAGAATTGAAATTAAAGTCGAGAGATTATATTTTTAACGAAATAGAATTGAAATTAAAGGCGAGAGATTATATTTTTAACGAAATAGAATTGAAATTAAAGTCGAGAGATTATATTTTTAACGAAATAGAATTGAAATTAAAGTCGAGAGATTATATTTTTAACGAAATAGAATTGAAATTAAAGTCGAGAGATTATATTTTTAACGAAATAGAATTGAAATTAAAGGCGAGAGATTATATTTTTAACGAAATAGAATTGAAATTAAAGGCGAGAGTTTATTTTTAACGAAAAAGAATTGAAGTTATAGGCGAGAGATTATATTTTTAACGAAATAGAATTGAAATTAAAGGCGAGAGATTATTTTTTTAACGAAATAGAAAAAGAATTAAAGTCGAGAGATTATATTTTTAACGAAATAGAATTGAAATTAAAGGCGAGAGATTATATTTTTAACGAAATAGAATTGAAATTAAAGGCGAGAGATTATTTTTTTAACGAAATAGAAAAAGAATTAAAGTCGAGAGATTATATTTTTAACGAAATAGAATTGAAATTAAAGTCGAGAGATTATATTTTTAACGAAAAAGAATTGAAGTTATAGGCGAGAGATTATATTTTTAACGAAATAGAATTGAAATTAAAGGCGAGAGTTTATTTTTAACTGAAATAGAGTTTGAATTAAAATGTTATTGTCGTTTTATGTTTTTTTCCCGCAGATATTTACAATTTGGTAGATTTATCTTGTACTTGATAAGTATTTTGTGTGTACAGACCTTTAGAAACCCCTCTAAATAAAAACACAAACGATATCGTTAGTGGCAAAAGTTCATATACCAAAAGAAAACTCATTAAAAAATAGTTTAAGAAGGCTGGGCAGATTTAAAATGAAAATACTTATGGTAATAAATACTCCTCGGAATGATGTCGGGTTTTTTTAAACATACCAAACATCTATTTTAGACAAAATAATCTAAATTGTTTAAAGAAAATTGCTAAAACGGGATTAACAGTTAAATGTTTGCATCCAATAAAGGTTTATACAATAAAATGTTTATGGTCTGATCGTTTATTTATTAAAATTAAGAGCTAAACCTTTGACGCCGATCTGATAAAATCTGCCTACATTTACTAAAATTTCGCTCAACGTCAACAGATGTCAAAGGAACAAAAGACAGAATTGTTCTTTTACTATTGTTTTCATTGTATTAAAAAATTCAAAGAGAATTCAAGTTCGGGATTTTTTATGATATTATCAAGTCTTTCTGAAAATACGTTTAACTTGCCGATTTTTATTCTGACGTCCTTTATAACAATGCTTTGTTTCTCGGTACTTAGATCAGTTTTTAGAACTGCAATAGCCTTGGTAAAAAGCAGTGATTTTCTACACACCTTATTTCGTCCTCAAAGGTTTCACAATTCAAAATCTTTATAATATGCGCAATCAATTTCATTTATATTTTTTTACTTGTTTTTCAATTCTCCGAAAATTTTATCCCCAATCTTGTTATTATCGGAAATTTTGGAATAGACAGGTTAGCGGTGGAAGTGATTCTTTCAACACTTGTCCTGCCTTAATTGCATATTATGCACCATCAGAGATTGATAGTTTTATATTTTTAGACTTTGAGGTTTCATTGTTAACACGCACATTTATTGCATCCACATTTTGAAACTTTTTGAGTTGGTGCAGGGAGCTCAACAACTTTTAACAAAAAAGGTACTCGCATTTTATATACGAGCGTTCTTTAAAACTCGAGTCTCGAATTTTATTAAGAGAGATACTCATTTTAACAAAACGTTCAAATATATCCACATGAAACCTATTCGAGTTAGAATCAAAATTTCTTTCAAAATCCAATCGGGTCTGTATTCTTTTTGTTGGTTCTGAGCTCTTATTAAAATTGAATTGAAAATGTATTTTTAAGTCACGTGTAAGCCTTCAGCTGGATAATAAACCTTTTCGAAATTACAAACGTTGCAAAAAATTTGGTTCTGAATAATTACATAACAGGCATTTTTGCTTATAGATTCTCTAAACCTGGGGTTCTCAGCCTGGAGTACGCGAAAAAAATTCCAAACATTCCAAAGTTGTATTCATCCAAGCAAGCCCAGGTAGCAACATCGGGGACTGAGGTCAAATGTTATGTAATAATTACGTAAGTCAAGGGGGTTGCATCTGACGGGCTCACATCCTAGTACTGTGTACGCGGTACCAAAAGTTTGGGAAACACTGCTCTATAAGATGACATCATTAAAGTCAAAACATTGATTAGGGAGCATCCATTAAAGACGTCCCTCCAAATATATGCAATTTTTGATCCACTCCCTCTCCCATTGTACCTTTTTGTCCATTTTCATGAGAACCCCCAAATGACATCCCTTCAAAAATAGATATCCTTTATTTTCAGAAGAAATTTAAATAATTTATAAGCATAAAGGCTAAATTTAATTTCAACATTATATGTAGTAGTACGCTATAGTGGTTGAAAATTAGAGAAAATAGATTCATACATAATTTAAATGATCAAATGGGAAAAATAGGGGACATGAAACATGCCGCTTACTTACTTACCATATTTAGTATATAAAAAAGAAAATAGAGAAATTTAAAAAAGTCATTAATCCATTATGTATAATATTTAAACGACCAATGCTGCTGGGAATGTCTTAAGCACTTGGACCCCCTACCCCGTGTCCTCATTTGTTCCTTTTGCGAAGACTCCTTCCCCTTCTTAGGGGACATGCTTTATGGATGCTCCCTTATCTATACACATTTTTATTAAATATTTACACACAAACATATATATACATTAATATCCTAGAGAAATTCAAATTCTATATACTTATGAAATCAGCGCCGTGTGGCAACGTTTGGGGGCTCTGTGCAAAAACTTAAAAAGAAGTAATTTAGAAGATAAATTTTTAATTTTTATTTTAAAAACACCAAAATAAATAAATTATGACGCAATTTTTCTCGCTCTTTTTGCTGCAAAACAATTGGCGAATTTGGGAACCCTTTGAACATAGAGGGCACAGTGCGATTGCATTTGTTGCACTTGACATCGTACGGCGCTGTTCGATATTTGAGATATGACATCTCAGACATTATTTTATATCCCCTATATTCAATTTTCCTAAAGGCATCATGAAAACGGGAATTTCGATTGTTGATTGAATATATTTTCATTGTACGATAAATTTTATTTATTTTCAACACTTTATTTGCTACAACAACATATTTTGTCACACGATCAATGAAAATTGAATTATTTGATCAATTTTACTGCATTTGAGAATTAATAAGGGATTTGATCTACCAAGAAATATAATATATCTTATAGTTATGATGCATGTTTGCTGGGTTTACCATCAACATCTTTCTTGATTTGAACGGGTTTCGTTTTCTTTGAATTTTCAATTATTTTCTCAATTGGACTTGTTTCTTTAACTACATTACTAAAATGATTTCTCACCAAAAATATATTATATCAGGTTGTTCGGAAAGTCATTTCGTTTTTTTGGTGAAAATGAAACACGAATTTTTAGAGTGTATAAACATTTTATTAAATTATATATTCTCCATCATCTTTGGCATTTTTCGGGCAGTAGATTAATTCCACGCTCATTAAACTTCTAATCTTTGCTGGTAGAAAACTGTTCCAAGTTATATTTGACGTCTTGATTTGAAAGTCTTTCAGTCCAAAAACCTTTACAGGGACCGAAACAAGTAATAGTCTGAATGTGCCAAATCTGGAGAATATGGTGGGTGTGGTAGTACACCATATTATGGCGAGTTACCAAACTTGTATGAAGTCTCGCATTATCGTGTTGGAGAACTATACTTTTTCTATTGATTAATTTTGGTCTTTTCTGTTTGAGCGAATCATTCAATTTGTCCAGTTGATCACAGTACATTTCAGAATTATTGTGTCAAGTAGAAGATGAAAAAATGATTTCCTAGATAGCATAACCTTTTTTTGGTGAATATCGGCCTTCGAAGTGGATTGAGATGGTTCATCTTTTTAACTCCATGATCTGTTGCGCTTAAAATTTTGTAAACAACTCGTTTCTAGGCGCCGGTAATGATTCGCTTAGAAAACGGACGTTTAAGAAGTAAATCACAGTCGTTGATGAGACGAAGCAAATTTCGTTCTGTAAGAACATGTGGAACCCATATGTCAAGGTTTGAAATTAAACCAAGATGTTTCACGTGATCATGACCAGTCGAATTCGACAAATTTAACCTCTCTGTAATCTCACAAGTTGTTATTCGGTGGTTTGCATCTTTCAATGCATTTATTTGGTCTTCATCGGCTTCAACGGGCCTTCCAGAACGTGGTGCGTCTTCAACATCGAAATTGCCGGAATGAAATTTTGCAAACCAATTTTGGCATTGTCGTTCCGGTCAATACATCTTCTCCATACACATCACATAATTTTCGCTTTGTTTGAACTGCATTTTTACCTTTACTATAGTAAAAGAGTAAAATATGCCGAAAATGCTGCTTTCGATTTTCTATCAATTCTCCAAAAACGATTTTGCAAAGAATCAAACAAAATATTTAGCAAACAAGCCTTACTATATCAGCTGTCAAAATATATAATCATCTTGCGGCTTAAGTGTGAAGTTCGCTATGAAAAAATTCAATTGGTCCTCTGTTGGGAAAAAACGAAATGACTTTCCGAATAACCCAATACATCCATTATAATGTCTGTGAGAAACCGACACTAAAAATGGAACGAAACCATATATAAAATAAAATTAACTAATAATTTTATTTTAATTAAGATTCCGGTGACTGTTGATAATCCACAGGTTTATAAAGAAATTTACGATGTCCTCATTAAAGCCGGATATAAAGCAACTTTACCAATCGATTAAAACAAAATTATATTTATTTGCAACAACTTAATAAGTTTATTTCATTATCACATTTTTCAGAAAACTAATGAAGCTTTTTACTTATATCAGTTTTTAATGCTGGAATCTGTCAAAAAAATTATATTTATTTTTATTGAAATAGAAAATATTATTTTGTGACTTAATAATAATTTTATAAATTTTGTTAATTGTTAATATTTTTTGATACAATTTGATTGCGATTATGATTGGTTAATTTGTTTAAATATTCTTTTTTTTCATTCAGTTATTGGTAATGTGATCTCTAGCCTGAAAAAGACTGATAAACGGTCGAAATATGCAGTGAAGTGTTACATAGAATATATATTTAGCGTTTTTCAATTATTAAAATTTCGCCTTCTTTAATTATTTATAAGAAAGATGAAATTTCATCAAAATATTTCAAACTTTTAATATCATATAATGATTGGTATAATTTCAAGTTAGCGATCATCCATTTAGGACTTCCCTCCAAAAAATAAGCAATCTTTCATCGCCCCTTCTTTGTCCCATTTCATGAGCACTCCTAAGGGACATCCCTAAAAATAGATATCATTTATTTTTAGAATAAATTTAAATAATTTATAGGAATATAGGCTAAATTTAATTTCAGCATTATATGTAGTAGTACGCAATATTGGTTGAAAAATAGAGAAGAAACATGCGTACATAATTAAAATGAACAAATGGGAAAATAGGGGACATGAAACATGCCGCTTACTTACTTAACATATATAGTATACAAAAAAGATTATATAAAGTGTAGTTTATAGACTAATAATATACCTACAGCGGCTGAAGTCCAGCTTTGGTTGGTTAATTTTATGATAATTTATTACATAAAATAAAAATCCCACCCCTTTAAGATATCGCCACTGCAGCGAAATGTACCGTATATACTCGCATGTAAATCGACCCGCATATAAGGTTGAAAAAAATGTTCAAAATAGATGACCAGCGTTTAAGCCGACCTATTAAAAATTATTTTTTGGGTAATTTATAATTTATTTAAAATTATGCAATTCACTAAGAAACATAATAATTTAACTTGGCAAAAATTATTTTTCAGAAGAGAATAAATTGCAAAATGTTTTATTTGACAAAAACAGACATTTTTGTCACCCGTTCATTGGTAAAATGTTATCGTAAATGTCCATTTAAGAGTCTAAATAAATTATTGAACCATAATTATTTTAATTAAAAGTAGGTTCGTGTATAAGCTGACCCATCAATCTGGAATAAAAATTAATCCTAAATTACTCGGTCTATACGTGAGTATATACGGTATATAAAGTTCAACAAACATTCGTACCCATCCAAATCTGTGAAGTGTAAATCGTATTCAACACCAATGTTGATATTACAAACATTTGAATAGTTCAAAGTCGAAATAAAACATCTAAAGTACAGAAGAAATAAATATTTATAACAATAGAAATGTATTAATATATAGAACGTCCAATATGTACTAAGACTCAAATAAAAATAATTACTTTATAAAATAGATGTTGCAAGTGATTGAAGTAACCTTTTAAAGTAACTATTTACAATTGAATTTGTGATTTTAGTAGTGGGCGCACTAGTGTTTTTGATTTGGAAGTCTGACAGACCTGTGGAAGTTGGAAATGAGAAGAAAGAAATGTTGCCAAAATCATCACATCGTAATCGTCACCTTGTAACAATAGTCCTAGTACAACATCTAAACATCTCACAAGTATGTTTCATAACTTGCTGAATGAAATGGACAAAAATGTTTGACGATTTCTTTCGAGTGTCAGGCAAGAAAGGCGATTTAGGGGTTGTCAGAAAAAGTTAGAACTCTTTGAAAACCTGGGGATGTCTTTCTGAAATACATAATCACAGGAGATAAGACACCTCTGAATCTATAGATACCTCAAACTAAACGTGAATCTGTCAAATAGAAGAGGCCAGAAGGGAAAACACCGCTGAAAATCAGAATTGGAACATCTGGAAAGAAATGCCTGATCGATTTCATTGCATCATAGGTCAAAACAAACAGTGACAATTATATATAACTAGTAAAAGAAGCAAGAAAAAAGCGTCAGAAAAGAGTAAATAATGAACTCTGGCTCTTTTGTTTGTATTATAATGCCCCAATCCACACATCATCACCACACTCATGTCAATTTTGCCTCACCTACCATACAGTCCCAACCTCACCCTTAGTGATTTTCACCTTTTCCGAAGAAAAAGGATTAGCGATGAGGATATTTTGATTGTGCGAGTTATTTCACGGATTTGATGACTACATATGAAAAAGACATTTTAAACTTGGTGCTACGATGGCAAAAAATACGTGAAGTCTATGGAGCTTACATTGAGAAATAAACTTTTACACGTGGCTTGTTTGTTGCTGAAAGTTTGAATTAAATCGGTTACTGATGTCTTGTCGAGTCTAAGTACTTATTGGTTGGATCTCGCATATCTACAATTTCACCACAAAACGACAGACACGGAGTTACAGTTTTTAGAGATTAAAAATACATTCAGGGTCATTTATATATTTTGTTGGCCCGGTTCCACAAAATAATGATATTTGGTCTCAATACTAGATTAATAGACATTCTGACCAAAAGCTTTTCAATTAAAGATGTGACAAATGAAACTGTCTTCAGACGGAAATCCGTTTCTAGAAATCATAATAACTGATCTCATAGTTTCCTAGAGAATTGTGAAATAAGCGTAACATATCCTTACACTTCATGCCATTTACTGTAAAATAGGAAGGTTAAACACTGCATAGTAGTAACTTTGAAACCTCATTCTAAATGTAGTCTAATGATATTCCAGCCGCCTTTCCGTGTTTAAGAAATCCTTCAATCAACAAAAGAGGTAACTTACCGAGTCATTTAGTCTTTGCAAACAATACAAAATTACATAGTGACATAATAGCTAGACAGAGAATCTAAGAAGCAGAATATCTTAGTCATTAATTCATGTGATAGAAAATAGTAATTTGAACAATTCTTGAGTCCATATGTATGAGGCTCAGACTATTCCTCCCAAGAAGCAACAGTTACAAAATATGCGAATCCTAACCGCCAAACCGTATAACACGTGTATTTGCCGACGAACTATACACCACAGATCCAATCATTCCGTCATACCGGACGAGAGTTAAGTAGCAAGTAACATTAATTAGCATATTTATTGCTTTTTGGATTTAAAGTAAATTCATGAAGTTTCCCGAAAATAGCGAAATCCTATAAAAGCGTGCACAAAAAATTAATATTGACATGCAATTAATAACAAGGCCTTAAAATTAAATAGTGTTTAAATCGGGTGACCATTGATCCCGAGTAGGTAGACAGTAGCCGATTGAATCGTAGCCCGTAACCCACCCCCCGGCGGCGAGTACTGCTCAGGAAAGCTGCAAGGTACAGAGGGCTTCTATTTACCTACTGTCCCAAATTCTGGCTATTCTACCTACTTACTTTTTATTTAAAATATAAATTTATTAGTAGTGATTGGTTTTAGTGCTTATATTTGTTTATAAAAATTATAAATAATTAATAGATAAAATTAATATAATCATGTTAAAATAAAATACTAGTAAATGAAAAATTAACACTATTAAATATCAAAGTTACACTGATAGATGACAACTTTATCACAAAAACTTTTATTATTTTTAATTTATAAAATTTATAAAATTTATAAAATTTATAAAATTTAATAATATTCTAAAGTATGTTTTTTTCATTTGTACAATATTTAATTTTTAAATTTCCAATATTTCACCAAAAATATTTAATAAATTTATTTTAATTAGTGTGGAAAATAAGCATTATTTTCATTAATCTACACGAAAAATAATAATGTTGATAAGATTGAATAAAATAAAATATTTTTGTTTTACTGAAATAACTTAAAATAATTAATTTTTGTAGAATTTCAAAATTTTTAATAATAAAAGTTCTATTTACATTCAAATAATATCAGATGTTAGGTTCAAATTACGAAGATGTATATAAACTTTCTATTTCACAACCGGAAAAGATATGGGATGAATTAGCAAAAGAGGTGATTTGGACTAAGCCGTATACGTCGGTCATAAAGAATGAAGACTCCCCAATTCCGATATGGTTTGGAATATAGAATATTTGATTTTTATTAAATAAGTTGATATACATATACAAATAAACAGGTTTGACGGAGGAGAAATCAACATGTCGTACAATTGCTTAGATAAACACGTCCTGGACGGGTACGGAGACGACGTGGCCATTATTTATGAGTGCACACTAACGCATACAAGTGAAAGAATGACTTACCAACAACTATTAACATTAGTTATAATTAAATTTAATTAAAACTTTAAATATACTAATAAATTCAGGTTGAACATTTGGCAGGGGTGATGGTTAATAAATGCCATGTGCGAAAAGGAGATCGAGTTTTACTATACTTTCCCGTCACAATCCAGGGAGTGGCGGCCATGTTGGCCTGCACGCGGATTGGTGCAGTCTACGTTGTCATATTCAGCTCATTAGAACCCGATTTGATAGCTGAAAAACTAACATCTACGGAGGTTACATTTAAAATTCAAAACTTCTTTTTTAATATAAAATATTATATACTTTCCAGGTATTTCGTATTGCATTAATAATATTTAAAAAAATTATATATATATATATATTAAAGAGAACACCAATACAAAATATATATTCAGCTGCAATATATTTTGACTGATTAACAGTCATAAATAGTTTAAAGTTCAACACGAAGTACCTGACGATGACTGTTTATCAGTCGAAATATATTGTAGCTGAATATATATTTTGGATTGGTGTTCTCTTTAATTTAGTTCTTTTGCCAATTTTGTGTGATTATGTTTTATCAATATATATATGTTAAATTATATTATAAATGTCATTTTGTAAAATTTACCATTATTATTATAAAGGCAAATTTTTTCGATTGTTTCGAAGTCTTTTAATAAAATGTAAATTATTTATTTTTGAAAGAAAAGTTTTGAAAATTTTCAAAATAAGTCTGTCATATAATTAAAATTTATTTAATTTTTATTTATTATAAATTAAAAATGAGTAATAAAATACAAATGAAAGTTTTTGAATAAATAAGATTTATGTTTGGAAAATTCAAATTTTTCTCAAAATTATTGAGCTCAAAATATTAACAAAATGTTAGCCTCTTCAAGTGGATTATTTTTACCCAATTACCGAAAATGATTATCAAAATTATAAAAATTTACAGTCATAATTCTGAAATGGATAATCGTATTTCGAAGAACGTTTAGTCAATCAAACATGCTTAGTATATATCCCCTTTTATTTATTCCGAATTTATTATTTGGCATGTCTTAAAAAAATATTTATTGTATTGTTAAACATAATAATAATAAAAAAAGAACTTTTTCTAGTTTTCAACTCTTATTGGTTTTCATTTTACAATGACATAAAGATTTTTTATTGTTTGACTATGAATCAGATGTTTTATTGATATTCGCAATATCAATTCATAATATCTGATTTATAGTCAATCAATAAAAATTCTTTTTGTCATTGCAAAATAATAATAATTATTATTATTATCCACATTCAAAGTTTTAAATGTCTTAGATTATTTTGTTTTATTGATCCTTTTAATAAAAAAATATTATTTTATTTTATTTTTGTTATATTAACAGCCTAAATTAGTAATAACAACCAACATAGGTTATGAACCTGGAAGAACCATTAAATACAAAGAACATGTTGAGGATGCCATTAAATTATCTCAGTTTATTCCAGATTATTGTCTTGTTTATAACAGACTAAATACTGATCCAGCTAAAATGGTAAATGGGAAAGATTTAGATTGGGAAACTGAAATCAAAACCGCTACTCCTCATGCTGCGGTTCCACTGGAATCCAACCATCCTATGTACATAATTTATACATCGGGAACAACTGGTCTTGAATTTTCTATATTATATGAATATTTATAGTGTTTTCTAATAGGTGAACCCAAAGCACTAGTCATGGGGACTGGCAATTCTATAGTTACTGATAAGTATTTCTTAAAATATGTTGGAGGTGTGGAAAGAAAGGACTGTTTTTGGATGTTCAGTGATTTTGGATGGATATCTGGTCAAACTCTAATGACTTATGGGCCTTTACTTGTCGGATGTACGATGATACTTTACGAAGTATGCGACTGTTTATTTTTTAATTTTAAATTATAAACGTTCAGGGGAAACCATTAACAAAGGAAGCTATGACAGAAGTGGCCAAAATTATAAATCGACATAATGTTGCTGTGTTTGGCTCCATGCCTACGTTTTTTAGAATCATGAAAAAGTTATGCCTTGAGGCCGATATAAAGCTTCCATACAAACAACTAAAAGGAATTTGCATTGGAGGTAAGAGTGAAGAAATGTAAACTAATGATATTTGCAAAAGGACAGATTTCATTCTTCATAAATTCATTCAATTCACATTAATAAACTAAATTTATTTTTTTTAAATTTATAAAACATTTTGCATTAAATATTTATATGTTAATCTAAAAATACTAGTTTAATAATATTTTACATAATAATATCCATGGAAAATGGCAATATTTTATTATTTCAAAATTTTCCATTTCTTTTATATTATCCTCTATTTTTCACATTAAGTAAACTAATTGTTGTTTTTGATTTAAAAAGATAGACCTTCCTGAAGTTATCTTTTTTGTTTTATTAAATCAATCTTTCCCACATCCAATTTATGCTCCATGAAACTGGTGTCATATTTAACAAATAATTTAATAATATTTTTGTCTTTAAATTGATTAAAATCTGTATCATCTCTTTCAAACCGTATTTCTGCAATATCTGACATCCTATTCGATAAATTGTTTTCAATTTTTAGTCTTATACCGAAGGTTGTGAAAAAATCTATTCCTCCAATTCATTTTGGTGATATCTCTCGAGCAGTTACGTAGCCACGATTTCAGCTTGGTGAGGGGGGAATTATTAATTATTTCAATTCATCGAGCAATATTAAAAGTTGACACGGAAAAATAGGAAAAAATATTTTTACATAAATAAAATATTTAAGTAAAAATAAAGGAGTGGTTTGGGCGCGTAGCCGAACACAATGATACATATAACCAACAGTAGTCTATGTACTTTGTTGTGCGAAAAGACCGACAAACTACGTGAATAGCTAGTGCGAGCATAGTTGTACTGTCTTGAATATGAAAAGACTTAACTAAAAATATACATTGCTTTTTTATTCTCATACAATTATCATAAGGAAACCAAAATAAAAGTTTTATTAAAATATTTCATCTCTAAATGCACCTTAAACTCACTCACACTAGAGACGTCCCTGCTCCATCTTTGATTGTCAAATTTTAACCAATAAGTTAACTTTACCTACTATTTCAATCGGTAACTCGTTTGCACATCTTAATTTAATATTACACTTTTCAAGATTATTTTCCTTTATTTTAGACAGCAAGCTTCTATATATTATGCTAATTTTTGGATTTGCACCTAATAAACAACAAAAGTTATTGGTATTAATAAATATAGTTACAATCGACATATTTTATTGTATCATTATTTACATTTATATTATTAATATTATAAACAGATTTATCACAGTCAATATCAACCCTATATTATCGAATCGAAATTTATCATTCCGCCGTCAGGGGCGGCGCAAACTGTTTTGGCGCCCTTATGTAAACCTAAAATATGCACCCTTCAAAATAAGGTATAGCTTTCGTAACAACTAACAATTCATGTATTATATAATTTTAAATCAAGTAATTATTAATAACAATTATATTTATAACATTAATCGTAATATAATTTCATCCTAAGTGAAAATAAATGTAATAAAAACTTAGTATATGTAATGTTAAACAAAAAATCAAGCAAATGTAAAATTTTATTTCTAACTGTTCCATACATTAATTTTATATATAGGCAATATTCCTTAAAGCTTCACTCTACGTGCTTTTGTGGCCACAAAATCGTTAATTATTTTATTGATATTCATTTTATGATTTTGTTTTTTGTGTTCATGACTTTTATTCATAATAATTTTTAAAATTCGTCTCAACGTTGGCGCCCCATCTTAGTGTGTGTCCCATGCGATGCTTAATATGCTTACCGCTTTGCGCCGCCTCTGTCCATCATTCACTATACACATCTGGATCGAATTCACAATTACAATTATTATTTTTTATATATACATGTTTATCAATATTTGCAGCATTCAAACATTCATCATTCTATTCATACATACTGTCCTTCATCAATATCTTATTTACACTTACAGTTATTATTTAATTTTTAAATATATGTTTATGATCTTTTTAAATTCTCTGAATTCTCATTCTGTTTACAGACTAATGAAAAGTCATTCATTGTGTCTCGTTGACGGCTCAAAATTATCCTTAGGTAACACATAAAATAAATGTCAATCTTGAAAACCACTTCCGACAGCTCTTTCTGCTAGTGAACTTTATTCGTAAAAAGTGCATATCTAGTTTTACATTTCTTTTAAAGATAAAGAATTATATATTTAATTATATAAAGGTGCAATGACTCATTTTTTTAGAAAGCGCAGCTCAAATAAATATTTTACGATATTTTTCGATAGGCTCACTACCATTATCAAGAAGTATAGAAAAAAATGTAGATATTTATTAATATTTTTGAGAATGTGTGATATCAGAAATCTTGTTAATAAATAACTAATAGTATCTATTATTTTTCCTATCCTACCTGATAATGACAGCTAGTCTGTTAATTTATACTGAAAAACGTAGAGCTCTCTAATAACTGTATTGTTAGATGTAATACTTTTAATATTAATAACATTCATATTTCAAATCGAAAATTATTTATTAAATTCAAAACAATGCAATTTATTTTCAATATTAAAACAACTCCAGGAAGATTTTATTCAAAGTAAAGTAATGTTAGCATAAGTGATTTGCATACCGCATCAATCCACAACACACATTCATTTCATAATTTATTTAATTGTTATTTATTAATTATATTTTTAAATTAATTTAATTACCTTCTCACAATTATCACTTACAAATTTTCTATTAAAGGCGAGACATCGAATGCGGAATTGAGACAATGGATCTCGAAAATATTTTCATCTCCAATACATAACGTGTGGGGTCAAAGTGAATTGGGTCCGTTGGTTACGGGTTATCATTATGGATACTATAGACCGAATTACGATGAATCTATGCCAAATTTTTCTATTAATCCGAAAATCATAAATAGCAAAACTGAAGAGCAGCTACCAAATGGAACTGTTGGAAGAATTATACTTAAAACCCCAATTTCTCCTTCGGCCGCTTTGACAATATATAAAAATCATCAAAAATATTTAGATTTATTTTTCACGAAATATCCAGTAAGATTTGAAGTTTTAAAAATAATCTTATTTCTATACGGTTTTGGTATTATTACCTTTTTGTGAGACACTATTATACTAAAAAATATGTAAGTTTCCCCGCTAAAGGGAGAATGCTAGCTCGGAGGATTTTCAGAGCTTACACAATAGACTCAATGCTGATAATTTTATTGAAGTTTTCACGGTTTTTTTCGGATAGTTTAAATCAGTGGTTCCCAAACGGTGTTCCGTGGAGCACTGGTGCTCCGCGAGTATTTCAACAGTGCTCCGCGATAATCATGTACCATTAAGCTTGTAAAGGTCGCGTTTCCGGAAAATGTAGACAGAAGCAAACGGTCAGAACCGTCAGCGGTCAGGAGCCTATATGATAACTATATGAATAGACATTTGTACATAACTATTTGTTTCATATACATTAAGATATAACTATAATAAATATGTGTTTCAATTATTAATTTACTATTTTATTAAAACCCTGCTTACAAATACTTCTTTTTAACTTAGGTGCTCCCCCAAAAAATATTTTCTGCAAAAGTGTTCCGTACCTTAGATAAGGTTGGGAACCACTGGTTTAAACAAATATTAAGAGATTAGAACTAGAATTTATTTGTCTGCCTCGCGGTTTTCAAGGGCCGTTAGGTAGTGTTTTGTTCTATAAAATAAGATTGAGTTATTTTAAATGAGAGAAATTTTAGTGGGAATGTAATGTTTTAGTCTTTAGTATCTACAAGTCTCAAACCACGTTGCGCGATAGGTGGTACGTGGTTTCAATTTTTAAAACATTTCTTTGGATAGTTCTATTGCGTGAGTTTGCTTTTTAAAATGTCCCGTTGATATTTCGATTCCTCTTCTTTTCTAAACATGAACTAGACAACGAACTAACAATAAGCCCAGAAGTCGGAACCAATGATGAGTCTAAGATTTCTTCGAGCCAACCGGTATTAGCTTCCATCATTTTCTTTCCATTTGCTGAGACAAGTTGGTTTGGTGAACTGCAACGATCGGATGAGGATAACTTAGTTGGTACCACACTCACTCTGCATACCGTATGTAATCTTTCAAGTTCATTTAGTTCTAAGTGAAGAAAATAGAACCTCATCTAATTTCTTGGCTCCTGAAATACTGAATGTAGAGATTCGTCGATGTCGGCTGTATCAATGACATCGTTAGCCGTTACCAACTGAAATTGAATGAGTATAGGCAAACTATTAATAAACTTACAACTCAAAATATTGCTCGTCTCGAAATCTATTTTAAGCTCCAATATTCCAACGTTTCACTTCATTTCCAGAAGTAATTGAGCCAGTTTTGATCTCCTAGGATTTGTTCTTATAAAAGCAGCACAGTTGTTTGATTGAATGACAGAGTCCCGCAGCACAATATATGGAAGACTCAGAATAAATGAGTTGAAATAAAAGGCTTTTTAAGTTGTAAGATTGCCCCTACGTGGATAAACCAGTGTTTATGATTGCCGAAAATTTAAGGAACTTTTGTATATGGCTGTTCTCTGACACCAACACTGTTAGCCATGAAATTTAATAAATAGATTATTAATTAGCTAAATATGAACTACCAATTTGAAAATATATATTTCATATTTAAAAAATATAAACAAAATTATATATATTGTTGTTTGCTGTAATAGAATAACCAGAGCCATGCTTTTCTACCATGGTAAAATGAGTAGAAAGAATAACTAATATGACCGATCATGAGAACATCAGATCCAGCTTACAGTTCTTCTATATTTGCCATATCTCCTTATCTGGTAATTGTCCCAGAATTATTAATTAAATCAGCTCTCGTCATACCAATACCGGTGTCGAAAATAGTTTAAATTTCGGCATCGTTATCAGGAATAATTTTAATCATTGATTCTTTGGCGGTATCCAAAACTGATGGATCTGGTAAGCGGATAATGTCTAAAGCATCACTTGAATTTGAAATTAATTCTCGAAGGAAAAAATTCCTTTGTTGAAATAGGTGTTGACAATAAGACTCAACAATTGTCCGATTTCAACTTGAAAAGCCAATGTCTCAGTGTCATTGATTGTTTCAATTAAATTCCCAATTCAATATTGATAAAAAGCAAAGTCAATCAATTTTTTGAACAGTAGTAACTTGATTCATTAGATAATAAATTCGAACTCAAAAAAATAAATTATTTGATCAAAAATCAACTTCACAAATTGAAAATAATTCCACAAATTCAAAAGAAATTTATGTAATCAATTTCAATTGATACAACAAAACAAACCAAAATATTCGATAATTTCCACAAATATTAAAATCAATCAGCAATCAAAAATTCCCAATAAATTAAAGAATAACACGCACACAAACGCGATAACATTATTCAGCCGAAACACACACCACACATATATATATATATATATATATAGTATGTTCTGACTATAGTAAAAAACCGTATATAGTAAATTTTTTATCGTGGCAATAGCGCTTTGCCTATTATGTGCTATATAAATTTTATTGGCTATAGTAAAATCCAGTTATAGAAAACTTTTTTCGGGTCAAATGGTGTTTTACCATAACCGGAAGTTACTGTAAATATAATTATATTTCTCAAATGCATTTAAAATTATTTTTATAGAAAAAAATAATACAATATAATTCTACATTAATAATATTTGGTAGGGATATTTTGACACTATGGATTATGGCATGCTTAACGATGATGGCAGTTTGCAAGTTCTTTCTAGGTCTGAGAGCATAATTGAAATTTCTTCAACTTACATTTGTGGAGGAGTTATTGAGGAAGTTTGTTTGCAAAACGAATATTTACTCAACGCAGCAGTTGTCCCGTTGGATGACCCGGTAACAGGTGAAATTCACACTTGTTTATTATTTATAAATATAACCCAATCTGTTGCATATAGACAGTCGGTTTTGAACACTGAACTATTGTCAATAATAAACTTATAAAAATTTATAAATACATCCACTGTCTAAAACTTGTATTAAATAGGTAAAATAAATTGATTTATAGTCTAAATGAAGATAAAAAAATTTGCTACGATTCGTTAATTATAATCTAATAATTAAATGAATGACATTATATGTTCTACAAAATTTGACTATGAATCAGATTTATTTATGGTATTCATAGTCAAATTTTGTAGAAAATAGGATGTCATTTATAAATGAAAAGAAATCAAAGGTGAAAACCAAAAAAAGTCCTTATAATTAAATAATTTTTAATCAAAATTTTATTATAATATAAGTTTTTCGTTAATTAATAAGAAATCTTGGCTTATTATGGATATTTGATGAGGTCTGATTGCAAAGTCATTAGATTTGAATTTCTTACATAATACTGATGAGTGACCATTAAGCTCAAATATAATATTTCACTTTATTTTCTAAAATTGTTTAAAGTTGAAATGTTCTATAATAATAAATAATAAATGAAATATTTGCGTGACCATATTATATTTTATGAAATAAATTTTCGTCTAAATTTTTTAATTATAATAAAACTTATCCCAGCTTTTGCCGATTATTTCTCTGTCAAATTTTAGTTTAAAATAAGTTTATTTATGAATAATATTACTCTCTTATATATGATACTTTTAGGTCAAGTTCCTATAGCTTTTCTCGAAGTAAAAAATGACAAACCTATTACTAATAATGAAGTTATAGAAAATATTATTGAGCTCGTTACCAAAAAAGTGGGGGATTTTGTCTGTTTCAAAAATGCAGTTATAGTTCCAGAGTTACCGAAAAATAGGGCTGGGAAACTTTTGAGATATTCGCTTTTGTACATGGCTAACGGAAAACAATGGACAGTAAATTTTCATTTAAATTTTGTTGTAATGTTAATCTTTTAATTTATTTCATTTTTAATATAATTTTATCAAAGTCAAGTAGTCAAAATTGTGTGGCAGTATAATAATATAATTAATAATAATAATGATATTAATAAAAAAATAAAGATAATAATATTAATAATAAAAATAAAAATAATAATAATAATAAAAATAATAATATTAATAAAAAATAAAGATAATAATATTAATAATAAAAATAAAAAAAAAAATAATAATAATAATAATAATAATAATAATAATAATAATAATAATAATTTAATTAAGATGCCTGTGAATGTCGAGAAGCCGCATGTTTTTAAAGAAATTTATGATGTCCTTATTAATGCTGGATATAAAGCATCTTTGCCTTTAGAACAGCTTTAGAAAACATAGAAAAAAATTATAATTTATATTTTAATTTTTGGTTGCGGTTTCGAAATGATATTTATTTCATAATAAAAGAAAATTTATAATTTAGAGTTTTGTTAAATTAGCATTTCATATTTGGTTTTATAAAAAACAATTTCGGAATTTTGAATAATAATTTTCAATTTGCATTTTCTTTAAAAATATTTTCTCGGAAATGAAAAATTTGAAAGTGAAATTAATAGTTGAATAAATTTGGAAAAATACTTTTTTGGGTTAGGAGCAAAATTGAGATTCTACTTATGTAAATTCTCCTGTGAGGAAAAGGAGGGAAAATATTATAAACATTTGCATTTCTTAAATTTACAAAATTTAAATTTTGTTTTAATGCATTCAATTTTTGGTATTATTTCAATTTTATTTCATATATGTTACAAAATCTAACACAATTCAATATATAGAATTTAATAAATTATTATAAATAAAATTTTATCTCAAATCTGATTATATCGAATCTGGCTCATGGACAAGACTTAATTTCGTCTACCTCATCAACCAAAAGTATATTTAATCAAAAATTTTAAAAGCACATTTTTATTGAGACGATTCAATTTTTAACCATAATTCACAAAAAAACCGAAAATAAATAAATAATTAAAATTTTAATTTTTGATGGGAAACTCTTGTATTAGATTCGAGAGGTATCAAAGACAGAAAGACAGCTCTACTTTCACGATTATTTATTAATCATCTGTTTCAAGACAAAATATTTAAAGTTTGATTTCATGGAATTTTAAAAAAAAGTAATTTAAAAAAAAACTTTTTAATTTATTTTAAAATTAACAAATATTCAAGTAAATGTTCTTAAAATTGTAGAAGTTTAAATTGTAAAGATAAATTGTAAAACACTTTAAAATTTGTTTTGTTTAAATTTGAGAATAAATAATTATTTATAAACTTTTAAATTATTGGACGATTATTTATTAATCATCTATTTCAAGAAAACATTTTAAAAAGATTTAAAGTAAAAAGTATAAAGAGTTTAATTTCATGGAATTTTAAAAAATTTAATTTTAAGAAAAACACTTTTTAATTTATTTTAAAAATATATAATATTCATGGACATTTTTATTAAAATTTTAAAGATTTAAATTGTAAAGATAAATTGTGAAACACTTTAAAATTTGTTTTTTAAATTTGAAAATAAATAATTAGTTATAAACTTTTTAATTATTGGACCTTTGCGTTCACGATTAAACATATATTTCAAGAAAACAATTTTAAAAAGATTAAAGTTAAAAGTATTAAAAGTTTAATTTCATGGAATTATAAAAAAATATAATTTTAAGAAAAACACTTTTTAATTTATTTTAAAAATATGAAAAGTTTTAAATAAATGTTAAAATCAAAATTTTTTATAAAATTTAAAAGTAAGTTATTTTAAAATGTTAATAAAACAATTTTTATTAGTTATTACATAATTGCATTAACAGAATCCAATAAAATTTATTTAACTCTTTAAAAAAATGTTTTTGAAGAAAAACACTTTTTAATTTATTTTAAAATTATAAAATATTCATGGACATTTTCTTAAAATTTTAGAGATTTATATTGTAAAGATAAATTGTGAAACACTTTAAAATTTGTTTTTTAAATTTGAAAATAAATAATTAGTTATAAATTTTTTAATTATTGGATCTAGAAGCTGTTTTATCTTAGGGAACCCTGTGAATATACATTCATATTTTCTTACACTGATCACCTACCAACTGTGTTTATCATTTGTAGTAATACAACAATTAAAACAGATCAATATTTAAAAGAAATTATTAATAATTTTAAAAAAGATTTTAAAATCAAATATTTTTTTTTTAATGTAAAAGCAAATTATTTTAAAAAGTTAATAAAACATATTTTTATTAGTTATTACATAATTGTATGAACAGAATCCAAAATTTATTTAACGTTTTAAAAATGCAAAAGGTTAATTTATTTTGAATGTTTGTATTTGGGTTAACTAATTTTATCATAAATAATTAAAAATAATACGTTCCTTGTAGTTTTAAAAAATCTTTAAATAACACTGTTGAATTGGAAATTTAGATTTTTAACTTAATTGTCTTATTATGCTAGAAAATATCATTTGTTTTTACTTCATATGACATTTTTTCGAATTCATGTACATAGCTAACGGACAGTCTGTTCAATGTATGTCGAATCACACCTATAACAAGTAAAACAATATACGATATCAGAACATATATAGAAAGTATTACAAATTTATTACTAAATTCATCCTTAACTTTGCAAAACTCTGAAATAATTCTAACATTGAAATTGGCTGCATTTTTTAAAAAAAAATTTAAAGTTTTTAAATCTTAATAAAAAAATTAAATTTTAAAGTTAATAAATATTATTTTTAAATAAAATAAATTAATTTGTTTAAATTATCATAAATATTATATTATCTGACAATGGAAAATATAAGAAAAGAAAATCCAGAAAAAATAGAAAATAATGATAAGAAGGTTGATAAAAAAAAACCTGTTCAAGTTACACCTCCCGATGGTGGGTGGGGATGGATGGTTGTTTTTGCGAGTCTTATCGTCAGTATGCTTAGTGATGGAGTCATATATTCCTATGGTGTTTTTACGCCGGAATTTATAAAACATTTTAACTTATCAAGATCAACTGTTGGCTGGATGGGATCTATCATGGTCGCAATAACGCTGGCTGTAGCTCCCTTGGCTAATCTTTTATGCAAGAAGCTAAGTTATAGAGCATGTGGGGTTATAGGATCTATCCTTTCAGCAATCAGTTTCAGTTTACCATTTTTCTTCGGTGAGTTATGGTTCGTTATTCTTTGCTCATCGGTCATCTGTGGAGTTGGATTTGGTTTAGTCTATTTGCCTTCAATAATTATTGTCAACGTTTGGTTTGAAAAGAAAAGACCTTTAGCAATGGGTATAGCGGTTTGTGGATCTGGACTAGGAACGTTTGTTATGAGTCCTTTAATCGAATTTCTTGTATCAACATACGGTTGGAGGGTAGCTATGTTAGTAATTGGATTGATTCTATTAATCATGGTTCCGTGCTGTTTAACATACACAGACGTGAAACCAAAAACTCCAAAAGAAGTAGATTTAGAAGTAAACGACAAGAAATCGGCTGAAAATAAAGTAATTGAGACTAGAGAAGGATGTGTAATAATTGAAATTCCAGCTAATGAGGAAGATAAAATGGAGAAAGAACAGAAATTAGAAGACGGTGAGAACGAAGAAGATAATGATAAAGTAGAACAGAGTGAGAAAGAAGAAAAGAAATCATTTGTTGAGATGCTGAAAAATTATGTTTTTTTATTATTTCTTTTATCAAACATCTTATTCAGTATCGGTTGCAACGCTCCATATATGTATGCAAAGGATAGAGCAGTCATTCATGGTATTTCTGACAGTAAAGGAAGTTTTCTTATCTCATCAATTGGAATTGGGAATTGTCTTGGAAGAATAGTATTTGGGTTCTTGGCGACACTGAAATTCGTTAATAGATTTCATTTATTCAATTCGGCCGTAATACTCTCTGGTGCCATTTTGATTGTCAGCTGGGTAATGACAAACTACATATCCATGCTTGCTTATACCTTCATATTTGGACTTACTAGTGGGGCCTTTGCTACTTTGATATCAGTGATTTTGATTGACATGTTTGGACTTGTCAACGTTGATACAGCGTTCAGTATAAGTCTTGTTGTACAAAGTATTTCAGTTTTAGTAGGACCACCTTTTGCTGGATTCATATATGATTTAACTCTAACTTTCAACGCTCCATTTGCTGTCTGTGGAGGAACCATTATTCTTAGTGGACTGATCGTGTATTTATCATATTTTTCAAAGGATTTCCGAAAGAAAACATTTAAATAGAATATAATTATTATTTTTTGTTTTTTCATATTTTTTTAGATTCTATACGACCATTTTATTATTTTTCGTATATTTTAAACGTTATCATGTTTTCGATTATAAAATCATCCTTTTTAATTTATTAACCTTAAACTAGTTTGCAAAATCTGATGTAATTTATTTTAAAAATTGACAGTAATTAATGGTTTCATTTTAAATAGGCAAATCGTTAAATATTGCTAATATAGCCCGATGTACTTTTTGACCCTGCGAAATTGTTCCGTTCGAGTCCGGAAAGCTCACGGTACTACGTGAAGGCTGGAATAAGCCTCTCATATGAAGAATTGGGTAAAATTTGCCTTATCAAAGGGCAACCCTCCAAATGACCTGGTTGGTATCAGAAATACGTCAATATATAAATCAATATATTCCTTTCATCCGTTGATAGGCCCCAAATAAATTACAGCCTAGATCTGTACTGAATGTACCAACCGGCATCGATAGCTTTTTCTGGCTTACATGTTTTTGAGTGAATTCACGAACCTCATGACTTGCACCTGGTTTCCTTGGCGCTTCTTCTGGCTCACACATTACTCCGAATTCTCCCGAACATCATGACCTGCATCTTCGAACCGTGCTCCAGAGCGATTCCTCTGGCTTATTATTATTTTAGTGAGTATTTTGAAAATCGCGACCTGTATAGCTTCTTATGGCTCGCATGTTTTTGCGCGTACTCACGAACATCATGATCTCCACCTGGAACTGTAAGAAATTCATTGATATCGAACCATCAACCTCTACTATCCTGAAGGGGCACTATTATTGAAACTAGCAAGCTAATCAGTAACAAATGAAATCTATTACATTCAAATCGTTACTATTTGATTGCTCCTCAGTTACAAACAATTATTCCACCATAGAGTTAATATGTAATCCCAATATCCTGTTACAGTGATATACGAAAAACTGTGGTTTAATTATTTGTAACCTCAAGTGACAACTGATCGAAAATAATTTACGCGCAACCTGAATAAATCCAACTCACTTGTCCAAGCCAGGGGGTTGTTAGCCCGTGTGTATTCCAATCACTAATATTACTATTAGCAATTTCTTTTTCTGATCGCATCGGATATACTATGACTCCCTGCTTTATTTTCATCAAAGACATATTGATCCACTTGGAAACTCTTATTGATGGCACCAAAGTAAACACCAGCTTTCATACACTAACAGAAAATTTCCAAATTAATTCTATATTTCAAATGACTAAATTTACGGAGCAAGACTTAAACAACAATTTTAAGTCTTTTGGAATAAATACTTTTTTTTCAAGATTTTATAATTCTAACGTTTCTTAATTTCATTTTTTTTCTTTCATTTAATTTTAATTTTAATTACTTTTGTTACTTGGAGAAAAGACTCAAATTTTGAATCAATTCTCCAAGTTACTAAACTACATGGGACTAATGGAACAAACTGACCAAATTCTTAACACATCCTATATGTCATAGGTCATTATGTATTGTCAAATTACTTTTTTATGGTCTTTTTTGTTATATCACATTTATAATTTACAGTGTATAATTATAAAATGATACAGTCAAACATATAAGTAATTGGTTGATATTTTCAAACATGTACTTCTGTTGGTATTCGTGGATCCAGAGGTTTATGGCAGAGCCGTTACAAACATGGGCCCGACCATGGGCGCATAATTAAAAAGGCACTCACTATCGACTTCTTAACCCACGTAAACGCCACCCTCCTTTTTTTCTGGGCTCTCTAACGCCCCTCTCTAGGTCTCAAACGCCCACAAGGGGGATTTATCACCCACTTTGAGAAAGACTGGCGTAGCTGAATATGCATTGAACTTATTCTACCGTCGATTTGACACAATGATTGGGTTTGTGTAACAAAATTAATGAGTAGTTATGAATAAAATCGAATATTCTTTTGCATTTCGTGAGGATTTTGATTTGTTGTTCTTTTCTATGTGCCTAAATTTGATTGGTCAAAATTTCGGGTAAACAGTAAATAGAGAAGTTATGATACGTTAATAAAGTAGGATTTGTTTGAATGATATACTATTTATTTGAGTAATTTTTACTAACAATTTTCATCAAAATTCTGATTGTATTTCTAGAATTTCGAAGCATTTTAATGAAATTAACCTTCAATTGAAACTTGAACAATTCCATGAAGTAATGATGATATAATTATTATTATTTATTTAATATTGTTGTTGTTTACCTTATTACTATTAAAAAGATAAGTCCGCATAAACATCAAAGTCTGTAAACAAAATAAATACATTTTAGCAGAATTGTATTGACATCAAGTGTCAAATATATTTTTAATAGAATTTTAGTAATATTTGAGTATAAAAGTCTCAAAAAATCTGATAAAAATTGACAATGAAATTGATATTTGTGATTTGCACTCTTTTCTTGATTGTTGTTTCGGTGCTCTCCGAATCCACCGGAACTCAGGAAGATGATGAAAACGATTTGTCATTCGAAATGAAGGATTTAGAATTTGAAAGTAAGCTGATTTTGATAAGAAAGACTTTTGCATAATTTTTGTTTAATTAGATGAAAAAGGCTTAGAGAAAAAGAGAAAGCGTCGGTGCTATAGATATTGTTCTAAATACAAAACTTATTGTTTCTAATGAGTTATTTTTTATTATGTTTAATTATATATTTAAATTATTCTCCATTACTTTGTGGGGAATTTCCAAGGAGGTGAAGCTGGTTGGTTTTCTTCTAAGCCTAATAGAATACTCTTTTGAGAGACCTTTTCCTTAGTAGTCCAAACTTACCACATAATGTAAAACAATTCATTATTTATCAGATTGACATAAAAAATAACAAACTAGATTAAACATTTTGGATACTTTCATAAAGTAGCTGGTTGAAGGCAACTCTGCACTATTTTTCTGCCATCTTTTGGAAAATCCTAAAATATTTTTCCACAAAAACTTCATTGTATCAATTTCATTTGAATTTCATTTTTAATTAATCGTTTTTAATTAAGATTATTTTTAAAAATATAAGAGAATAAAAATATATTTTTACTCAACTAAGATTCCAATATTCATATTCGAATAAGTTTTATTAATTTAAAAATTATTTTATTAAAAAATATGTCTGTGTTTTGTTTTAAATTTTTAAAAATGATTAATGAACTTTAAATTATTATTATAAAAATTATTTCATATGTTTGAATACTTAAATTTTACATTTTAGTTTTAATATTTTAGAGAAAAAAATAGCTAAAGAAAAACTTTTATCTTTAATTTTACTGTATATTTTACTGACAGATAATAAGTAAATCATTAAGTCTAGAAAATAATACGCAAGTAAAATTATCAGAAACAACAAAAATCAAATTTAAAGGATAAAAAACCTTATAAACATTATAGGTAAATTTATATAAAGGTTGGAAATAGAAGGAAACAATAAAAAAACCAGAAGAATGTTACAAAAATTCGACTGCCGGCTCTAATTTAAATTGTATCAATTGTTATTTTTTATTTATTTGCTTTAAACATTGACAGTAATTAATGGTCTCATTTAAAATAAATTTTTATGTGTGCATGTGTTTAGTTTTCTGTTCGCTTTAAATTATTCTATCACCCAGGTGAATTTTATGGAGGTTGATTTGAAACCATACAATTTTGCAATTTCACTTCCTTCGCCTTTCATTAACATTGATTTGTTTCCGATAATAATGGCAGATTTAACAGTTTCGTGAAAGTCTTCTTTGATAATGGCTTCCATTAGTTTCTTTTAATGGCATTCTTTCCAAAATTCAAGAAGATTATTGTTCATATAGTATAATAGAAATTCTCAACACATCCTATATCATAGGTCATTATGTATTGTCAAATTACTTTTTTATGGCCTTTTTTGTTATATCATATTTATAATTTACAGTGTATAATTGTAAAATGATACAGTCAAACATGTAAGTAATTGGTTGATATTTTCAAACATGTACTTCGGTTGGTATTCGTGGATCCAGAGGTTTATGGTAGAGCCGTTACAAACATGGGCCCACCATTGGCGCATAATTATAAAGGCATTCACTTTTAATTATTATTATTTATTTAATATTGTCGTTATTTACCTTATTACTATTAAAAAGATAAGTCGGCATAAACATCAAAGTCTGTAATATCATAGATCATTATGTATTGTCAAATGACTTTTTTATTGCCTTTTTTGTTATATCACATTTATTGTCATTCAGAACATTAATGATTGTGCTTTTGTGTATACCGGAGATTCTTATTTAATGCCGATTAAGTTAATGACACAAGTATATTTATAATTGATTAGTTTTCTTATATTATTGAGGCTCTTATTTATTGTCGGTAAAGCCCTTACTTATGTCGCTGTTGTACATAGACGGTTAAAAATAATTTAAATAGTTCTCATGTTACTATTTGATAAATTAAGAAAAGTTAATGAAAAAGATTCAAAAACTAAATAACAACTTAAACGTCTCCCAATTAAAAGTAAAATATTTTTTTGTATGTTTATTTACTATTAAAAAATTGAAATTTATGAGATTAAAATTTTTTGATTTACTAAAAATTATGGCGATTAATTAACAATTTAATAATCAAATTTACGTTATTTTTTAAATAGATTATAAAACAATCAAAATCATATTAAAGAAATTAATTTCACTATTTCATTATTGTTTGTTTGAATTAAATTAAAATAATTAAATTTTGTAGAATTTCAAAGTTTTTAGTGAAATTTTCATTTTCTTTGGTATTTAATGTTTGATTTAAATTTTGCGGATTTGTATGAATTGTCTATTTCCCAACCAGAAAAAGTTTGGGATGAGTTGGGGAATGAGGTGGTTTGGAGCAAGCCATATACATCGGTCATAAAGGATAAGGACTCCCCAATCCCAAAATGGTGCGGATAATGCAATATTTTATTTTTATTATATATAGGTTTGATGGAGGAGAAATCAACATGTCCTACAATTGTTTAGATAAACACGTCTTGGACGGGTACGGAGACGACGTGGCGGTTATTTATGAATGCCCAGTTATTAATGCCACTGAAAAGGTTTCTTATAAACAATTATTAACATTGGTTAGTAATAAATTTAATTAAAAAATGAAAATTTCGAATATATTCAGGTAGAAAATTTGGCAGGGGTGATGGTAAATAAATGCCATTTGCAAAAGGGCGATCGAGTTTTACTGTACGTTCCTGTCACGGTTCAGGGAATTGCGGCGATATTGGCGTGTACGCGGATTGGTGCTGTCTACGTAGTTACGTTTGGAGGATTCGCGCCCGATTTGATAGCTGCTAGAATTAAACATACAGAGGTTAATAATCCGAAATAATCATAATAAATATTGTAAAATACAAAATCATAAATGCAAAATTTTACTGAAAAAATTAATTTCCTTTTCAAATTTCTGTTATTTTACAGAAAAAATTGTTGTCAAAAATTTTAAAACAAATGAGGCATTTAAAATTTTTTAATTTTTTTCATTATATTTACATTTTAAAATATTTAGAATTTTCCAATGTAACAATATTTTTTATTTAAATAAATTTTTTTATTAATTTCAGATTATTTATTATTAATTTTCAAAAAGTAAAATTTATTAATTATTTTTTTTATAATATTTTTAAAATATTTAAATTCACTTAAATTTTGATAGAATTTTGTTTTCATGTTTGAAAAATGATTTGGATCAAATTTTTTTATCAATTTCTGAAGTATTTTTTTATTATTTTCTATAATTTCTGGTTATCTATCATCATTTTTCAAAATTATAATAAAGTGAAAAATTGAATTTTTAATAAATAAATAATAATTTAAATTGCTCTGTTTTTCTTCTATCTTACTCAAAGTAATTTTTTGATAAAGCGCTTGAAATATACTCCAATAGTATATTTTCATAATTAAAAAATTCCAATAATATTAGATGGATGTTCATAACTTTTGTCCATTGTGTGCATTTTTTTAAAGGGTTGATGTGTGCAATGTATGTATTCTTGTATTCTATTTTTCTTAACAAAATTATTTTTCTGGTCTTGCGTATTAAATTCACTTAATTTATGTCGGTGACCATTATTTTTCTCATTATTTCTCGTTATTTTAAATTTTAAATAAATATATTTTGCTTCCAGTTAAACATTGTATTCGTTATACACAATATTTAAACAACAATTTAATAATTATTTATCTAATGTTTGTAGGTTGTGTAGGATAACGGTAAATAATAGGTATTCTAAATAAAATAATATGTATGTATGTGTATGTTGAATTTGTATGACTGAAGATTATGAAATATATATCTGAATGTCAAAGGTGTGATTTATGTGATTTATATATGCATGTGTTTATCTTGATCAAGATAATTATAATATAATAATTTCCTCCTAAGAGTTTCTCACTTGTTTTATATAATAAATATTATGTTTCCAAAGTTTTCTAACATCTTGAAAAATGACTTTTGGAACTACTTACAACACTTTCAATATTATTTATGGCAATATTACAAGGTAAGAATGTAAGAGAAAGTAAATGGAGAAAATATGGCAAGAAAAACCAGCACTACCGTATCCTTGAATGCTCAACAAGGGCAATTGCACTGGCCCCTTATACTTAAGTGCCCCCGAATATTAAATACAGTACAAAAGCTTCTATAATACCAAAATAATACCCCGAATTGAAAGAAAAAAACAAAGCTGAAAATTCAAAATTCATTTAAGACAAATTTAATTGGCAAAACGAAAATTATAACTTACAAAATTAAATATACATTAAAACTAAAATCAATATGTAATACTTTTTTGTTTTATTTTTTTACTTAAAATCAATAAAATTTTTAAATTTTTAAGTTTTCTGCACAGGGTCCTCAAGGTTTCAGCACGGCGCGGAAACAAGGATTGTCTATTATTATAAATGATTATATTATTAACTAGCTATTCTACTTAAATTATAAAACATAATCTTTCTACTATTCTAAATGAACTTTGGGTATTGCAATCAAGTTTCGGAAGCCTTATATCCGAATTTTCGATAAATATTATAAAATTTTTGTTTTTATCTTTCGGCGATATTTACGTTTCTTAATTTCAGATAATTCATTTTTCAAAATTTCAGTAATTTTACTTAATTCACTTTCGGGATTTATTTTCTCGGTATAACAATTAGAATATTTTTAGTGATACTTTGGGGGGAAGGATCAAATAAAGGATGAATCCTTGCTTCATAGTAAGCCTAGAGAAGGACGAAGAAACAAAGGCACTTATTTTTTCTACAAGTTATCTTTGACTTCCTCTCTTGAACTCTAAGTGTGGATCATTAGTAACAAAATTAAAGAACGAAGAAATTTAAAAACCAATGCACCCATTCCTTTTGTTGGAGTTATAATAAAGCATAAATAAAAATAATAACATTTTAAAATTATCAAAATCAAATACAATTAATTAAAATTTTAAAAAAGTAAAAATCAATATTTTTCGGGGGTAAACTGGTAACCGGTGGCAAATTTGATTCTGGAGACAAATTAAATACTATTAAATTGATATGATGTATATTGAAGGGTCGGGAGCCCAAAAACAAACTAATTAATTAATTAAATTATTTGCCGACGAACCCATTAATCAAGGGCCACCGAGCTGAAAGTCAGCCTAATTGGTTTTCCAGAATTAGGAGAATGAGCAATAAATTCCCCAACCAGGAAAAATTGTTTCCTTAGCTCTAATCCAAATTAATGCAACCCAAAATTACAAAAGGAATCGACAACAAAATAAGTTGCAGTTGGTCGAAGAGGAAAATTTAACGAATTAAAGAAACGAGTTGAAAGTAATATAAAGATAAAGAAGTTAATCATATTGCAGTGACTTATTACGTGATACCCTTCGGGTGTCTACGAAAAATCAAATAATTGTATCTTGTGGTGAATATTTGTGAATAAAGATTTCTTTGTTGAGATTTTGTGTTATTGATTAGTGAACACGAGGAGTCGGATCGAGAGATCTATTCACCGACGAATATTTAATATCCCAACACCTTTTATAAATAAAATTTTAAAACAAGGAATTTTTTTGTGTTTGGTGCAATTGACTTCTTTATTTTCCTTCGAATACTTTCGAAGTTCTAGAAGTTGTTTTCATATAAATTATGATGAGGCACTTGGATTAGGTGGTATTTTGATGGAGCAATGTTAGAGAAGGTTGACTGGTGAAACTCCATTTTCCATTTGAAATCGTATAGTTCCTCAACATACCTTCGTATTGAACAAAAGACTTAAAATATATTTTATTTCTATTTATCGAATTGTTTCAAAGTTGTGATGTGATTTAAGCATTTGGCGTAAAATCCAAGTAAGTTTACTCAAATAATTCAGGGGATTCAACAAAACCATTTAAAATTAAAAATTCTGCCATTCAGTCATATTCGGAATAAATTGAGAGAACATTTTGAGTTGGTATGCAACGTGCCACAATAGGTCACTATAGTAAATTCAGTAAGCCACTCAGTAAACATTTCAGAAAGAAATTTTAGATATATGTGGTTAGCATAAGGTGACCAGTTTTTCCATAGATAAAGCGGACGCCATTGACAAAATGGTTTCTCTTAATTTGCTTTGAATATCACTTTACTAAGTTCTTGCTTTCGCTAATTGTTAACTTTAAGCCGCATTCACAGAGACTCAACTGTCGTCAGTGGCACTTTATCCACCAATCAGAGTTGACTTTCCCTCCATATAGAAACCCCATTTTCCAATTGTGGTTTGGGCAGCAGGAGTTAGCTGCAGCTGCTTGCCCCAAACTAATTTGTTAGCGTAGCATTCTTTCCAAAAATCACAACATTTTAAGGACTCGGAACAGTCTCACAAAAGTGCGACGACTGGTCACCTTAGGTTCAAAGGAACAGCCAGTCCTCCTGAAAGAATAAGATTCAACCGTTGACGAATTTTACTCGTTGGTATTATTTTAATTTCTGTAGTTGTCCAAATTTTATTCCTACACTTATTTTACAATTTATGATAATTGCTTTTAATTTCAACCGACTCTACATTTATTTTCAGCCAAAATTAATAATAACCACCAATTTTGGCTATGAACCGGAACGAACTGTCAATTATAAAGAAATTGTTGATGAAGCCATTAATAAAAGTCAATTTTGTCCGGATTATTGCATTGTTTACAACAGACCCAATACGAAATGCGCGACCATGATAGATTCTAGAGATCTGGATTGGGAAACTGAAATCGGAAAGGCGACCCCTTATGCGCCTGTAGCTTTGGAATCTGGAGATCCTATATTCATTATTTATACATCAGGAACACTCGGTTTCATTTTGTTTTATAAAATTTAATTTTCTTATATCTATCCTTATAGGGGAGCCTAAAGGTTTGGTCATGACAGTTGGAGGTTTTATCGTTTCTAATAAATATTTCATGAAGTATGTGCTTGGTTTGAATCGTCAAGATTGTTGGTGGATGTTTGGTGACTATGGTTGGATTTCTGGTCAAACCACAATGACATTTGGACCATTGTTGATAGGTTGTTCAACTATACTATATGAAGTATAAAGGATTTTTGTTTTAATCAGTAATATGGAAAAAATTAGGGGAAAGAATTGTCAAGCCACCACTTAACGGGTATTGGTAAGATCATTGATCAAAATAACGTTACTGGGTTTAGTGCAGCTCCAACATACTTTAGATTTTTGAAAAATAAAGACTCTGAAAAAGATATAAAGCCTTCAAAAGCTCAATTGCGATTTGTATGCATAGGGGGTAAGGAATAATTTTTACAAAAATCATCAAATTATTCATTATAATCAAAAAATAATAAAAATTAATTAATTTAAGGTGAATTATCAAATACTAAATTGAAAGAATGGGTTTCCAATGTCTTTTTATGTCCAGTATACGATTTGTGGGGACAAACTGAATTGGGAATAATAGCAACTGGTCCAGGACTTGGATTTAAAAATATAAGTTCCAATGGACTTTCGCCTATGTTAAGTGTTCATCCAAAAGTAGTCAACAGCGCCACTGGAGAGCACCTACCAAACGAAACAATCGGAAGGATGTTATTAAAAATCCCACTCTGTCCATCAGCTGCTTCTAGTATGTACAAGGATCATGATAGGTTTTTAAAGACTTACTTCAGTAAATATGACGTAAGTTACAACGAAATTTTCTTATTATTTTTTTTAATTATGCAAAACTGGCGCCGCCTTATTTGATTTGTCAATTATTGCCTCTTTGATTACTGCGAGGCGTCACTAATGTTTAATATTAACTTCAACGGCTTTCCTATTTATAACCTCCAATAAATAATTTATTTCAAGAAAATCAAATAAACTGCCGTTTTTCAATATTATTCAAACACACAATTTTTTTGAGGAGTTTTTCTTAAGTGTAAATTATTGATATTTTCAGAAGGACAGATTTCATTATTCATACATTCAATTCACATTTATACACTAAATTTATTATTTTATATTTACAAAACCTTATGTTAATTTGAAAATACTATTTTAATAATATGTTACTTAATTAATATTTACAATTATTATTTAATTTTTAAATATATACTTACATCAAATTTGTCACGTTATAATTGTATATTTTGCAGTAGTAATTTTCTGCAGCATAAAATCGGATGTATTTTAAAATTTTTATAGAATAGCTTCTAGATAATCCGAAAGATCTGCAATGGTAAGGACTCGGATCATCCTAACAAGAACAAATTAAATGGAAATTTAATTTATCTAAAGTACGACAGCAAAGATTTTGACAGTTTTATTTTCTAGTATTTACCTAATAATAAATAGAGAAAACTTGCAATAAATTTTTGATTCATATTTTTTTTTAGTTCAGATTGAATATTATATAATTTTTATATTTTTTTTTGATAAAACATGAATTTAAAGAACGATGTTTGGAAGCCCGAAGAACCTAAAGGGTGGCTTTCAAAATGAAATGAAAAGGATTCTGCAAAAAATTAAAACTATTATTGGGGAGTATTTTGATGATTTTTCATTTAATAAATTTGTTTTTTTATTATTTTATGAGTGCCTATTAAAAGGGTAAATGCATGTGGTTTACACCAAGCCACCTATACTAGACAAATAAAAATCGGCGTTTTGTTTAAATTATGTGAATTATAATAGTAATAACGCAACGAAACCTCAATAAGTATATAATAATAACACGACTCTTTTGTAATAAATGAAAAATATTATTAGTTATGTGATAATTACATAAAAAATAATCATCATATAGAAATTTCATAATGACATCTTTATTTTGTTTAAATTGAAGTACTGAAGAATATCATAAAAGGTTCAACTTTCACCTAAGGATTGATTCTCAATAAAGAAAACCTAAATTAAGAGAGGTTAGGATACTCAAATTACATCTCCTTTTCTCATATTTGAACTTGTAATGTGACTTAGATGTCCATTTTCAGAAAGATTAGAACAATTCCTACCAATATCATATAAATAAAAATATTATTACCTGAAACTTTAAGAATAAAATATTTTTTATACATTTATTTTTGTTTTAATTACTGACTCACTTAAGTGACATAATATTTTCTACAAAATTTGATTATGAATCAGATTTATATATAGTATTCACGAATTTCACTTGAAAAAGGCTGTGCTGAAAATTCGTTAATACCTTAAATAAATCTGATTCATAGTCAAATTTTGTAGAAAATATTATGTCACTTATAAAGAAATCAGAAGTTAAAAACAAAAAAAAGTCCTTATGACTCTCTTAAGTCTGTATCTAAAATATGTCGGTAAAGTCTTGATCTGATTCAGGGTTACTATGACACTATGGATTATGGAATGATAAAGAATGATGGCACTCTGCAAATACTAGCCAGGGCAGATGATGTAATCAGCGTTTCAGCAGGGCGAATCTGTGGAGGTGCTTTAGAAGAAGTATGTCTAATGAACGAAGACTTAGCAAACGCAGCTTTTGTCGCTTTGGAAGATCCAATAAATGGCAAGTGTTTTAACTTTATGATAATATATATCTTTTGGAATATTTTCCGAGCTCACCACAGATGAGTGTGGAAATTCTAAAAAACCCTTATTTCTCATTTTTCCATTTTAAATAATATTTTATACAAAATAAAGTTACATATAAAAAAATTTAAAAGATTAAAAAACAAAAAAACTTACCAATTACACGAAAGTGATAATGTAAACCGATTTTTTAAAAAGTCCAAAAAGTTAAGGAGTGACAGCTTTCAAATTTTGTTGAATCAATTTTTGATTAATTTTCTGAACTTTATTTATCCAATAGAATAGCTATTGAGTGAGATACTTATCAAATGTAACACTTGTAGAGAATTTACTGTTTTTTAAACAATTTTTATCGTCATAAAATGAATGTTCATTAATCACCGTGTTTGAAGTCTATTATTCATGTTTTTAGGTCAAGTTCCTTTTGCATTTCTCGAAAAGAAAAAAGACCGAAATATAAATAATGAAGCACTAATTATAGAAAGTGTAAAATTGGTGAAAAAAGAAATCGGTTCATTCACTCTATTTCACCAAGGTGTCGTTGTACACGATTTACCAAAGACTAAAACTGGGAAAATTCTTAGAAAAACACTTTATAATATGTTAAATGGTCAAGATTGGAAAGTGAGGATTTGGTCTTTCTGTATATACTCATAAAACCTGTTTAATTTTTAATATAGACTCCCGCAACGGTTGAGAATCCAAAGGTTTTCGAAGAAATATATTCCATCTTGATTGAAGCTGGTTACAAAGCCTCTTTACCAAATGATAATTCGTTAAATATGTGAAATTATTTCTTATTCGTATTGGAAATTTTAATTTTCACCTATACCTCGCTTTGAGTACTTAATTGGTTCCGTAAAAAATTCTACGCAAACTGAATCACCGGTTTATTTTTGTCAATAGAAAAGATGTGACATTTCACCGAAATAGTGCGCGTCCATTCACCTCAAATTTTAATACCAAATATACAAATATATGAATAAAACATTAGGAAAGTGCATTTTAGCTCTACAAGAGAGCTAGGCCAACTTTTTGTGTCGGGCAACACCAGTAAGGTCCCTAAACCCTTTGAATACTCACAGCAAATAATAGATAAATAATATATAAATCTTATCAAATTAGATGTGTGGGAAAAACTTATACACACTTTATTGAATAGTGTGAAAAATACAGAAACACCGAAAAATAAATTGCTTAAACTTAAACGAAGTAAATTTAGATTACTTTGTGCAAATGGTTCGCCAATTAATATGGTTGCTGGATCCACTATTAACCCTAACCTTGAATACAAAAAGAATTAAAATTGTTCCCGAGAAAGACTGTATTTTATAAATAATAAACAGATTACCTTTTTTACTAAAATAAAATCTTACATCCAGAACCACTAATCAGACGAATCTGGATGTGAGTGTCAAAAGTTTAAAAAACTAATAATTTCGATGAAACAGTATTTTAGGTAGTAATAAAGAGAATTTTGTGCGGGATCTATGGATTCAGAATAATTTCTAGTTGATTCAGAAGTTTTTTTTAGATATAAAAAATAGTTGACAGAATTGGATGTATATATATTTATATATATATATATATTGCAAATGCACTGGTTGCACCAGATGGAAATGTATTTTTTTGATGAGTTAGAAAAATGTGATGAAGAGAAGACTGCTTTTACAACTACACCATTTCCAAGTTTAATTCAGTAACTATCAATTGTAATTCAGAAAATATCAATTAAAATCACAGCTGTATATAGCGTGATGCTATACAAACCCACTTACACATTTATAACATAGAAAGACGTGAATTTATTTTTAAAAAATATTTTAATACTTTAATAAAATAATAAATTAATAAATTGTTGACGTAAAATACTTCTATTGTTTTAATATTTGTGAGTAATACTAAATTTCTGAATTTTAAAAAGCGGTTTAAATTAATGGAAACGATCAGTGTTCGGATGGCACTGTCTCATCGGCGTTGCAGATTTGTGTAGGTAGAATAAAAAGCTAAATAGTATGAAGTGCTGAGCCTCGCTCGCACAATTGGCCGAAAGGCAGAAAATGAATAAAAACCAATTAAAAAAAAATAATAATAATAATAAAATCTACTATGAGACTTATAACTAAAAAGAACGCGTTAGAGTTTTGTTTTTAAACTCACCCCACCAACTTCATAGTGAAGTGTAGAGAGTTTTAATTTTATTCCATTACCTAAACGATGTTAACATAATTAAGTATTTTTCATATTTTAAAGTCTCTTGGTAAAGTTGCCTTGAATCCATGATTTATGAGAACATCGTAAATAAGTTGGTAGGCTCCTGGATTATTAACCATTGTCGACATCTGAAACATTAAAACAAAATAAAACAAAAAATATATAAAACTGACACTATCATGAAGTAATTATGTTTTTATTATTTACAAGTCAATTCTTTATCCCAGTGGTTTTCAACCGGTGTTCCGCCAAACGCTAGTGTTCCGTAGAATTAGTTGAAGTGTTCTGCCAAATTTAGATATTTAGAAATATATAGTATTTCAGATTTCAATTTAGTTTCACTTTTACATTGTTTTAAAATTGCAATTTTACGGGTACTTTTACAAAAAATTCTCGTCGTGTGAGGAGCCTCTTCCTTCTCCCCAACACCAACCATAACGTTTAGGAAAGTATTGCGCTTCGTGCAAATCTTGTACCTTCGTTCTTTGGTATCTAGTTGAAAGGACAATGGGTGTTCCGACAAAGATTTTGAGATAACAAAGTGTTTCTTCATTACCAAAAGATTAAGAACCACTGCTTTATTTGTATATTTTCACCATAATATTTTTTCTTTATAATATCCTATACTCTGATTATTTGTAAGTGTTCTATTTGTAACATCAACTACATCCAAATACATATGAAACCCTATTTACACAAAATAAGAGACCTCATGCCATAAGCAGCAAGGATAGAGCCGAAAATAGGATTGCTTTTGCGTATGATCAGTCATGTTGTTGTTGTTTTTTCGTTTAAACTACATAATAATGGAATAGGTAAATACGTGAATAACTGATAACTGTGATCATAATGGTAAAGAAATTAGTATTTTTTCATTCATATCGTGGATTATTTTTTGTATTTTTTTTTATCAATTTGTTACGAAAGAAATCAACGACTGAAATATGGCGCTGTATATAAACAAAGAGCATAGAAAAGAGAATATTATAGGAGTCTAAAGGAATCATTATGGTATGTACTTATTACTAATTTGCTTGTAAATAAAATTTGCAACAGTTATTTTTTCAAAACATAAACATACATTTACCTTGTAATCCTTGCCATTTATCATATCCGTTAACGAACGTCTTAAAAATTTTCCCGATTTCGTTTCCAGTAGACATGGAACAATGACCACCTTCTGAAATAGAATGAATTTCCCCAGGTAATGTTGCACAAGTTGAACAGTTTCTATTTTTATTTCTTCGTCACTAGATCTTGAATCTTCATTCTTCACTATTAATGCCACTGGTAAGTTCGCTGAAAAATTTGCTCAGTAATATTATGAAAATAACTATAAAAAATATATCCCTTTCTCTTCATATATATATATATATATATATATATATATATATATATATATTCGAGTGCTTTTGGATATACAATATTTTTTCTTTTTTAGTCCGGTGTATATATGAACAAATCGGAAGGTTTTCCCACGCGTGAAGTGGCCACATACAGTTTTCTATGTAAGAAGCACGGAATTTCCTAGTCTATTCCACACACTTGCAGCGATTGTCCTTGTGCTTTGTTAATGGTCATTGCAAAAGTGAGTCGCATCTGAAACTGTAAACGTTTTAATTCAAATGGTATATCTGTTAGGACCATTGGAATATGTGGTAGGTTGTGGTTGATTGATGTTTCGGAGAAGAATGATATGCATTCCAATTTTCAATATTAAAATGTGCGGTGAAATACCTGGCCAATCCAGTGAATTCAAAAATTCCGTTGGGTAATTGACAACTTCGTCTTGATTCATCACGGTATCGATGGACTTATATGTTGTCGCTTCGACTGGTATTCCATTTTGAATTTTGAAATAGATGGCATTCACATCATTGCTGGTAGCGGCTAATATAGCATGTGAACGTCAGTGATGATTTTTGTAATTTCTCGGTATATTTGTGAGAATTTGTTGAATCAATTTGTCTTTAGTTGATGTCATCTTACAAAAGTTTGCTGGCAATGTGATACATTGTGTAGATCTGTTGATTGCCATCTTCCTATTCCCAATATCCAGCAATTGTTTTGCGAAACATTCGTCGGATGCATCATTTTGTAGTTGAATGCGCACGTTGGTTTTTAAAGTCAATTTCTTTACATTTTGCCATAAAACTGATGATTTAAGACATGCATTAAGTTCATCAGTCGGTGTTGAACGTGGAATAACTGGCAGAACTTGACGAAAATCATCAGACAATAAAATTAGTGTTCCACCGAAGGGCTGTCGATTTAAAATTTTAAAATGTTTCAATTTAGTAAAATAATGATTAAAAAGAATATTCAAATTTAAATAATTTAGCTTGCTGCATTTCTTGTAAGGAGTTTGTAACATAATAATAATTTACAACTTTTATCAGTAGCGACTCATAGGGGGGGCGATATTTGAAAAATATTTAAACCTAAAACCTTCGCAATAGTGTGCTCAACATCTTCTTAAATTTTCTTGGCAATCTGATGAAAAGTGTAGCATATAGGATAAACAGACATACATTGAATGTTATATATATAGAAGTTTTATAAATATATATTGAAAGAATTTTTTCTAGTTTTCACCTCTGATTGATTTTCATTTTGTAAGGGGTCGTCCATAAAGTATGTAAACAAAATAGGGGAGGGTTGTTTGAAGAAGTTTGACAAATGTTGACATGGGGGAAGGGAGATTTACAAGTAAATTGACGTCAACAATGTTACTTTTTACAATAAATTTAATAAAATAATAAAAGGGAAAAAATAGGAAACTCTCTTGACATTAAAGGAAGAATAAAAATAAAAAAAAATATCAATAGAAAAATAAAATTGAATAAATTTGTTCGTGTTTTAAACTTATATATAAAGTTATGATATTCACTAATTTTGGGCACAACCTTTTTCAAGTGAAAAAAAATTAACAATATTATAAACATTGGTAACTTATTTATTAAATTCATTAAATGGTATTATATTTAAAATTTAAAATGCTGCAGGATCAGATACACATCATCAAGAGCGACTTGATTGGTTTGTATAAGCGAAAGAGTAGTGGTGTTTTATGTTTAGACCAGACAAAGGAGCTTAAAGAAAAGAAACCAAAGGTTAAAGAGAGAAAAAACTGAAAAGAAGAAATATGATCAAGAAAAGCAGAAGATATTTCAAAAAATAGGAAAGAAAATTTATCTCATATTTGTGCAGAGAATCCTGATATACAGTAAATTGAAGATCCAAAAGAAAGCTGGCCGACTAGCAATTGAAGAAGTGTCTGCGCTTGAGGCAGAAACATTGATAATTAAGGATCAAGATTGGTGCAACAACCAAATCAAGTCAATACATTTTACAAATTGTGAAATGTCATGATATAATCTGATGCCAACCGATTAAAAGCTCGTATTTTGAGATTGTCCCCGATATATTCATTTCACCAAATCAATCTCAGATCGACTTGCATTGATTTCCATCGCTTTTCTGCAATCAGTCTTTGTCAAAGGGATTCAAAATTCTTCCATGTAATATATAATGTCCTTTTAATCTGTAAATAATCTATTTTAAACAATCTATAAATAGTTAATAGTTTGTATGGGGGGGATTAGAATAAAAATTTAAAATGCAGCATGTGTGATAATTAACGGGACAAGTAAAGGAATCTCCTATAAAATTTTGACTCTGCGACGAGAAGATTATAAAAAAAATCTAGAAACAGAGAGTAATGGTAGAAAACAGTAATAGTAGGAATGTCACTTTTTTGTGCTCTTATTTTTCCATTCAGTTTTTTAAAATTGCTGTAGTTGCCCAAAACCACTTATATAATCTTATTTTTTGTCATTGGAAAATATATAAATAAATAATTAATTAACTTCAATTACTGTTTAAAATGTCTTCCAAAGGCAGTACCACTACGCCTGAAATATTTTCGTTTTTCAAACAAATTTCTTCGACCGACCAACTGGAAACTCTGTGACCAGCGAGACGAATGACATCGTCAACTCTTGAGTTAATCCTTATACTTCCATTATTCATCTGCATTCCTTGATCCATTGTATCGTAAAATCCCCATAGAATTATTATTGATCATTTCTCACAAAATGTCGAAAATAAAATCTGCACTTACTGGGTATCGAGTGAAATAGGTCCTAATGTATCTCTCGTGGTCTTTGTAAAAAGTCATGGAAAGTGAAGGTGTAATTGGAGTTTTTATCACAATTCTTCCCAAAGTTTCATTACGTAAAGTTTCTCCTGTTTTCGAGTCAATAATTTTGAAGTTCATTCCCAGAACGGGAACAGATTGACTATAATCCTTTCTTTTCAGACCAAGATTGGGTCCAACTCCAATAGAGTGCAGTTCGGTTTGGCCCCATATATCGTACACTGGACAGTGGAACTTCGATGATATCCAATTTCTAAGGTTGTCATCCGTTAATTCTCCTAAACGCAAAATAAAATTAGTCTTCCTTCCAGAAAAAATGGAGATCCGCATTTTGACGTTTAATAAATTAAAATTATCGTTTTACTATATTTTATTGTAAAATATTTCGTTTAGAAAGAAGAAAAAAGATGGCGGCAACTGAAAAATAAATAAACATTAGATTTATGTATTTATTATTAAATTTATTCTTGCCTTAAAACCAAACTTTGCAAACTTATTTGATGTCCAGTGCATCAGGATAAGTGTATAACAGTGTTAATTTGGCAATGTTTATACACTTATTTAGCGCTCAGAGAAATCTGAGCGCCTCCTGCATAGTACTGATGAGAGCCATTATCTCGAAACTAGTATACTATTGGGAATTGTACTGGATATCACTTAATGTATCCTAAACATTAAATTGTTTTAATTTGATCCGAGAGTCTAACATAGTGTAAATGCAAAAATACAAATTAACATATACAAAATAAATTATTTAAAATAATTTACGCTATCAATCATTGCAATATGAAAGACAAAATTCATCTTTTGAGAAGTAAGAGATAAATAAGGATTAAAAGAACTCGTAAAGGAATTAAACTGTAAAGATTGCTGCAAATCTAAAATGTTTTTTTTCTTGGTCTAATAAAAATAAATGTAAATTTACACTCTCTTATAATAAATAATAATATAATAAATTAATTATTTCTTGACACATTTTCTATAAAAATAAAATATTTTTGAAAATATTGATGATAAAATTTTTGTCCGGCCTCTGTTTAAATACCCTTATTACCCTTCAGTTCAGACAATAAAATATGCCTTTAAAGTCTCTATTATTTGTTCTTACCTCCGATGAAAAATGATTTCAAATTATCAAACTTCTCTGAAAAATTAACTTCAGCGAGATTCTTCCGAAATTTTCTCATTCTTATG
The DNA here is from genome assembly GCA_022537955.1 of Schmidtea mediterranea. Lineage (NCBI taxonomy): Eukaryota > Metazoa > Platyhelminthes > Tricladida > Dugesiidae > Schmidtea > Schmidtea mediterranea. The sequence goes on from CM039681.1 coordinate 9,975,775, forward strand.
GGAGAGGAGAAGAAAATTGCTGGTTTGTGTCGCCGCATCATTTCAAGTATTGCAGAATCCTCTGGATAACCCTATTTGCTATTTCGTAATGCGCTAATCAGAAAATAAATTATTATACTTCATAAAGAATGGAAGTGCCTCTATTTAAAAGCACTCCAAATGTCATGAAGAGTTGGCCAGTCAACCATGCAAAATCTCCAATAAACCAACCAACCTCATCTGATTTCAGTCCAATCTGATACTTCATTACATATTTATCAGAAGCAACAATATTTCCGGTTGCACAAACCATTCCTTTTGGTTCTCCTAGCATCCGATAATTGAAAATAATAATAATAATAATAATAATAATAATAATAATAATAATAATAATAATAATAATAATAATAATAATAATAATAAAAATAATAATAATAATAATAATAATAACAATAACAATAATAATAATAATAATAATAATAATAATAATAATAATAATAATAATAATGATAATAAAAATCAAATAAAAATCAAATAAAAATCAAAAAATAATAATAATAATAATACTAATAATGATAATAATAATAATAATAATAATAATAATAATAATAATAATAATGACATTATATTTATATTTATTATAAAAAGATGTGAATATCAAAATATCAGTGAATGTCAGTGAAAAAACATCGATATCTTTACTGATTCATAGTCAAATATATTTTTTTACTAAATATAAATATAATATCATTGGAAATTGAAATGAAATCAGTAGTAAAAATAAAGGAAGTTCTTATAATAATAATAATAATAATAATAATAATAATAATAATAATAATAATAATAATAATAATAATAATAATAATAATAATAAAAATAATAATAATAATAATAATAATAACAATAACAATAATAATAATAATAATAATAATAATAATAATAATAATAATAATAATAAAATTATTATAAAACAAATAAAATACATACCAGTGGAACCAGATGTATAAATAATTAATATTGGATGATTTGAATCCAGTGGAACATGGCGATGATGGCGAGCTCCTTGCATTTGATATTCCCAATCTAAATCTCTAAGTCCAACTAAAGAAGCAGGGACAGTTCCTGGTCGGTTGTATATTATACAATGTTGTGGTTTGTGTTTACTTTCCATAATTGCTTTGTCGATAGTTTCTTTATAATTCTCTATTGTAGCATTATTGTACGCAACATTGCATGTCAAAATTAAGTAAGGCTAAAATGATGATAAACGAAAACTTCAAAAATACTTTACAACCTTAAAATTGGAATAAAGAATATAAGTTTTTGGGATAAAATATCTTACATTATAATAAGTTATCAAAGATGAAATCTTTCATTTAACCTTCAAACGAAGGTCAAAGTAGAGAAGTAACTCTTTCTGATCTTTACGGAAATCTTTGTTCAAGGTTTGAGAGTAAAGGCGTGGTAGGCAAATAATATATTGTGAAATAAATAAAGAAACCTTCCTCTGTAACAAAATGAAGAATGAGATAATTGTTCTATATAGGTTTTGTTATGGAGACATTTCAAACCAAAAGACATTCATTACAAAATGACAAATTAGATAAAAGTTCATTTTCGACAAAATACACTACTAAAATCGTTCTCAGAATTTACCGGTAAAAATACCAGAATATGACGGGCAGGAGTTCAAAAATATTCGAGAACACAAAATGGAATAAAAATTTTACTGTAATGCAACTTTAAACGAAGTTTCAGTATATTTGGTTTTTGTTGGATTATTAATTGGTAAGTCGATTAATTTATGACTTCACGTGTTTCTTTTATAAATCATATGGCTAAGACCCAACACAGGACAAATTTATTGACTCTCAAAACAATTTACAAAGGCAACGATTCAATTGGCAATCGTTTTTTTAATACGTTTGTTTTAGTAGAGAACTCGATCACAAATGTTTTACCTTTTCATAAATTTTACCCTATTGATCCTCCGTGTTACACTACAACTTTATTTGTTACTTCTTAAGTCTTTTCAGCTATATCCTTCTATCTATCTTCTTGCTTTCGAATTATTTTTGTTGTTTTACATTCTTTGGAGTCATCTCGCATATTAGTACTTGATTATCCTTTAAGTTTCGACATTTTTAATGGAGAAAAAAATTTAACTTTAAAAATATTAATATATTTGGGTGTTATCTATTCTTTTAATCGTATACTTAAAAATACTTTCTTGGTATTCCAGTTGAAATTAAATTTTGAAAAATGTAACATGCAGTCACGGCTATGAGAACATAATTAAGTTTATTAATTAAAATGATTAATTAAATTAATTAATAATATTAACAATTTATAATTTTTGTTTGATGCTATTTATTCAACTTTTTATTTAAACATTACTAAATTGAAAGATTTTCTTCGTGGGATTTTGTTTGAATAATATTATCGAAAAGATTATTTGAATTAATAGAATTTAATTATAATTTGACTTTTAACTATAGATACAATAAATACGAAAAGCACACTGGCTAATTATAGCATTGTTAGCACTTAATTATAAACAACAGGGATGGCGAACCTATGGAACGCGCGTTCAAAATAAATCCCCATTGTATATATACTATATATAATTTTTCGATCGAGCACGGCACGATTGTATTTTCATTTTATAAAAATAAGTTTTATTGACGCAGTCAAAAAAAAAAGATTCGCCATCACTGGTCTACAATGTTTTTGGTCATCTAAACAAAATAATCTATCACAGGAATTCTTACTGGAAACAATTAGTTAATCAAAATATTTAATCTTTCAAATGTTATTTAACGAAAAAATGTACCTCCAATTGGGATTAAAAGAGGGGATTGTAAGAAAATGTTTACAAATCTATGAGAATCTAATACAATACAATCAAATTATTGAATGGAAAATAATATTAAAGAATAAATATACCTCAATGTGGTCGATCTTTGTAGCAATGGCACCTGAAGAAAACCCTCCGTAAACTGCAGAGTAAGTAGCCCCGATTCTCGTACAAGCCAGTATTCCAATCATACACTGTGGGATTACGGGAAAGTATAGTAGTACTTTATCTCCAGACCGAATATTACATTTGTCTACCATCACTCCGGCAAGTAACTCAACCTATAAAACCCCATATAAAAATTTACTCAATAAACTTCAAACTCCGTAGAAAAGATAGGAAAGATGATTTAACAGAAGCAAAAATCTAAAGTCAATTCTATAAATATCAATAATTTTAGACAAACAACACTAGGATGCAAAAAAGTTTCTTTCGTTGACAAAAAGTACTGAATAAAATTAAGATATTTTCGTGCGGTCATTTTGAAAATGACTTCAGTTTAGTTTCTTCAAATAATAACTGCCTTCATTTATCTATGGTTTGTATTGTATGATAGCTAAAATATTAAAAACTCTATGCGCATTCTGTTTCATTCATTGGAATACCATAAATCAGGTGTGGCCAAACTTTTATCTCTTAGGGGTTACTTAATTTGTAAAATATAGTCTGATGGTTTCTGTGAATATGGGCAAATAATTTTAGGATTTTTCAAATTTTAGAAGATATTTTAATAAATAATTAACAAGAATTTCAATTAAACAAATATTATGGTAAATAAAATCAACAAATAATTATATATTTTTTTAGTTGATGAAACACAATAATATTTATATAATTTTAAAAATTGCAATGTAAAAAATTAAATACACAAAACATTTAACAAATAAAAAAAATAATTTTTATTATATTGTATTGAAATGAAATACTTATTAACTTTTAGAAAATACAATGTAAATAAGCAAATGAATAAAATATTTTAATTTAACAAAACCTGACACTGCATAAGTGCAACCAGTTTTCAAAATTTGGCTCATATAAACTTAAGGCAATTCACAAACATGATTCCAAATGTAGATCTGTTATTTGCGATCGATTTTTTGTTTTGCGAATTCGCATAAATATTATTAATAACTAATAACCGTTATTAGTTACAATTACAAGTATCAATTACAAGTTAATCACACCAAAGTTCTTTTTTTGATTGAAAAATTCCAATAATTCAATTAATCACCATAAAAAACTTTCAATTTTAAAATTTCTAAAGTCAAATTTAAGTCCTTTGAAAAAAATTTAACAAAAAAACCGAAGGCCATTTTTTGGGTAAAATTTAATTAATTTATCTTTTTTTTGTTTAATTCTCATTTTAAAATTATTATTGTGAGAATAAATTATCGAATTAAGTTTTTCAAACATTTATTGAAGTGAAACCAAATTGTTCAACTTTAGCTTCGCTGGCTACTTTCTAAGTCTTTTCGGTCGACTTGTTGGCCACCCCTGCTATTAATGATAGCCGATAATTTATGAATTGTGTTGAATAATTCTTTTTAATTTCATATGTTTTATGTATCAATAAAATTTAATTGCATAGAGGGAAGTTTTTCAATATGATTTTTCAAAGTGATCAAGGAAGGCAAAGATAAATAAAATTTTGTTTTCTTACTTTAATGAATAACTATTTCATAGTGAATAAAGAATGAGAAAATATTACGCTTCAGGTAAAATACAAAAAAATCAAAAAGCAATAGGAAAGTTCAAGTTTTGAGTTCTTTAATCGAAAAGAGTGATGAAATGCAAAGCGACATTGACAAACTAAAAGAACAAGTTAGTGAAAAATCTTTGGAAATAGAAAAGAAATTAAATCAAAAGTGTCAACCGTTATTTTAACATAGAGTCCAAAATGAATTGAATGGTTTGTGTCATATTCAGGATAAAATCATTTGAAGGTAATATTATAAGAACTTCTTTTGATTTTCACCACCTATTTCTTTTCATTTTCAAATGGCATTATATTTATTATTTTTAATAAATATAAATATAATGTCATTTGAAAGGTAAGTTACCTACGAGGTTTGATACTCATTGCAAATCAATTACATTCAGTTAAAATGAAAATTGGAAAACCAGAGTTCAAAACTGTGAAGAATGGCAGTTTCTTCCAATTTGGAGTCAAAAATTAAAAATAAGTTGCTACGGAGTGAAGGTCTGAAATATTGCAGTAAAGCTCTCCCGTCCCGATTTATTAAATTTCAAAATCATAGAGAAAACAATTTAAAATCAAATTAGGAATTGAGAGCTTTGCTGATTTTTGAGCCTTTGTACTTGATCAGTGTCTCGCAAACTGTAAGTCGGAAAGGTTTTCACATTGGCACTAGATACTACACTATCATCTTTAAATTCAATTTTATAATAACAAATTGTTCAAAATAAGAAATTTGAACGACTGCTAATGATTGATAGTGAAATTATTGTGTTTATACAACTTTGAACCAATAATAATGCAAATTTGTTCGCATAAACAAGATTATACATTTGATGTTTTTTTTAATTTAAAATTTATATTTTACTTGCGAAATTTCAATTTTAGTCTAATTTTTCTTAAACTTTAGAATAAAAAATTTGTGTGCCGAAGGGAAAAATAATAAATTTAGAATGACTCAAAGTAAAAACATTTACGAGACACTGTACTAAGCAAAGTAAGTAAATTTTCTTTACCTCGTCAAGGAGCTCCTTGTAAGTTATCTTGATAGTAATAGGGGAATTCGGACTTTCATGAATGATTGCTATTTTATTTCCATACCCCTCTAAGACATGTCTATCGAGGCAGTTATACGACATGTTAATTTTGCCGCCAACAAACCTAAAAATTATTGAATAAGATAAATATTTTAGCTTAAGCTGAGAAATGTCTTTAAAGTAATTAATGGGCCCGTTAGAATTACAATATAAAATATATTTATCTTTAATTTTTACAAAAAAACTTACCCGCTGTTTATTCATCCAAGTGTTTGAATATCCAATAGACCTACAAGCTGTTCGTGAATTGATTAGATTCTGGGGATCGATCTCAAATTAGCTGGGTTCAATCCAAGGTAGAATCGAATTTCTTGAAAAGTATCGAGGAAAGTCAAATAAGCTTAATACTAGTCTCGTCAGTAAAATCCGCATTGAATCTTACTTTATTTTATTCATACAAAAACCGAAAAATCCATTTGAATATATTTTCCTTCATTTTCTACAACAGTTTCCTATCTCTCTTTATTAAACTTTCAGTTCCTCTTTTAAAAATTTTTTCATTTTAATTTTCTTAATTTTTCATTTTTTTTAGAATACAACTTTGTAAATTCCTAAACAAACAGTAATAGTGCCCGCGTCGTCAGTTTTTTTTATGTAAATTACTCTAATTTTTGAGAAGTCTAGCACGCATTGTCTTGGTGAAACTTGCGAGGCAAAGCATTGAAGATTTTTGAATGATTTTTTAATATTTCCGTTCAGTTATCGGTTGACTGGCTTTTAACAGCTTGAAAAAATTATCCCAACAGTTTCCCTCATAAAGAGCGGATAAAGACGCTCCTTAGCTAAGCCGACAGCTTCAAACCATTCGAACAGGAGAGAAAGAAATTTATATTCAATAAACATTGAAACTATCATAAAAATTACAGTTATTTTAGACGTTTCTCTATATTTTCATTTGTTTAATCGTTTTGTAAGTTGCATTTTCCTATTCATAATGTCATATATTTGTATATTTTACTATTGTAATAACACTGGAGGCATGTTAATAAATATTTAGATTTTTATATTATTTGCGTAGTTTATAAAATAAACAATTCTTTATATTTATGTGAGTGACATACTCGCAGGATTCCTATGCTTTATGGCGCCCGTAGATTTTTACTAAATATGTTTATTATTATTAATTAACAAAATAGACCTCATATTCATTACATCTTCATTGCGAATGACCAAAAGCAAATAATGACTTTGAATTATTTGGTGCCTTTAACAGTTCAACTATATAACGGTAGAACTTCTGTAGCTAAGCATTCTAGAGCAGACATGTTTAACCTACGGCTTATTCTGCAGTTTTTTTGGCTCTCATAGTTCTATAGATTATATACTATTTTCGACTGAAAACAAGAAATCATTTAGCTTCAAGACAGTTTTTTAAAAAAATTTGTTTTTTAAGAGCATATTTCTTAAAATGGTTGTGGCCCTTTTTTGAAATGGTTTTGTAATGTGGCTCCAAAATTTATTTCGGTTAAGAATGCTTGTTAGATGAACATTCGTGAACACAGACGTTGTTGCTTCAATTCTTTCTGTAAAATTATCTTTGTGTAAATTTACGATGAATTCTATCAAACTCGTAAACTGCTAGTGTTTGACATTTGAAATTTTGTTTTTACTTCTTCTTTGAATATTCAAACAACAATATATTTTTAATAAATAAATAATTTATAAAAACTCAAACACGCCAAATAATAAAAGAAATATATTTCGAGAAAACTATCCTATTTTCAGTCTACCATCATAATCTTTGTTAAATATTATATACTAATTATTTATTTAAATATATTAATGTAAAATAATATCAGTAAATGTAGTTATCAATAATAGTTGTATTTTATTATTAATTGAATTATATCTGAATTGTATGACCAGTACATTACAAAATTTTACAATATTTAAATTCAAAATTAAAATTGGTTAATTATTAGGGTGCCTTATAAATATGTTTGATTTTTAGACAAAACGCATATTTTAAAAACTCAAGAGAAAAATTATTTTAGTCATCAAAATAATTTCCTTCGTCCTTTATGAAGCCTTACCATATTTTAGGTCAGTAGAGCATTTATATATATATATATATATATTTGCGAGTTTAGCAAGCTTGTCCCGGATCTTTGTAAAATTATGTCTTGAAGATCTTTTCGTTGAGTTTCAATCGGTATTCCAAAGCATTTACGTTTCGCAGAAAACACGCTTGAATAGTTTGGAGAATTTCCAAACCACCTAAAAAAGGCAGTGCAGAAAATGCTTGATTTCTTTGTGACCTTTAAATAACCACATCAAAACAAACAATTATAAAACAGAAATAATGTGGTTGATTAAAACAAATGTTTTCTTTTATTGTAATGGTGCACGATTTATTAAAAGACATTTAATAATTTTCAATTCAAGCTTTTGAAAATTTAAAATATTGAAAGTTAATGGGCTCATTTTTATCGTTATTTTTTCGGACATACGAATTTATTACACGTCTGAGTACTCCCATATTGTATTAAAGTGTATCAAGTAATATTCATATTTGAAAAAGAACCTTATAACACATTTTATCTAGGATGGTTAGGTTCCCTGATTTTGACTGAAAGGTTTACATGGCTGATTGTAATATTTTGGTAGTTTAAAATAAATTTTATAGTTAAAAAATAATACCATTTAGGAGTCGGAGATTCTTTCTCTATAAGGACGTCTGTATATTGTTGATCCCAAATAACTTCCTGTGCCAATTCATGCCAGACTTTTTCCGGTTGTAAAATTGACAATTTATACAGATCATCATAATCCAAATTTAACATAGTTTTATTATTTAATTATTTTGCACTTTTTACATATTGAAGCATTTAAACAATTATCAAAATAAATTCCAAACGAAACAACTGATTCATTTTTATGTAAAAAAATTACCCTTATTAATTTTATTTATTATTTTATTTTGTAAATAAATAATTAAATAAATTTGGCAATGATTTAATTAAAAGTTCTAGAGCATTCTCGATTGAAGAGTTTGACCAATTGTTTGGACTTGTTTGGTGATTAAAGTATGGTGACCATATTTTGACATTGGGGAAGCAGGACACCATTGAACAACAAAATTTTATTATCATAAAACACAAAATTTGTATTGCAATATGCTTTAAATTTTAACTTGTATATAAAGGCTAGATATTAAATTATATTCTTTGTAAAAAGCCTCATGGAATTTTTAGAAAGAATTTGTTAAATTATATTTCACGCATAATATGGCTTTTGATTTATGCTGTATTCACAGAGACTCAACTGACGCCTTTAATACTTTCTCAACCAACCAGAGTTGACTTCATTTCCACATAGCAATCCCCAATTTCCTTTCGCTGTTTAGACATTCTTTCAGAAATCCGGGAGTTTTTTTAAAATACCAGTGGGTGCAGAGGTGTCTCACGGAAATTCATATATTACTGTCTGGTCACCTTACTTTAAAGTCAATTAATTTGATACTTAAAGATTTTTTCCGTTATATTGAACGAGCTCTAAATTTGATTGGTTTTCAAATAATAATTATGAACCAATGAGAACATGAAATGCAAATTGACAGTTATCATTAATCTTACAGGGTTCAACTCCCACTTTTGACACCAGTGGTGTTGTCAATGAAATTTTATATTTAAATAAATCATTGATTTTTAAATTTTTGCATTGTATCAAATACAAACAAATTATTATATTTTAAAATGCATTTGGCAACAATTGATGTAAACAAAACAACAAAAATTCAACCCTTGATAGACACAATGAATAGCTCCAGTGAAAAGTGTGAAAATCAATCCTATACCAGAGGAATGGTCCAAACAATGATATCAAATAAATTTTTATTAATTCAATAATTTTTAAATATTTATAAATGAATAATTAAATAAATTTGGCATCGATTTACTTAAAAGAAAACAATAATAAAACACTCTTCATATCCCTTTAGCACCAACGATGGCATCAATATTTTTGGCTAGTTTGTAAAAAAATTGCTTCCTCCCAATTTGAGAAAGCCATTGTATATAAAAGGTATGTGGATGATATCTTTCTTGTATTTGAAAATCAGAAACATGTAGAGCCGTTTTTGCATTTTATGAACAGTTTACATAGGAACATTGTATTCACATGCGAAACGGAGAGAAATTCGTCGATTGCGTTCTTGGATTTGTTAATTCAACGCAAAGATAAACATTATGAGACAGAGATTTATAGAAAACCAACTGATACTGGTCTTTATACTTCTCCAGAAACATTTTGTGAATTTAAGTATAAGAAAATTATGGTGAAGGGATTGATTTATCGTTCATGGGCTTTATCTTCTACTTTTGTTAATTCAGTAAAATGTGTTGATAAATTGGTTGAGTTGTTGATAAAGAATGGGTATTGTAAATCATTTTTATTGTTGATGATAAAAGAAACTGTTGACAAATTGATTAAAAATCCTAAGGATCCATGTTTGGGAAAGTCCTAGTGTAATTTGTCAAATTATTGTAAATTGAGTGTTGATCTAAATAATAGTAAAAATGGATATAAAATAATTGAGCTTAAATATTGCCGTACTTAAAGGGTTTACAAATTATAAAAGGGAGTTAAATAAACTGATTGGAAATATAGAGTATAAGATCGTCCCTAATTCGTGTAATGTACGCAATATGTTTATTAATAAATCAAAAACTCCGGTTGGATTGTATTCTGATCTCGTTTATCAATTTGCACATTGGAGAGACTTCCCGTCATCTCTGTACTCGAGTTCTAGAGCAGTGTCGATTGAAGGGTTTGACCAATATTAGTGAGCACAATAGAGGCTGTAAAAGTGAAATAGGAATGTCTGATTTTAGAATTTTGTTGAGAAGTTTTAATAATTATTGGGAATGCGTGATATGTGAAGCATTGCTGATAAGGTCATTGGATCCAAAGATTAATGTGCAAATTCCTATGACTACGAATGTTTTGAATATTTTTAAATAAGTTAAGTATGCTAAATCATGTTTGTGTATTGTTTTTAAGAAAATTTTTAAATTTTAATATAATTAAAATAATTTAATTTATAAAATATTACATTATTTTTAAAATTATAATATTTATATAAATAACATTCTAAAATTAGTTAAAAAGTATTTAAATATTTTTTTAAGTGTTTATTTATTAGAAAATTAAATTAGTATTAATAAAAAAAAATAATTTGTTTAAATTAAAAGTTAATTCATAATATTTTTAGTTGGTTTTCTGTACCTGAAGGTGACAGTTATGCTGTCGAAATATATCGTACGAAGAGTTTTTTATTGGCGTTATATTTTATTTTGGTATTTTTTTGTATAATATAACTTTAACTAATTATTCTTTTGAAATTTATTTGAAAATATTTAAATATTTGAATTTTTGTGGTTTGTTAAAATAATATGATGATACAACTTTAAATATTATTTAGATTTATTTATAATTCTTTACTAGTATTATTAAAAAAAAGAATTTGTTTAATAATATAATTTACTAATAAACTTTGGCCATTAAATACTTTTACTGTGCAGCAGAGGCTATTTCAACTTTATATTTTCCAAATATTTGAATTTATTTTAACGGAAAATGTTTGTGTTTTTTCATAAAAGGCCATAAATTATGGTACGTTTACCTATTTAAATCTGGACAAAATTGAAGGGTTAGCAGAATAAATTGAGTAAATTTATCTTAGGAAAACAGAAAAGTAATTTTCTTGAAAAAATAAAATACAAACACACACACACACATCAAATTTATAATAAAAAATACATGCGGAGTGACAAAAATTAAGAACACAACCATTTATTAAGAGCAATTCGATGATTTTTCAAACGCTTTATCGCCTTCCACCTTTCTATGAGTGGATAAGAGTAAAGAGGACCAAAGTAAACTATAATTTATTTTAAAAAAATTCCAATTTAAAACTTGTAGAAATTTGGAAAATTATGGTAGATTTCTGGAAATTGTGAAAAATGTAGAAGAAAAGAATTGACAATTGTAATTTATAAATCACAGTAAATTCAAATTAAAAGTTAAAAATTTTTGGGCTTTTACTTAAATTAGCGCATATATATATATATATATATATATATGCTAGTCTAATTTTGTTTGCATGTATTTAAAGTGTGTTTAAGGTGTTTATACGTGGTAGCGAGTGGAAAAAAAGCAAGTGACTCGCCATACGGTGGTGGTCTGGAATCGAACCTGCCGTATGAGCAAGATGTAAATGTATTCAGAAATTAATGAAAAAAAGATTAATTGAAATCACGGAAGAGGTATGTATTATGATACGTACATATTAGAATATCTATTATACATATGATTACAATTGCCAACCAAAAGTTACGATTTTGAGAAATATAAGACAGTGTATAATTGTAAAATGATACAGTCAAACATGTAAGTAATTGGTTGATATTTTCAAACATGTACTTCAGTTGGTATTCGTGGATCCTGAGGTTTATGACAGAGCCGTTACAAACATGGGCCCGACCATGGGCGCATAATTAAAAAGGCACTCACTCATTTTACATGTTGCAAATTTTTAACAGTTTTTATTTAGTAAACATGATTTATTACAGTAACTTTTGCTAGTGAGAGAGGCGTTTTAGCAAACATAAGCTCATTAAAATTTACTTGCGTTTGGGAGTGAAACAAGATTGCTTAAGTGGATCAGCTATATTGTCAATCAAATATATTTGGTTTGGAGAAACCAATTTTGATGACATAATCAACGAATTTGCAAACATTACAGCAAGAAAAATTAAATTTTAAAATTTGCTAAGCATTAAATTTGATTTGAAATTATTTGATTTGAAATTATTGCATTTATTAAAAATGCGATAATTTCAAATTGAATATTTACAAAGAAATTATATTATCTTTTTTTCTTAAAACAACATTTGAAATAGATCAAAATTAAAAATTGGAAGTTAATTTTTTGTATGATTTCTATAGTTGTGATAGTAGACACCATTTTTAATGTTTGCTGTAAACGCCGCAAAATGATAAATAGATAGATAGATATATAAAAATTTAATAAACCTTACCTTTTTGATATCAAAGAAAAATTCTTTAATATTAAAAAATTTTAAAATTGAAAAAAATCTAAATTTAATGGAAAATTTAACATTTGTCTTACAATCCGTCCATAATATGTGTCCTTGTCTCACATAATTTATGCGCGTAGCTCAGTGTTTCTCAAGCTTCTTTTAACATCTCCCCCTTAAGACACAATTTGATTTGTCACCGCCCCCTAAAGATTATTTAATTGTATAATATACAAAATGTATTACATGTAAATAAATTTTAATGGTACAGAACAATTGCTACCGGATTGCTTCAATAGCGTTATTTAACAGAAACTTGTCACAACTTGGTTGCGTACGGCGTGCGGGCTATCCTACGAAATCTATGTTAAGTATTTTAAGTTTTTATACCATCATACAGGGTAGAAATATAAACTGATTATTCGTTATTGTGTAGTAGGTGGGTTTTAATTTTAGTGAAATTTAAAATATAAAGTAAATGAAATTACAAATCTACCATCGCCTTCTTAACCCACGTAAACGCCACCCCAATTTTTTTCCGGGCTCTCTAACGCCTCTCTCTAGGTCTCAAACGCCCACAAGAGGGAGTTATCGCCCACTTTGAGAAAGACTGGAGTAGCTGAATATGCATTGAACTTATTCTACCGTCAATTTGACACAATGATTGGGTTTGTGTAACAAAATTAATGAATAATTATGAATAAAATCGAATATTCTTTTGCATTTCGTGAGGATTTTGATTTGTTGTTATTTTCTATGCACCTAAATTTGATTGGTCAAAATTTCGGGTAAATAGTAAATAGAGAATTTATGATACGTTAATAAAGTAGGATTTGTTTGAATGCGATACTATTTATTTGAGTAATTTTTACTAACAATTTTCATCAAAATTCTGATTGTATTTCTAGAATTTCGAAGCATTTTAATGAAATTAACCTTCAATTGAAACTTGAACAATTCCATGAAGTAATGATGATATAATTATTATTATTTATTTAATATTGTTGTTGTTTACCTTATTACTATTAAAAAGATAAGTCCGCATAAACATCAAAGTCTTTAAACAAAATAAATACATTTTAGCAGAATTGTATTGACATCAAGTGTCAAATATATTTTTAATAGAATTTTAGTAATATTTGAGTATAAAAGTCTCAAAAAATCTGATAAAAATTGACAATGAAATTGATATTTTTGATTTGCACTCTTTTCTTGATTGTTGTTTCGGTGCTCTCCGAATCCGCCGGAACTCAGGAAGATGATGAAAACGATTTGTCATTCGAAATGAAGGATTTAGAATTTGAAAGTAAGCTGATTTTGATAAGAAAGACTTTTGCATAATTTTTGTTTAATTAGATGAAAAAGGCTTGAAGATAGAGAGAAAGCGTCGGTGCTATAGATATTGTACCAGATATTTTATAGGATTTTGTATTAATTACAAAACGTATTGTTTCTAATGAGTTATTTTTTATTATGTTTAATTATTTATTTATATTAGTCTATTACTTTGTGGGGAATTTCCAAGGAGGTGAAGCTGGTTGGTTTTCTTCTAAGCCCAATAGAATACTCTTTTGAGAGACCTTTTCCTTAGTAGTCCAAACTTACCACATAATGTAAAACAATTCATTATTTATCAGATTGACATAAAAATAACAAACTAGATTAAACATTTTGGATACTTTCATAAAGTAGCTGGTTGAAGGCAACTCTGCACTATTTTTCTGCCATCTTTTGGAAAATCCTAAAATATTTTTCCACAAAAACTTCATTGTATCAATTTCATTTGAATTTCATTTTTAATTAATCGTTTTTAATTAAGATTATTTTTAAAAATATAAGAGAATAAAAATATATTTTTACTCAACTAAGATTCCAATATTCATATTCGAATAAGTTTTATTAATTTAAAAATTATTTTATTAAAAAATATGTCTGTGTTTTGTTTTAAATTTTTAAAAATGATTTAATTTATTATTATAAAAATTATTTCATGTTTGAATTCTTAAATTTTACATTTTAGTTTTAATATTTTAGAGAAAAAATAGCTAAAGAAAAACTTTTATCTTTAATTTTACTGTATATTTTACTGACAGATAATAAGTAAATCATTAAGTCTAGAAAATAATACGCAAGTAAAATTATCAGAAACAACAAAAATCAAATTTAAAGGAAAAAAAACCTTATAAACATTATAGGTAAATTTATATAAAGGTTGGAAATAGCAGAAAACAATCAAAAAACAGAAGAATTTTACAAAAATTCGACTGCCGGCTCTAATTTAAATTGTATCAATTATTATGTGAAATTCGTAAAAATTATTTTTTTATATTATAATAATAAATTTGTAAAATATTAAACAATTTGTTTAATATTTTACAAATTTAATCTCGAAAAAGCTTTGCAACATGGAGACTCCAAAGATATTGATGCAGTTAATCTAAGCAGTGAAATGAAAGCCATTTCAAGGCGAGTTGCAAGGTGTACATCGCCAAAAGATGTACTAAACTTTTTATTGAAAAACCATCTAACAGATAGTGTCGTCAACACTTGACACTTACAGTTTCTGTGGCTAGTGGTGAGTGAAGGTTCTCTAAGCTCAAACTGATAAAAGCATATTTGCAAACGTCCATGCTACAAGAAAGACTTGTTGAACTGTCAATTGAACATAAAATTGCCAAAGACATTGAACTGATGGAACTCGTTTATACATTTTCTAAAGCAAAAGCGCGAAAAATAAAGTTTTGAAATTACATTATATGTATAAATGAATATACCATTATATAGATTATAAATGCTCTATTCTATTCTTCTTCTTTCTATTGAATGCAAATGCGAATTAAAACAAAAGGCACCATAGCATTCCTTTGTGAAATTTAAAATTAATTCAATCTTAGTTGCCGTCAGCGCGGGGGCAGGTTCGCCTAGAGTTCCAAATACTCTGGCGCCGGCCCAGTAAAACAAGTTAATAACTCGCTGAGAATTTTTAAACAATTTTATTTTGAGAATTCTCCATAATTAATTAAATTATTTAAATTTGAATATATTTTTTAATATATTAATCAAAATCAAAATTATTTTATTGTCAATTAATCAGAATTAATTTCAGTAAATCTCAGTAATTCTCATTGCAAATCTTTTGGCAATGTCGGATCAAAGCCGGCTTCCTTGAGAATGTAAAATATTTCTCTATAAATTTCCGGATTTTCAATGGTGGGAGGCATCTGAAATAAAAACCCCAAATCTCATATGTTAATTGCAATATTTTGATAAAATTTCATAAATGACCCTAGAGAAACTTCTGTGAAGTAAATCTACCGATTAAAATATTATGTCTTTTCTTCTTCACAGCTTTTAACAATATGAAAAATCTTTCTTGGAATGCATTGCGTATAAAGGAAAAGGTGACAATTCTTAAGGTATTATGGAACTGTTCGGTTGGAACAATGTAAATTAGTTATTTTCAAAAAAATGACAAATTGAAGAACATATAAAGTTGACAAATTCAGTTAGAATATTTAATCTCAAGAACTTTTTTATAATATTTTAAATGTATTGAAATATTTTGTAAAAATGGCGCATCTCTGATGTTCAATTTTTCCATAAAGGATTGTAATGTACATGAGTTTGATCTCGGAAACCTGATTAGATATGAAACTAGTCTGTTATTAGAAAAAGCATTGAATATCCCAACACACTTTACTTCAAGCAAGTTAGACATCTGTAGATATTTTTAGTTGACCAATGGAAATGATCAAACTAAAAATAACTTTTATTCTCGACCAATAAATGAAAATAATATTAAAAAATTTACCGTGTATACTCGATTTTCATTTGTCATTGCTGCCAGTGAAGATCGAGATATTTTTCCATTTATTGTTCTTGGAAAGTCAGGCACAATAAATACGTGACGTAACCGAGCGAATTCTCCGATGTGATTATTGACTAAACTAATTAAATCTTTTCTTATTTCCTCATTACTTAACTCTTGACCATTTCGCTTTGTCACGAAAGCGACAGGATTTTGTCCTGGAAATAATAAATTCTTATCAATGATAGTTTTATAATTATAATTTTAATATTTCTGATAAAAATAGTTATAATAATAATAATAATAATAATAATAATAATAATAATAATAATAATAATAATAATAATAATAATAATAATAACAATAATAATATAAAACGGTAAATTAAGATATCAGATAAGTGAATAATAAAATCAGCCCTTACTGTAAAGTAATTATTATATTGTTGAAAAAGTTTCGATTATTAAATAATCCTCTAGAAACTAAAAAGTATGGCATTTGAATAAAGATTAACTACAAATTTCACTAAAGGACTTCACCGGAAAGTGTCAAGCACCTCTGTCTAAATGTACATACATGTCACCCATGATTTTCAATCTCCTCAAAGTTTTTATTTTAAAAGCTTTTTTTGTAAATGTGAAATATAAAAAATAACTTTAGTTATTTCAGTTTATAATTTTGAATGCCAAAACCGTCAAAAGGTTGGTAACTCACTTGCTCATGTAAAATGGGCCTAACTGCTATAAATGTATGAAAGTATCCATAAAAATTATTTCAAAACCGTTTTCATTTCAGATACTTCCAGCACCATTTTATGCTCTCTTTTTCACTCTATCCATTTAGTCTTTCTCATAATAAACATGAAATTAAAAGTCTAGCTGTCATTATTTTGCATTTGTTACCATTTAACTGTTCAATGCTTATAAAGGAAATATCGTCATTGAAAAAGTGAATGGCCAGCACTTATGCCGAATATATAATCTCTACTATTCTCTATGTATTTGATAAATGTTTGCTAGTGAGCATTTGCAATCTAAAAAAGTCCAAGGTAAGCATGAAACCTTGAGTAAATATATATTTTAGAAAATACGATACTGCATCTGTCGTATGAATGCAGTAGCGGTAAAATTGATGAGCCAGTAACTAGAGTGCGTTTGGTAAAAAGACAATAGGTTCAATTGGTTGAATCAGTCAAATCCTACAAGAATTATCAGGCGGGCCAAAAGGTTGTTGCTGATCAATTGTTGGGTCGTCCATATAGAAGTAGACGAGAAATGGTTTGGGTATTAATTTGGAGATAAATGATTAGAAACAAATCATAAAGGTATTGCACCTTCCTTGTCTTCTTCCATATTAATACAATGGTTAATAGAAGGGAAATTATTGAAGATATACATGCAGCTTATAAGCCACAGGTTATCCGTTTAATTTAAAATAATATTAATTTAAATTAAGACTAATGTTTTATATTACATTTTAGTCCCGTGATGCACATTTTGAACACAAGTTTCCAACATTTATTTAAAATATAAAATTTTTTAAATTTTCATTGGAATTTTGTGTGTTTAAGTACCTAAGTCTCATTGTTGTGTATATGCACCAGTTACAGTTTGATATTCACATTCATTTTCAGCTTAAAATGAATTAATTTGATTTTGTGTAGTTTTATATCAATCGTATTTTAATTTTGTTTGATTTTTAACCACATCAAGCAGGTATGTCCTAAGTGTCTATTATTTGTTATTAAACGAAAATATTGTTTCGATATGATTTAATTTTTCTCACATATTTTAACTGAATAACTCTGAATTTGTTGTGGAATTATTTTCACACTCCTGTAAGTCATCTTGGGCTAAACAGGAGTTAATAAGTATAACGGGTTGCTTTTGGAAATTTATGTTTTAATAAATTTATGATATGTTAAAAATACTTTTTTAACCGTAAAACCCGCCACCTCCGGCAGAACATTCATTCTCAAGGAGTCCTGTCAGCGAATATTAAGAGGTTTAAAAATAAATATTTTAAAAAATTAAAAATTATAAATTATATAAAACCTTCATTTAGACATTCTATTGGAACAATAATTGCATTTGTAATACTCTGACATTTCAAGCAAACTTCTTCTATTGCTCCGCCACTTATGCGCATTGAATTAATTTTCATGACATCATCGGCTCTTGATATAACTTTAAACGCTCCGTTTTTGAACTTTATACCGTAGTCCATCGTATCATAAAATCCCTGAGGAAGTCAAATATACAGCATAACCAATTTGAATTTATACCGGGTAACTTTTAAAATAGGTTTCGAAAAATCTTTCTTTGTTTTTATAATATGTTAAGGCTGCTGATGGTGGCAGTGGGGTTTTCAGCAGAAGCCTTCCTTGACTTCCTAGTGGCAAAATCTCTCCGGAATCATTGTTTACAATAAACGGATTGATACTCAACAAAGGTATCGAATGGGGATCGTCATTTCGCTGAAATCCCAAACATCCAGACATGCCATGACCCCCAAGTTCTGTTTGGCCCCACTGAATATAAATGGGGCATTTGAATGTTTTGGTAATCCACTTTTCTAATTTTTTGTCACTTTTATCTCCTGTAAAACAAGCAATTTAAAAAATTCATATGTATATAATTCAAATAATATTCAGTATAAACAATGCGGGAATGCAACGAAGAACTTGTTAATAGAGTAAGATAGTAGGTTATGGTTGCCGTAATTCTCGGACTATAGACCGGGACAATCTCCCCTCCCTTCTCGTCACGCTCCAACCCCCCAAAAAAATAACAAAAAACTTTTATCGACAATCATACATTTGTCATGGGCGTTAGAATTTTTTTATAAATAATAGACTCAATTTAATATCATGTAAAAAATGGCCTTTCTTTTTCTGATAACTGGTGTAAGTGGATGGAAGAGGGCGAAGTTGTTGCTTCGAATTTCGGTTTTGTCACGTACGCGTATCAATACTAGATACTAACTGATCAAGCTTTGCTTGGGAAAATTTCGCCATTGTTCACTTTCATGTTTAAATAAAATATATTCATTAGTAAATTTTAAATCGACCTGGACAAGAAAATCTTGGATTGGGACACCGGGACACGAACCTCAAAACCGGGGCATGTCCCGGTGTTCCGGGACGTATGGCAACCTTATAGTAAGTGGATAGTCCCATTTTTTTAAATTGTCCTTCGTCACATTGCTTTTTAAAAGAGTTTCAACTTTCGGAAAGAATGCTGAGTCGATAAAATAGTTTGGGGTGCGCAGCTTCAGCAGCAAAGCACCGCGTGTTCTTAGATTGTCCAAACAACCACAGGAATGTTGGTTTTATTGTGGAGACGGGAAGTGAACTCTTATTGGTTGATAAAGTGTTGCAGACGACAGTAGAGTCTTTGTGAATGCTGCTTAAAGCTAGTGATTAGCAAGAGTAAACATGTAGCAGATCATTACTTAATAGATGTGTTTCATTTTGGTTATGACGGTATTTTTGTGTTTATTTAATACAAGTCGGTTTGTTTCTCTGAGTCCTCGTGCTCTAAATTTTCAATAATTTCAATAATATCAAAGCGCAATAGCTTTTATTTGAACTCAACTCAGTTGATGCACTTATTAATACAATCCTTTCTTTTATATTTGTACTCTGTTTTTGAGGAGTAAGCCTAAAAACGACAGATTACCCTTTGATATATAATTTCCTTTCTGGTTTGACTAATATTAAGTTCTATTCATGAATTATTAACCTTCTTTGTTTAATATATCTGAATTTCCTCTTCCACCAACTGGCTATTTATGAACTGGTCGCTTTGTTTTTAAACTTGCTTCTATTTTTATAAATAAAAAAGTAATTAGATGAGGTTCAAAAGAATATTAGCTAATTGGTTTTCACTATTATAATTGGGCAGGTGACCTCTTGTCGTTCTTGTAACCCGAAAGAAACTAATTTCCTTTATTGATTTCAGAGAAACATTAATCTCATTATCTTCTCGAGTTTTCCATATAACTCGGGTTTTCTACATAACTAATAAATAATTTATTAGTTTTTAATTTATTTTTATTTATTTACTATCTTTTTCTCGATACCCCATCGATTTTATATTAGTATATTTGTACATTAGTTATCCTCACAATGTGTCAATTTTTAATTTTATAAATTTTTCATTAACTTTTTTATAAGTTGTAAACATTTTAATTTAACCTTTTTTATTTACGCCAACAGTATTATATAATAAAACAAATTTGAATAATAAGGTGACACTCAAAGCAAATTTTGAAAAAAACGCGATGCAAGTTAGTATTATTATTATTTTTAAAGAAATATAGAATTAAAAATAAAATAATTTTTAAAATATAATTATTTTAATCAAATTAATTAAATTTATAAATTAACAATAAAATATATTACAGTACAATTTTTGTGTTCAATAATAATAATAATAATAATAATAATAATAATAATAATAATAATAATAATAATAATAATAATAATAATAATAATAATAATAATAATAATAATAATAATAATAATAATAATAATAATAATAATAATAATAATAATAATAATAATAATAATAATAATAATAATAATAATAATAATAATAATAATAATAATAATAATAATAATAATAATAATAATAATAATAATAATAATAATAATAATAATAATAATAATAATAATAATAATAATAATAATAATAATAATAATAATATGCTTCTGCTCTAGAGTAGTCTTTAAAACTAGATAACCTCTAGACCCCCCCCCATTCGTTAATGATTTCCCGTTTCACCAATGTTAAAATCTGGTCACCTGATATCAGAGTAAAAGCGTAAGTATCATTTGTTTCGAAGTTTCATCTAAAGCAGGGGTGGGCAACCTTTTTTGGGCAGGGGGCCGTATGACAATTAAAATAGTTTGAAGGGCCGCATGCTAAACTTTTTCTTGTTTTCTGGACAGATTATATAGGTAATTTCAAATTTAGTGAAAAGTCTAAAGGGCCGCATAAAACGTCGCCACGGGCCGTAGGTTGCCCACCCCTGATCTAAAGTAACTAGTCTGCAGGATTTGCTGCCCCCTGGGTTGTAATAAAGTGAAAAAAGCTTTTAAATACTGAGAAAAATTAAATTTTATTCTGAATAATTATTTAAAGCAGGAGTTCTCAGACTTCATTTCTTGCGACACACTAAAAAAAATTTTTAGCATCTTCGACGTTAAAAAAAATTGATGTAAAATTTAATTAATTACATTTTAAAAATTAAAAAAAAATTTTAAATCAAAGAGATTTATTGTTGATATTTTTTGAGCACAAGCTTTCAAAACATGGTCTTATTTTAGAAAGACTAACACGCATTTCTGTGCATAGATCTTTAAGTTTTGATCTATTGTTTATCAACAAATAACTTTACAACCAACATCAAATATCAATAAAATTTCAAAAATTTCGTGACACACTAATGTGTAGTACGACAGACCTTGAGAAACCATTATTTAAAATGTGGCATCTATAAAATTATATTTATTGTTGGAAGTTTCTTTTTATACTAAACATACAGCTTATACGAACAATTTACCCTACGAGAATGTAATTATGTTAGTTAATTAAATTTAGTAATAATATTAAAAATTTAATTAAAAGTTGTGTGAATATATGTTGCTAATTGATGCTCTCTATTAAATTCGTTATTTATACATTAATACATTGAAAGAATTTCCTCGGGAGATTTTGTTTGAATAATAAATTTGAGACAGTTTTTGGAATAATTAAAATTTAAATATAATTTAACTTTTAATCATGAATACTTTATATATGTAAAGCAATTTAATCTTACCCCCAGCATTAATCGAATGCAATCCACCATATTCCGGCTGGAAAATGGAATCAGAAGATTCATAGTGTAATTGTCTCATGAAGGTTATTGCCGAATAAAATGATACGACTTTGTGTTTATTCATGAATTCAAACAATTGATGCAAATCTGGGGTACCCTAGAACAATTTTAATGAGTGTTTCACTAGTATTTACTACTTCATAAAGAAGTGTAGAATTCCTTTGAATGAGTGGTCCAAAAGCCATAAACAGTTGACCAGTTAAATACCCAAAATCGCTTAACATCCACCAACACTTCTGAGGACCTATGTTTTTGATATATTTCATCATATATTTGCATATGACAACGGAGTTCCCGGTTGCCATTACGAGCCCTTTTGGTTGTCCTTATGTACATTGGGATTATTATATAAACAACTTACAGAAAAAGTTTACCGGTTGTCCCTGATGTGTAGATCACATACATTGGATAGTTTGATTCCAGAGATACGGGGCCAACTGGAATTGAGGTTTCCATTTCCGTTTCCCAGTCTAAATCCACGAATTCTTTCATCAGGGCTGGTTTGGTTTTTGGTCTATTGTACACCAAGCAAAGGTCTGGTTTAAATTCACTAATTTCAATAGCGATGTCCATTCGTTCTTTGTAATTACGAGTTTGGTCCCTTTCAGCTCCAACATTGCAAGTTATTAATAACTTAGGCTTTAAAAATAAATGAAGTTTAACCATTTGTTCTTTGAGTTTCATGAGATACATAAACTTCCATTAATAATTATAAAAGAAAAATTAAAAACACCTAAAATTTTAAAATCTAAATTAAATTAAAGGTTTTAAAAAAATATTAATTATCTTATTATTTATATAGAAATTAGTTTTAATTTTTAAATTTTTAAGTGATTAATAGGTGATTGAAATTTTCATTTTTTATATTAAATATTTAATATTTCTCTTGAAAAATATAGTTTTTATAATATTAATTAAAAAGATTGTTATATTACAGACAACCTCAAACTGCGGCTTTTTGACATTTTTTTGTTGCTCAATAAATTATTAAGTTGTAATTTTTCAGATTTTCGTGCACATATTTTTGAAGTAATTTTTAAATGCATTAAATGAAATATTGAATTTTTTTGATTTAATAAATTTATTGAAAGATCAGAATTTAAATTAGTTATTAATTATGATAATAAAATTTAAATTTGCATTGATAATTCACGGCTCTACAGTATTTTATGATTTTCGAACATGGCTCTCCAACCTAAACCTTTGAGCACCCCTGTTATATTATTTCATTTTTGTTCTGAAATAAATTTTTTTTAATTATGAATGAATAATTAAATGATATAGCCTCTAATAATGGATATAATAATGTCAGTCTCGTTGTATTAATTAAATATAACAAATAATTATCTAAAATTAACAATATTTAATGTTACTAAATATATTTCAAAACACAACTCCAAAATTAATTATACGATACACTCCGACAGACTAACTGCTATTATGAGATAGGAACGAAAAAACAATTTAGATTTTATACTTTTTATACAATATAGTCTTAAAAAGACAAAAACTAGATTAATTAAATGGATTTTGTTTATGGATTTTTAAAACGTTTCATAATGTGTTTGAATAAACAATTTAAAATCGATTTAGTCTTTGCGTTTCTATTGGTTGGTGACAGTGAGCCAGTCGAAATATATAGTATAAGTAATGCTCAAGCTGCGTTTTTTTAATATTTAAATCAGTACCGTGTTTATGCTAAGTTATTTTAAATTAATTTTTAAATATAATAATTAGAAATATGTTATTTACAGTAAATTTAACAGTATATAAGTTATAGAATATTTGACAGTAAGTCTACAAATTTTTGGTTACATAACCAAGCAAAAAGTTCAAAGGAACTTTTTTTGAAGGGAATAAAAGATCTAATCCAAGTCGTGAATCAGAGAATTGTTTTGGAAAATATATTCAAGAGCTAACAAGTTATTATATTCTTGAAATTTGACTGCTAACGGATGCACCTAGTACTTCGTAGAGATCTCACAGCTTACTCGTTCTTCTGATAAAATTTTATACACGAGTACTGAATTAAAACACTTCAAAATTCCTGAAACAGTATTCTCATTAAAAGTCAGTAAATAATAAAGTAAATTAAGGCCATTTTTTAAATTTCTTTGTACATTTTATCTTAAGCAAGTGAAACCATTTATAAATTCAACAAAATATATACGAAGGATGGCAGAAAACTCTATGTATTCGAAGACGCGTAATGGTACTGAGTTGCATGTCCTACATTTGACAAATTGCATTGTCACTATTGTTCTTTCGTTTAAATTGTATAGAAAAAAGGAATATGAAAGAAAATTTAAATCACGGATGTCTTATTATAAGAAATGTTTTTTAAAAATTTTTAAAAGAAGTTATTACAACTATATAAAGATATGAACGAATACCCTTCATCTCCGTTCTTAAGTTCTTCTTTATTGGTGTATTTAAATCTTACTTACATCG
Source organism: Schmidtea mediterranea (assembly GCA_022537955.1). NCBI lineage: Eukaryota > Metazoa > Platyhelminthes > Tricladida > Dugesiidae > Schmidtea > Schmidtea mediterranea. The sequence continues at coordinate 10,000,589 of CM039681.1, forward strand.
TGTTCGGATCTTGGTTATGAATATGAATGTCAATGGTACAATGCGATATACATAGGAATAACTACCAATCATCTTCCTACTCAAGTTCTTGATTACTGTTGACTAAAGGAATGGATTAATATTAATGAACTTCATTTTGCTTTGTGTTCGTATTGTTGTATTTGAAAAGTTATGTGTAAAATGATTTGAATGTAAAATATTATAAAATTAAATAAAAAATGTTTGTTTAAATTAAAAAATGTTATTAGCGTTTTAAAATAAAATTTATTTTTGAAAAATTAATCAATTATTTTGTTTGTGATTTTTAAAACCATTTTAAATTTATTTTAAATAAGGAATTTAAAATTTTTATAGTTTTTTCGTTTCTATTTGATGATAACTATGAATCTGTTAAAATATATAGTACTAGGGTATTGCCCGTCCTAGAATGGATAGAATTAGGGATGGGTAAACGTTTGATTTATATATATTCTAAATAAAAAACAATAAATATTATTATTTATTATTTCATCTTTTCTAAAAAAAATACATTTGAGTACTACCTTAATGCTAACATATAAATTAAAAATTAAAACAGTTAAGAGATCGTGAAAATTTATACAAAGCAAAATATTAAAATTAAAAATGTGTTACAAATAACTAAAAAAAAAATAAATCGTTTTTAACGAAGAACATCTTGAAAAAATACTTTTCATGTGAATTGTCTCTGGTTATTCAATAATCTTCCTTACTGTGGATTGGATTCAATATGCACGTTCACTTGCCATGCAAATTTTGATCGTGACAAAGCCACATACAGCAATTAGTTTTGCAGATATTTTGTTATTTTTTTGAAACAGGTCAAAAAATAAATATATAATTCTATTATCAAAACGTTTCGTTGCGATTTGAATTTATTTGCTGACATAGAAACAATTCGATTTTTTCAAAACCTTTAGTTATTATTTATTTTGATGAACTAGTTAAATTAAATTATTCATTGAAGTCTACAACTTACCTAAAGCACAAACCTTTCATAAAAACCCACCTTCCTCAAAAAATGGGAGATACTAAACCAAAATATGTCTGCAGGCTTCCAATTTTAATACTAAACACCTATGCAAAATTTCAAAGAGGTATCTCAAACGGTCTGGAAGATAAACCTAAAAATCTAAAGCCTTCCAGAGTCGGCCAGTATATATATATATATATATAAACTTTGTTCGATTGGTGTTTTCTAATATATAAAGATCATTAATCACCTAATGGAACTTCAATTGTAATTATGTATTTGAGGGGATGGTTTGTAAATACTTAAATATTCAAAACCATCGTGAGTCTTTCAAAATTATTTCTAAAAAATAACATTTAAAATTAAAGTTTAAAACAAATAAATTGATTTTAACACATTCTCTTATCATTAATAATGAAAATAGTAACTTTATATTAAAATAAGTTTTCCTTGAATCTATATCATTTAAGTGCCAAATCTAATCAGCTAATTAAGCGCGGCAATGCAAAAGGGTCAAAGTTTTGTTATTTTTTAAAAAATAAGATAACTTTCGGTTAAAACAAAGAATTGTATGCACATTATACAAAATCTATTTTAGCTTTGTAAATAAAATATAAAAAATGATATCTGATAGAACTGAGGATTTTGAATGAAACTTTTCTTGTAAGGATAATTTCATTAAATAATGCAAAACCTATAAAGATTGTTAAAGCAGAAGATGAATTTTTGGAATTTTGGTGATTCAAATAATGAAGTCTTTAAATAAAATTTACTCAGTTTTGTAACTTTAGTGTAATAAAGTGATACTCAAAGTAGGTTATGCCGGCCATTAGGGGGTAATCCAAAGGGCTTTAATAGTCTCGGGTGAATTTGCTGGTGGAATGCAAATAAATTAGGAAGAGAATATAAGAACAATTTAAAAAATCGTTCGTACATTTTCATTTAAACAATAATATTTGTTGTGTAACATATTGTAGCATTAGGAATAATTAAGGGGCTCTCGAGTAATTGGTTTTCTAAAAAAGGGGAACCTCTAGTTTAATTAATAAACTAATTAAATAAGTATTACCTCCAAATGTTCAATACGATTAGCGATTGTCTGGGGAGGAATCCCACCGAAAATCACCGAATATAGAGCTCCGATTCTTGTGCAGGCCAACATCCCAATCAAGCATTGAGGAATGACAGGGAAATATAATACAACTCTGTCATCTTTTCCGATTCCGCATTTATTGGCCATCACCCCAGCCAATAATTCTACCTGAATACCATTCAGCTCATTTAAACAACAATGTTAATAATTTATAACTGAATTCAAAAGCTCTTTGAACGATATTTTCTCCGAAATATCCATTGATGGATTCTCATAAATAACAGCGATGTCGTCTCCAAATCCATTTTTAACATGAATGTCCAAACAGTTATATGACATGTTTATTTTTCCACCAACAAACCTTAGGGTAAACAAATAAAGCATGTTTATTGTAAATTACATTAATCTGTCTTTACCAGTTGGAAATTGGCGATGTAACATCTTCAATTACAGATTCATAAGGTTTGTCCCAAACGACCTCTTTTCCGAGCTCATCCCAAACCTTTTCTGGATGTTCAATTGATAGCTCGTACAATTTTTCATAATCTAATTTCAACATTTATCTTTAAAAGTTTATTTCAAAATATTTAAATAGTGCTATTAATGAATTATATAAATAATGAAAGATTTAAACAAATTCTTGTACTTCAAGAATATTTATAAAAAATGCAAATGTTAATAATATAAAAATTAAAAAAGCATTTTATAATAAATTTAGAAGGTTATTTAATTAAAATCTTTTTGATTGTTGGATCTAAATGTTAGCCATCAGTTTTTGTGTTGTTTAAATAATAAATTCTTGTATAATATGTGAAATTTCCGGGGATCTTTAGGTATAAAGTCAAATCCTAATAAAATGTTGTTTTGAAAAATAATTACAATTACCTAAATAACTAGCACTATTAATTAAATTATTACTTAACATTGTCAGTTTTTTTTCTTTAAAAAAATATCAAATTTGACAAACTTCATTTGATAAGAGGAGCTGCGTAAAGCACATTTAGAAAAGAAAGAGGAGATAGTACTCATTATTTAGTTGAATGACAATTTTAAAAAAGACTTATAGTCTATATAGATTTGGGGAAATAGTTCTCCCAACAAAACTTGTAAAAAAATGCATACAGAAGTTTTATAAGTATATATAACATACATAATAAAACGAGTAATGCTATACTTTTGTTTTTTGAGATTTACACCTAAGATAAAAATTGGATATATTTTAAAAATTAAAACCTCAGCTGTAATAATTTCAAAAAAATATTTTTAAATTTCATATGAAAAATTTTTAATTGGTTCATAGTAAAGTTTCCAAATTATTAATAGTCTTATTATTAATGGTCGCGTAACTCATATGAAACAATAAAAAAATTTAAATGTACAAATATATTCAACAAATGATGTCAGTCGATTTTGGCCAGTTTTTACCTCCTGGTCACAAAACGTTACACCTAACCCCTCAAATATGACGTCACAAATACCTCGTCACCACCATAAAAAGCCGTATTTCAAATTTGAAAATGAACGTTTTAAATCACTTTATTAACATTTTGGTATGTATTTAGTGTAATGCTGCACTCTAACATCGTATGAGAAAACATGTACTAAAAAGGAGGTCCTGGAAAGTTGAAATTAGTATAAAATTCTAACGTTTAAGATGTGATGTCACAGTTCTAAAACACCCCTTCGCTTGTCACAAATCAATTAAATCGCGAAAATCATCGCTATATTCGTTTTCTATATTTAATAAACGTCTTTCACGAACAGCAAATACAACAGGATTACTTTTTAAGATCTGTAAATGTCAAACATTTATAAATTGCGAGTCAAAATATCCTGAAATAATTAACAAACGGCATTATATCTATAGTAAAATCAATCACCTAAAAAATAAAGTTGTTCACAAAAACTAATAAAAATTACAAAATTAATTTAAAAGCACTAAAATAAAAAACGAAACAAAGATTTAAAAAGAACAATATTCAATTTCAAATATCTTTTTCAATATTTAATATAGTTCTTAAACTAGAAATGATGTCAGAATTTTCTGATGCAGCTACAACTCGCTCTTTATCATTTAGTTGTTTATTAATATCATATTCAAGATCATGGCTACCAGGAAAAACATAAACATTGATCTAAAATTGTGGATTTTAATACAAAATTATTTGCTAATATAATACTTTAAATCTAGTAGGTAAGCTTTGCAATAACTTAATTTTTATTGCTAATCCTATTAGTGCTGCGGTGCTGCATTTAGGTATAGTAGGTTGAAAAAACACAGATACTGTTGACTTGAAATCATCACAGTGCACTTTATCAAGAGATACAACATTTAATTGTTCTAAAGTCAATGGATGTTCAGGATCTAAAATATCTCGAATGTGTTCTAATATTTAAATATAAAACTTAAATATAATATAAATAATACCAAAAACTTCTTCATCATCAATTAAATCGCGAAAATCATCGCTATATTCGTTTTCTATATTTAATAAACGTCTTTCACGAACAGCAAATACAACAGGATTACTGTTATCAATCATAACAATTTTGAATATTTAAACAACTAATAACATAAAATAATAAACAAATTCAATTCAATTTTTTAAATGCCATTGGAAAATTATGTAAAGTATTTATATTATTAATATTTAATATTTTTTTCACTTTAAAATTTTACTAATTCTTAATATCAGTCAATTGAACAATAAATTTCACAGTTTAAGATTAAGGTCACTATTTTGTTTAGATATATTATTTTTATATATTGAAAATTGTTTTTCAATTTAAACCTTATTTCTTATTGAAAATGTGGAATTTGAGTTTTGAGAAATTATATGATCTCTCGTTAAAAGAACCAGAGAAATTATGGGACTCATTAGCTAGTGAGGTTGTCTGGGATAAAAAATATTCAGCAGTCATAAATCATAGAAGCTCTCCGTTACCAAAATGGTAGTTAATTTTTCTTTATCAATCAAAATTAAACTTTTTATCTAACAAAGGTTTTTTGAAGGTAAAATTAATATGTCATTCAATTGTCTCGACAGGCATATTAATGATGGGCGTGGAGATGATTTAGCAGTCATATTTGAAAGTCCAGTAACACGGACTGTTCAAAAGATCACATACCAAAGTCTGTTAGAATCGGTAGTTTGTTAACACCCCGTAAAATATAAATAAGATACATTTCAGGTAGAAAAACTTTCAGGAGTTCTGGCTGATCGATGCAATACCAAAGCAGGGGATCGTGTTTTGTTATATTTTCCGGTTATTCCGCAGTGTTTAATTGCTATGCTAGCATGCTCACGAATTGGAGTGATATACACCGTGATTTATGGAGGATTTCCAGCCGAAGAAGTTGCTGATAGAATTAGACACATTGAAGTTGGTTTCAGTGAATCTTAAATATCAATTCTAAAAGTTTTTAGCCAAAAATAATCCTTACCTCCAATGTTGGATTCGACGGTTATAACACTGTGGATTATAAACAAATTGTTGATGAAGCTATAGAAATCAGTCAATTTGATGTTGAGTATTGTGTTGTTTATAATCGTGGAAATTATCCGATGGCCTCAATGATTGACATTAGAGATTTAGATTGGGAAACAGAAATGATGTATGCGGTTCCTCAAAGATGGATTCCAATGGAATCGGACCATCCTCTTTTCATTATCTATTCATCTGGAACAACGGGTTATTATTATTATTGTTTTGATATAAAGGATAGCTATTATTTTTTTGAAGGAGAACCAAAAGGATTTGTCATGACAACGGGAGCTGCTATCGTTACAGATAAGTATACGATAAAATATCTGTTAAATATCAAATCCAAAGAAACCTTTTGGATGTTCAGTGATTTTGGTTGGATAACTGGACAGACTGTAATGTCATACGGCCCGTTGTTAATGGGTTGTACGACAATATTATATGAAGTAAAAATCGAACCCAAAAATTATTTATATTCAATAAGTTTAGGGAAAACCAGCAACCACTCCTAATCCTCAAGAGATGGCTAGAATTATAAATGAGCATAATGTTGCTTCATTTATGGCTTCACCAACAATCTTCAGAATTTTGAAAAATTACGAATCAATCCCCACCTTTAAGATAACTATTAACTACTTAAGAGCTATATACATAGCTGGTAAGTGCGTTAAATCCTTTATGATTTATTACTGAATTTGGTCATAAATCCATGAAGTTAAACTTGAACTCATTTTTGTTTAAATACCATTATTATTTTGGTATAATTAACTAAACTTTGAGAAGAGTATTAAAACAAAATATTAACTACTATCACTGGGAATATCAAATTGTGTAAGCGTTTTGGAATCTCTCATATTTCTCTAATTATTGTGGGGCTGTTGATGCATTTTAAGACTAGCCTTGGAATGAGAGGAAAGTTAATTGTGTCAGTTGTGTCTGTCCCCACTATACAGACCTAACGGTTTCGTTACTTTAGAACAATTTCCTAAGATTATTTTTTTATTGTTACAAAACTTTTTTTGAATTGAGATATGACTTTATCACATAGAATGAAGCCACCGTTGAAGTCTTTAAAATTATAAATCGGTTTAGACAATCACCTCATGAGAATCCTTAGTGAAAGTTACCGTGGTATAAAAATGAGAATTTACCTTTATTATTGGGTAGTTTAAACTTTAATCAAACATCAGTCTAAGTAGAGTTGGATGCTATGAGACCCAATTATGGAGGATTCTATCCCAAAAATTAAAGATAATCTTGAATTACATAAAACTAATGAAGAAAATAGCATGTAGATAAACCCATTTTAATGTAAGTAAATTTATTTTAGGAGAAAAATCTGATTCCAATCTCATCCGTTGGATTAGTGACGCTTTCAACTGTCCGGTTTATGATATTTGGGGGCAAACTGAACTCAATGGAGTGGTGACATCCCCAGCTTTATATTTTGGAAAACCGGTCAACAGTGTTCCCGTTCCAATGTTTGGAATCAAGCCAAAATTAATTTATCCAAATCCTGAAATCTTAGGTGATGCGTTTGGTGAAATACTTTTGACTGCTGGATTATCTCCTGTATTTGCGGAGACATTATTCAAGGATGACAAGAGATATATTGAAACATACTTTACGACGTATCAGGTAATAATTTGTAATAATTTGAAAAGTTAAATACTCTTTTAAGGGATTTTATGATACGAAAGACTGCGGAAGAATGACAGAAGAAGGAGGATTGGAAATCCTTTCGCGTTCCGATGATATAATCAAAGTGAACTCCATGAGATTTTGTGGGGGTGCAATCGAAGAAATATGTTTAAAGAATCACGAGTTGGTGAGTGCTGCTGTAGTTGGGGTAGACAATGAAGAAAACGGTATTTGAAAAATAAATTTCTATTTGAAAATATGCAAAATTCAAAGTTAATTATTTCCTACAAGTTCATAACAATTTTTTAAAATTTAAATGAAAGCCTTAATTAAACTTTGAAGAGTTCTTTGATCTTTTTATTTAGGTAATATGATGCTTTATCATTTTATAGTTGATTATTTATGTTTTTTTGGACAAAATGTTTTCACCATATGACTTGTAAAAGTTATGCTCCTGTTCGCATTTATTATTCTAGTTTTTATAATGACGGTCCTACACTTACCACGGATACAACTTTATACATTTGTTGGAATTTGACAAAGGAGACACAATATAAAAGTGAATTCACAAAAATCGGGTGTAAATCAATAAAACATGAAATTTAAAATAATAATTAAAGTACAGAAATTAATTAAAAATCAAAAATAATTTTAAATAAAATAAATGGTGATCGACAGAATGATATATTTATAGAAAATTAAAATTAATTCGAAAATAATTAGCTAATGGAAAACCCGAGCAAAAGAAAACCCGACTTAAAATGTAACCCAACGTTGATTGAAATTTAATAAAATTATCCCGAGGCAAATTGGTTTTGGTAAAGTTGCAAAATGTCCCAATTGACAACAAATTATTAAACCAAATTAATAAATTCAAGATCAAAATCAAATTAAATAAAAAATAGAATCAAATAATAATAAATATATAAAAAGGAGAGACAACATAGTCAGGTTGCCAGTTATATTAAAAATTATTTTTGCTTGAAATTTGTTATTGAAATCGTTATTAGTATATATATATATATACGAATTTTAGTGATTATTCAAAAATTCTTAACTTTTTTAAATATAAAACCAAATTTAAAGTTTTTAAAGAATTCATTTAAACAAAATTGAAAAAATTAATTTAAAGCTTGTTGTCCACATATTTTTGTCAAAATTTTTATATCATATGCAGTGGGAATTATAAAGCACATTAAAAATAATAAATAAATAAAAAAGTAAAAATTTGATTTTTTATACTTATTAATTTAAACAAAAAATGATTTATTTATTATATCCCCGACGCTATCCATCTGTTGATGTATCTAGCTTATTTCATAAAACATCGCTGACACATGATTTTTAAAAGTTTTTCTCCTGTTCGTTTTTATTATTATCCTTTTATTATAGTTATTATTTTAAATTTTAGAGAACAAAAATTAATAATCAAATCATAAAGTTAATATAACGAAATTAAAAATAACACACTATTATTTAATATTACATTTTTTGTTAAAAGGTTTTTCATCTTTAAAGTGACCTTAACATTTAATAGTTTTAATTTCCAATTTAATATTGTACTCTTAACATATTTTTCAAATTTCTCTTGCCTTTCTGATGACTCTTAAAGTATATTTGAAAGAATTAATTGAAAACAAAAATATTTTGTTAAATCACTAAATCTATGAAAACTTTTTAATGAATTATTAACCTAAAAAGATAAGATTTCGTATCACATTCTGTACATTATTTATCATAGGTCCAAAGATCATTTAACTAGCTGGAGAATGCATTGAATAATTTTTCAATAATAGATTTAGTACAGAAAAAATATATAATATTTTAAGGCTTCGCCGAGGCTCATTATCCATATTCAATGCGTCCTGAGAGCGATCCGCCATTCGATACAAATATGTAAAATATACAAGTACGTAACAATTTTGTTAAATTTGCTCCGGGAGAGGTTAGAAAGAAATTATAAAATATATTTTATTAAAAATATAAAATGTAATATTTTCTTGTTTTAAAAACTAAAAAAACTAGTTTTAAATTGTCTTTATATATATATACAGTGATGAGCTGCCAATATTTTAACAGCCGATTCTCTCAAAACTAAAATCTAACAAAATTTTTTTTAATAGAAGATCGTTTTTATGCGAATATAATTAATTTTTTTTATTTATTTGATTAGCCTCTGTTGAAATTAAATATTATTATAACAATTTCCAAATAAGTTCATTATTTTCATTATTATTTTTTTTGCTTTATTTCGAACCCTGGTATCATCAGCCGAATTATGATTCCTTAACCAATTTTTAGCATATTCTTCAGCATTCCATCTATCAAGTGGTGGTCCAGCCATATCAACAGTCATTAAACTAGAAATATGTTCTACTGAAAGATTAGCTCTTTTCTTTTCACAAATGATATTCTTTAATGAAAACCCTCATTCGGCTTCTACTGAACATATAGCAATAGCAATAGTATTAATTTTATTTTTAGCTTTTTGAATTGTATATATTACGGAGTTTTTTCCTTCAATTATGTTTTTTACATAATCTCTGAAATCGTTTATTGGAATGTTGTACTTAATTATTTCATTCAAATTTCTCAATTTTTCTTCTCCATAAATTCACAGGCATGTAACTTCTTCAAAATTCCAATCACTTCCTTCTAGTAAATTAAATAATTCAGCTTTTCAGTTTTTTCCTCATTTTTTGTTCATTCTTATACGTCCACAATTTAACATTCGAGAATTCATTTTGTCAATTATTGTTTCAATAAGTTTTTTTCGTGGGAGACTTTCAAATTTTTTATTTTCTATAAAAGGAATATCTGCAAATGCAGGTAATGATAACATTTCAACTTTTTTTTCAAATATTCCTAAATTTTCTTTCATTTGTTCATAACATTTACAGTTCTATTTTCTAGTTTGGTTGCCTTTTGAACAGAAACAAACCTGGCTTGAAATCCTATTGATAAATAAGAAATTTCTTGAAGAATATCGATCATAAGCGCTAAATCCTTTAAAAAATATTGATTTGAAAGTCGGTTTGCCATATCAAGATATTTTGAATCTTCGGTAAAAAAATTATAAAGTGGTACATAAACACGCCAAACAGCCAAAGCAGATCTCAAGCTACCTAAAATACGGCCTATTTTGATTATTTCAATTCCCAAATCGTTTGATATATTTTGTAAAAGTAATTGATTTTTGTAAATATATATATTTTTAAAAATATGGCTTTAAAAACACTAAATAAGTATGGTGTATTAATATCTGCCCAGACCATGGGGGTTGCCATGCGTCCTAAGCGACTCTTTCATACGTTTCACTAATTGTTTCATTGGAAAAAAATATAATAAAATTCCTTTTTTACCTATTTTTATTTTAAATAATGAATCACTGTAGTATTTTTTTAACTCATTTTCCTTTGGAAATTTCTGAATCTGAAAGCTTATAAGGATTAAAATAAAAAATATGAACATAATGGGGACCTATTGTCAGCAAATTTTAAAATAAATTTTAATTACCACATAATGTAACTCGTTTTAATTAAGGACAAGTTCCATTTGGATTTTTAGTAAAAAGAAAAGACAGCAATGTAAATGAGAAAGATATCATGAATAAAACCAAAGAGCTCGTTAAGCATCATTACAACGGTCTTGCACGTTTAGAAAACTTAATATTCGTTGCTGACTTACCAAAAACAAATACTCATAAAATATCAAGATGTTCACTGTCGGCCATGTTAAACCGAAAGATATTCAAGGTGAGCATGATTCAATATTTTTTTTAACTGAGAGAATAGATGCATTTCTATCTATGCTTACAAATTATCTTTGAAGTTAGTTCATCTAGTTTTCAACTACGATTATATTTATCTTCATTTCGTTTTCGATTATAGATCAATATTTATTTTTAGTAAAAATTTAATTGATAAAATGCAGTGTTGAAAATTTTTTTTACACAGGAAAATTAATTTATCTATTATCGTAATGAAAATAAATGAAAACCAGAAACATATCAAAGGTGAACAAAAAAATAAAGGATTTTACTGATAATAAGAAATTAGTAATAATAGTTGGTCTCTTAGCTATATGCACTGAATGATTACATCGATAGCTAGGATTAATTTTTATTTTATTAAATATCAAGTTTTAAAATTTGTGAAATATTTAACAATTTATCTTTCAGATTCCTCCTACCGTTGAAAATAGAAATGTATACCAAGATATTTATGAAACTCTTCGGCAAGCAGGCATTGAAGCTAGCCTTCCAAAAGAATGAATATTTAATTGATTAGCACTTTTCTATAATGATTTTTTCAAAAAAAATGATAAAAAAATCATCACTATTTGTAATAATTTATATAAATTCCGAATAAACTCAATGAACAATTAAAGTCATTTTTTATATTAACTGTTAGATGTATTACTTTTTGTATTTATAACATCCATAACTTAATATTTATTAAATTCCAATCCAAAATTTATTCCTAATATTTAAAAAAAATTCTTGAGGAATTATATTAAACGTAAAGTAATGCAAACATAAGGGATTTACATATCACATCAATTCACAAAATAAATTGATTTAATCCTTTATTTAATTAATATTTATTCAGTTATTTATTTATTTACTTAATTTAATTATATTCTCATATAAACATCAGAGATCTTTTACAAAAAATGTCTAAATTTAACTAAATCCGTGTGTCACGGACATGTCAACCATTCGTACTGAATATAATAAAACCGTTTATTTTATATTTCGTCATTAATTTTCTACAAATTTCATTTTTGGATTCATTACAAAATTGCTTCCTTTTTGAACAATATTTTTCCAGCTCAAAACGATATCTCTGATTCTGAAATCCTATGAGAAAATTCAGTTGTCACTATTGAACTTTTATAAAAGATTTCTGATTACAAGACCGCAACCTATACCCGAAGAGACCAATTGAAATAATTCTATATAATACCATAAAGCTAAATTCTACGCTTTAAATCACTTAAGAAAGGCTGTGCCGAAAATTTGTGAATACCTCAAATAAATCTGATTCATAGTCAAATTTTGTAAAAAATATTATGTCACTTAAAAAGAAATCAGAGGTGAAAAACAAAAAAAGTCCTTATAATATGCTTTAACAATATTCAATACAATATTTCTTTATATGCACCTTTGCGATAATATTAAGTCTACATTAATATAAATTGACCAATATTAGTTTTCACTTAGTTTCCGACTCATCTCTGTAATTCAAACATAAATACACTTATTTATACTTTACACTTACTTTTGCCTGCTTCAACTATCTCGAACATTTAAACTACCTGCTTAATATTCAACTCTCTGGTCAACATCAGCTAATTTTTTTTATTCCGGTTTTTAATCAATAAACTAATCATATTAAGTTTTAATCTAATAACTTTTTTATTTTTAGTTTCACTAATTAGGTAAGGGACTTCTCGCTTTTCTAATAACCCCGAAAACTAATTTCGATTTATTGATGTTATGAGAAAAACGATCTAGTTTTCCACAGGATTCTGTCTCTCTGCGTTCCTCTGGTTTCCCATTTAAATCGGGCTTTTTATATGTCTAATAAATAATTAGTTAATTTTTATTTATTGAATATCTTTTTCTAGGACCCCTATTGATTTTATATTTGCATATTTGAACTCGTCGCCTCATTTGCTATCCGAATTAAACCTGTTTCCCAACAATGTCAATTTTAATTTTTTAAATCAAATTTTAATTAATCTTTGTATTTATCTAATCCTTGTAAATATCACCATTTTTATTGACCCCTACAGTATTAAGAGTAAAATAATGCAGCAAATAGAGCAAGGTGGATTTATTTTGAGAGTATACCAAAATATTTTTGATTGGCCAAAAGACGATGAAAGGATTGATTCCAGTGGTGTTGTGCTAAAATCTTTTTACCGGAACGCGTATATATAATTATATAGACAAGGCCGATCCTGGGTAGGCGGCCACACTGTGCGGTCTCATGTTCCAAATTTAACGACGGGGGGTGATTTTCCATGATAATCCTTGCGGCGACGTTTTATTAGATCTCAATGAGACCTAAAAAAACGTAATAATAATACATATAAAAATTCGTCAAAAATTAGAAAAAAAAAATCAGCAATTCTTTTTAATTTCTTTTTCAATACGTCAGCCAATTCTCGTTTTCAGAAATCATCTTTAGTTCCGGAACGCGTTCCTGTCCAAAAATGAAGTACCGAAACGGCGTTCCGGAGCTTTCCGTCTCGACAACACCACTGATTGATTCCTATTGGTGGATCTTGATTTGTAGATTAATTTTTAGTACACTAAAACAAACGAAATTCAATTGATTTGTAGGAAGACAAATAAATTCCAAACAGGAGGCTTCCAGGAATAAATTGCGTTCTTGAGGTTGACAAAAACAATATAAGCAGAAGCGGATTAAAAAATTTTTTTTCGATTAAATTTTTAAGATTTAAATTTTTTATTTTTAATACAAATAAATTTAATTATTTTCAAACTAATTGTGACAAACCCAGATAAAAAAAAATAATCAAATTTTTTTTAAAAATTGTCGAAGTGTTCTTTTGGTCAAGTTATTACAATTGTAGATCTACGGGTAAAGTGGGATGAAATCCTGCCTTCTTGAGAATATCATGAATTAAATGGTAAATTTCTGGGTTCTCTATTGTTGACGGCAGCTAAAAGAAAAAGAAAACAATTATTATCGGTCAAAAAAAATCTAATTTACAAATATAAATTTACAGACATTACATTCTGGAGGGTAACAGATACAGTCTCAGTGGCTTGTAAACAGATTTGAATTAAGACTTTTTGTTATGTTAGCCTTTCCATATCCCAATCCTTGCTCCATTCTTTAAGTTTTGGTCACCATGCTCAAACGGACATTCTTCCTTTCCAATAAACAAATTTATTTAAACCAATATTTATCGGTCCGTTAGATTTATGAGTCATGAAGGACTGATGTTTCAGTGTCCCAGCAATGATACTATTTGAAGGTTAAGAGTAACAAATGATGAAGCACTTTAAGTTTGTGAAGGAATTAAAAGGCGGTTATAATTCTTGTGACAACCCAACTGAAAGATTGAGTTCAAAAACTCCCATCGTGATCATAACAATAGAGTAAGTGCTTTTATATATCAATCTTTGTATGAAGATCAACTCACATTCAAAGAGGTATGATCCTTGGTTAAAATAATCTGTTATGACATGTTAATAAACATTGTCATCTTTTGTAATTTTTTTCGGAATTATAAGAAATACAAATATTCACTTGGTATTTCCGCCCATTTACCATTTCCCTCAGTGAGTACCGAGATATTTTCCCATTAATAGTCCGAGGGTAATCTGGAACAACAATCACATTCCGAAATAGAACATATTCACCGATATAATTATTAACCAAATCTATCAAATTTTCTATGAGCTCTTTGTCACTTGACTTATGGCCGTGTTGTTTTTTCACAAATCCAATTGGAATTTGCCCTGAAAAATAGTGAGCATTAAACAGGCTGTTAGAAAGTTTTGAGTTTACATAATCATTTACAAATCACACGTTTGATTGTCTGAAATAAGCCATCTGGGTCGGAAGTATCGGTACAAAACTTTAAAAAAGATATCAATTAGGAAGCTGAAATGAAATAGTATTACATTGCAAAGGTATTAGGGGTCCTGAGGATCAGTAGCGTATTCATAATATGGTGAAGGTGGCTCCAGGATCCCGTTTTATGACGACAAATAGAGAATGCCAATCTTTTTATTAGTAATCGTAAAATTGAGATCCAAGATGATTTAAGATTCGGACATCAGAAAAGGTTTTGATTTTTTTTTTCAATTTCAATTACAGCTGGATTGGTGACGAAATATCTCAATGAAGGATAATATAAATATGAGTCTTGAAATAGAAAAAATAGAAAGATTTAAGAGTCAGATAAACTTTAGTTTTGAACAGGGCTCAAAAAACCTTCTAAGATGCCGATTATAATTACTTGATAACGTTCCTAAACGACGGCAACCAGATTAATTAAAAAAATTGTGTTGAATCATTTTGTATCTTTTATTCTAAATTCGATTTTTTTATCTGAAATAAGTTTTTATAATAATTTTACTAATTTTAAAAATAATTTTAAAAATAATTTTAAAACATTTAAAAAAATTAAAACAAAATTTTAATATTAATTTTAATGATAACGCAGCATAGATTAAAATTTCAAAAAAGTATTTGCTGCAAAGTATATATTAAATGGATGAAAAAATCTTCAATTAGAAAATAATAATAATAATTAATATAATATTTTTAATATTTTTTAACGACGATTTATCACTTTAATCAACTCTTGAAACATTTAAGTTGTTGGGAAATGTTTAATGCTTTAATGTGCTAGAAATATTGACAGAAAAGTAAAGAACTCAACCTGCTATCGGATCATCTTTTGGAACTACAATGGCATTTACCAAACTTTTATTTTTCAAACAGACTTCCTCGAGTGCTCCTCCACAAACTCGAGAACAACAAACTTGAATGACATCGTCAATTCTTGACATAATTTCTAAGCTTCCATTTCTCATTTTTATCCCGTAATCCATCGTATCGAAATAGCCCTGTAAAGTTTTATCAATGCATTCTATAAGATTTTCAATTTTACTGGGTAATTTTTGAAATAAGTTTCATAAAACTTTTCGTGATTTTTGTAAAATGTTATAGCTGTTGACGGCGGTAAAGGGGTTTTAAGAATTATCCTACCCTCAGTTTCAAGAGGAAGAATTTCTCCTGAATCGCTGTTAACTACAAATGGATTAATTCCCAAATTCGGAACGGAATATGAATAATCAGGTCTACTAAAACCTTTATTAGCTGACTGACCAGGACCCCCGAGTTCTGTTTGGCCCCATCCGATATAAACAGGACATTTAAATGTTGTAGATATCCAATTTCTAAGCTCCGAGTCAGAAACCTCTCCTTTAATATAATTAAATATTTATTTCTTAAAAATAGCATTTTCATAGCAATATCCATTGATATAATTTCCTTAGTAGATTCAAATATTTTCAAAAAATTAATTGTCAATTAAGCTACTTACCATTATAAGTAATATATTTTGATTGAATTTTAAAATGATTATATGTTAAATATAAGTAACTAATCTTTACTTAAAATGGAATTATCTACTTATTTATCAATTCTGTTTCTTGACATGACCTTTTTCCAAAATGTAGACATGACCAACCAATTCATACGATTTTTAAATAAAAATAAAACTCGGATAAATGGCAATAATTTCAGAGATACGAGAAACATCTAAATAGAAAAACGAGAGCAAGAGACAAAAAAATTTAGATATTGAAAAAAGAAACAAGATGATAAAAAATATATAGAAACTATACCTTAATAAATGAAAGCAAGAGTTATCAGAAATTATACTGTATGGTCGATTTCGTATTACAAAATTGCATAAAATGAGATAAGTACACAATATCTAAAGATATAAATGAATAAAAATTGCAACAATATTTTAATAAAGTACAAGAGTCAGTGAAATTGAAAGATTAAATAAATATATAAGTCAAGAAGACTATTCGGTATGACAGAGCTTATAATCCAACTCCTTGTGTTCTCAAGAACAATAAAAGAATCAACAAAATAAATTTAACCTGCCCCACAAAATCTCAAGTTTTCCGATTTCAGCTGAAAAAATTAAAACTTTTCGTTTGAAATCAGAAACAAGTGGTGAATTCTATTTTATTTTCTTGGATACAGTTACTATCCCACAATCGAATTGTTCCATTCACTGCGGAATTAAGTATTACGCCAGCGTTTTTGATGTTCCAAGAAAATCCAAAACCTTCCTGAGAATGTCCTTGAAGAACGAAATAGTTAGTTTGAATTGAAGTTAATTTATTATCGATTGCTACAAAGCTCATGAGGATGCAAAAATATCGTAGTTGTGGAAGGATTTCGATTGTTAGATTTAACAATTGTAATTTTTTATTCAATTGATTCAGATGAGTTGATGCTATTTGATTGAGAACGTGAATGCTTGCGTCAGATTTTTGATATTGTTGATGGAGCAGTTCGGAAAATTTCGTCAACTCTACAAATGGCGACTCCATAGCCATATTTGTGTAGGATAGTGAAGTTTTCAACATCTTTTCATTTTGCTCATTTGCCAATGGACTTAGTTGAATAACCTCTTCTTCTATAACCGGTGATTTATTAACAAAGTTTAATTTGTTAAAGGCTGTTTCAAATTCATCCTCGAAATTAATCAATGATCCAGTTAATCCAAGAAGGTCATCTGAAGATTTTCCAACTCGATAATCGGTTTTAAAATCTTTGTTAGCTGTGTTTCCCTCGGGAAATGAATTTTCAATCTCAAAAGATTTATCAATATCCACTTCATCATACTCCAATGAAATTTCGGAATTAAATGTTAACTCATTTAATTTATCTGCTTCTTCCTCTAATTTATCCAATTCATTTGTATACTCTAAATCTCTATAATTGTTTAGTTGTTCAGTCATAAAGATTATAAACAGTATAAAGAGCTAAAGGTCATTTATTTCAAATTAAATTACAAAAACTTAATTTTCATATTAAATTACAATTCTTAATTTTTCAAAAACTTTTGTTTTCTGAGCTTATTTAAAACTACAAAAATTACAAGTATCAAAGAGTTTGTTTTTTTTTACATCTTTCCATTAAAAAAACTCTATCCAAGAGAAGTCTGTTTTTTATTCATTTTTAAAATAAATTTTATTTTTATTTTTCTGGCATTATTTTAATTATTGTTGTTACTTGAAGAAAAGACTCAAATTTTGAATCCATTCTCCAAGTTACTAAACTACATGGGGCTAAGGGAGCAAACTAACCAAATTCTCAACAGCAAGTGACCATAATGAAAACCGTCTCAAGTTGGACAAATATGATTTATTCTCCAAATCAGTAGCACGCAAATATTTTAGATCATGAACCACAAAATTAAGAAATTTGTGGAAATAAACTGTTATTTTTATCAAATGTTACTTAAAAAATTTTGAAAAAAACTTTTGTCGTACTCTTTATTTTCTTCCTGTGAGGCGTTTTTATAATTTGTATTTAAATAATGGTATGATGTTGGGCATGTTTGATTGTATGTTGAAATCCTTACTTATTCATTAATTATTATTTTTTAGAAACTCCTCAAACAAATTAACGATATAATTTGTTTTAATAATATTTGTGTTTTAAGAATAAACGTTTTTAGTTATGGATTCTATTAATACCCGTAGCTCTGTGGCTAATATGGCGACCACGATTGCAAATTTTATCAAGCCACCAGAAACATATGACATGGATTCAGACGTGGAAGATTTTATCTTAGAAACGGAACGATTCTTCGAGATGACAAATATTGTCGATGAATACAGAAGCAAATTCGTCAAAGCTTTTCTATCAATCAATTCAACGAAGAAATATGAGTTGACTAATGAAACTCTGCATTATACAGAAAGATTAAGAAACGCTTTTTCTAAGAACAGAAGTCTTATCGATGATCTCAACGAAGCGCTAAATTATCGTCAAGGAAATGAGGCTGCCGAAGAATTCTGCTCAAAAATTGAGAAACTTGCAAAAAATATTTTGAAGCATAAACTTGATGAAGAAGAACTAAAGAAATTTTTGCTATTCAATTCGCTTGAAGATAAAGAAGTTAAAAAAGATCTCAAAATGCAAGATTTAAAATCATTTGATGAAATGAAAGAAAGATTAAAGAGACACGATCAAGTTTCAAAAGAAATTAATGTATTTCATGCTGATGTAGCTTCAATGAATAAAACACAACGCTATGCTGATGCTGTTAAGAAGAGCTTACCAAGATATAATTATGATAACAGATCAATTCGAGAACGAGAAGCTAACCCCAGATTCAAAGATGAATATACAAGAGAACCTCAACATAATCCAAGATTCAAAGGCGATCTTACCAGAGAACATCGATACGCTATTTCAAATGGATGGAGACCTATGAATAGGAGTAAGCCTTATAATACCAGGGAATTTCATTCGCGAGATCATATCCGAACAAATCAAATTTTGCGATGTTGGGCGTGCCACGAAGAAGGTCATAGAAGATCTGAATGCTCCAATATTCAATGTGCCCATTGTAAAAGATCTGGACATTTCAAACATCAGTGCCATGAGTTATTTCCAGGCAGACGTCGAAAATTCCATAAATCAGTGGCTGCATTCGGTGACGAGGATCCAGAGGCTGATTTTGAGTACCCAAATGGGAATGCTCCACCACACGAGGAGGTGATCGGAGCAATAAATTAAAGGTAATTAATGATATGAGTAAGGGTTGTATGATTTTGAATGATTGTGATAGTTTGAATGATTGTGATAGTTTGAATGATAACTGTTGTGATGGTATTTTTGATTATAGAAATTATATTAATATATACATTAATAAATTTTGTATGGATGAAGTTTTTAAAGACCCACCCCTAACGTCTAATGAACTAAATGTTCTTAATCGTGATAAACGGAATGATATAATAGTATACGATAAAATGCAGGGAAGACCCAGTGTTACCGTAATGATTAATAATGTAAAATTAGTATGCCTATTAGATACTGGAGCTAAAATAAGTGTGATTGATTATAATATTTTTAAAAAACTTGGAAATTTGAATATGACTACAAGTAATTTAAAATTAAGATGTGCGAATGATAGCCCGATTGAAATTTGCGGTAAAACTTTATTAAATGTAAAAATTGATAAAATTTCTGATATTAAAAAAGTAGAATTCGTTGTAGCCAAAGATATAAACCCAAAGTTAATAGGAGGTATAGATTTTCTCGAAAGATTTGGAATGCAATTGCAAATAGAAAACCGTACAGACGAAATAAATACAATTATGGAAAATTCATTTAAGAACCACATAAGTGAAGATAAGATTATAAATAATTTAATTTCCACGTTTGACGGTATTTTTATGAAACATAAATGGGATGTTGGGAAAACCGAACTATTAAAGCATGAAATACTTACTAAAGGTAGTCCGATTGTAATAAACCCAAGACGACAACCTATACATTTAATAGAAAAAATTGAAGAAAATATTCAAGAAATGTTGAAATATGGCATTATATCAGAATGTACATCCCCTTGGAATTCTCCGTTAGTATGTGTTAAAAAGAAAAACAGTAGTGATATAAGAATATGCTTGGACTACCGTGCATTAAATAATATAACCGAAAGACCGATTTTTCCCATTCCAAATACTGATGAATTATTAGATATTCTTGACGGAGCAAAGTTTTTCTCGACAATTGATTTAGGCAATGCTTATTATCAAGTAGAACTCGATGATGCATCAAAATTGAAAACAGCATTTTCGACAAAAAGCAAGCAATATTACTTTAACAGAATGCCATTTGGAATAGCAGCCGCACCAGCTACATTTCAAAGACTTATGAATTTGGTTCTTGGAGAATTAAATTGGAATGGAACAATTGTATATCTGGATGATATCCTTATATTTTCAAAGACATTGAATGAACATTATAGTACCATTGAAAAGGTTTTTCAAAAGATTAAATTAGCAAATCTTAAAATAAGTCCAGCAAAATGTCAATTCAAAAGGAAAGAAGTAAAATTTTTGGGTCATATCATTGGTGAAGATGGAATACGTACGGATGAAAGCAAGATTGAAACTATTAAAAATTTTGAAAGACCTAAATGCGTAAAAAGTTTGAGAGGATTTTTAGGCTTGGCAAATTACTATCGCAAATTTATAGAAAATTACACCAAAGATTCCAAAGTATTAGAAGCGTTATGTGGAAGTAAACAAAAGAAGCTTATGTGGACTGATGAGTGTGAAACTTCATTTAAAAATTTAAAACTGAAATTGACGTCTACACCTGTATTGAAGTTCCCAGATTTTTCTAAGCCATTCATTTTGGATACAGATGCAAGTTTTGACCGCATTGGTGCTGTTCTGTCTCAAAAAGATGGAGGTAAAGAAAGAGTAATCGCATATGGATCCCGAGCTATGAATAAACACGAGTTGGGTTATTGTATAACAAGAAAGGAATTACTATCTATATTTTATTTTACTGGTCATTTTAAGCATTATCTCTATGGTAAAAAGTTTATTTTGAGGACGGATCACAAAGCCATTACATTTATGATGAAGACAAAGAAAGCTATTACCCCACAATTTCAAACTTGGATTAACCATCTTAGTGGTCTGGACATGGAGATTCAATACAGAAAAGGTGATAACCACAATAATGCCGACGCTTTATCTAGAAAAGAATGTGAAACATGTGTTCAATGTCAAATGATTCATGAAAATCCTAAAATGGGTAAATTAAAAACAAGATTGTTGACACTGATGACTGATAATATTGAAAATATATGGCAAAAGAACTCGAAAGAAATTGAAAATATAAAAGAAAATATTAGTTTGATGCCAGATAAAACATTTTATAAATATGTCAACGGAGTGATTATGACAAATAATAATAAAATTTGGATTCCAGAAGAAAACAAGTCTGAATTCATCATAGAATATCATAAAAAGCTCTGTCACGCGGGTGCTAATAAAGTAAAAATGTATGTATCAAACAATTTTGATATGAAAGATTTGGAGCAATCTATTCGTAATGTTGTACAATCCTGTGAAAACTGTCAGAAAAGAAAGGTTGATACAACTAAAACAAAAGAAGAAATAATTTGCAAAAGTGATTCGAAATTATTTGAAACAATATATGTAGATTTCTGTGGTCCATTACAACTTGCAATGAAAGGAGAAAGATATATTCTTGGGATTATAGATCATCATAGTAAGTTTATTTCTTTACATGCAGTGAAATCACAAGATGAAAAAACAGTGGTAAGATTACTGAAAGAAGAGTGGATAATGAAGTATGGAGCACCAAGGATAATAAACTGTGACAGAGGTAAATCATTTGAATCAAAGCTAATGAAAGATTTTGCAGAATTCCACAATATTGAAATTAATTATTCAAGTCCATATCATCACTCAGCAAATGGACAGATTGAGAGACAATTCCGTACAATCAGAGATGCAATACAGATAACACTCAAAGATAAAAGACATAAATCATGGGTAGATATTCTTCCCGAAGTTCAGTTTATGTTGAATTCAACTTTTCAAAAAACTATTAGGAAGACTCCAGCTGAAATGGTGTTTGGGAAAAAGATTTATAGTGAATGGTTCTCAGAGATTGTGGAAGAAGAAAAAATCAATCAGCCGACAAATCGCGAATTTCAAATTGGAGATTGCGTATTGATCAAAGTAAATGTTCGAAATAAAGGTGATAACAGATACATGGGTCCAGGTGTGATTACTAAAAAGATTCATGATCGAAGTTATGAAATAAAATTGGAAAATGGAAGTTCCGTCACGAGAAATATTGAGTGGTTAAAGGTTTTCAAAAAGGGGGGGATGTGAGGCGTTTTTATAATTTGTATTTAAATAATGGTATGATGTTGGGCATGTTTGATTGTATGTTGAAATCCTTACTTATTCATTAATTATTATTTTTTAGAAACTCCTCAAACAAATTAACGATATAATTTGTTTTAATAATATTTGTGTTTTAAGAATAAACGTTTTTAGTTATGGATTCTATTAATACCCGTAGCTCTGTGGCTAATACTTCCTATCCGTGCTTTTCCTCCATAAAAATATTAGGTTTCAATTTTTATATATTTTTTATAAATTTTATTTTTTTTAATGTTATTACATTAAATAATTTACTGTACACTTAAATTTTATTTGAACTTTTTTTTGTTTAACCACAGCATCACTAAACCTTTTTACAAATGGGTTCTTGTAGTATAACGTGAGTCGTGTAATTTAAACTAATTTTGACTCATTTACACTCATTCAATTGAAACTCTACATACATACGAAGTTCTGATAATAATACAATAATTTATTGTGTTTAAATTTTTTTTTTAAAAACTGCTTATTTAAAATTTTGCCTTGTTAAATCTTTTATGATTATATTCTAATTTAATATAAAATAGATTGCAAACTTTTCAAAAGTTAAAAAATATTAAATTTAAACACAATTTTTTTCAAATAAACTTATTAGACTGTACAAAAAAGAAAAATAATCTCTTTTAATGCGCTTATCCACAGAACTAATTGGTGGGTAAGTATTTAATGCTACAATTATGAATAACTATGTATCAAAATATTAGAGTAATATAAAAAATTTTAAAAGAGCAATAACGTAGTACTTACTCACCTCTCTTTCATCCTGATTTAGATTACAGACTACATGCATTAATAAAAATAATTTTGTACTTCTTAGCAATATCTATTAAACTTTTGTTTTAATTTTTAAATTTATATTTTAGGTGTTGCTAAGTGTGAATTGCTCCGCATAAGCCCGATACAGGATTTGTAAAATAGTGAGACACCATTTATATATATATATATATATATATATATATATATATATATATATATATATATATGATAATATTATCCAACCTCCTATCTCAATTGACTTTAAACCTTCGTATTCCAAAAGAAAATCATAATCCAAGCACTGGCTGCGAAATGTTCTCATAATTGTCGGAGAAGCAAAGAAAGAGGCCACTTTATGCTTATTCATAGTGCTGAAAACTTGACCAAGATTTGGTTTACCCTTTTCATAATAAAATAAAACCACTGCAAATAACTTCAAAAACTTCATAGATTAATATGGGATTTCTTTGTATTAGTGGTCCATAAGACATTAAAACTTGACCTGTCAACCAGCCGAAATCACTAAGCATCCACCATGATCTTTGAGGCTCAATGTTTTGAAGATATTTCATCAGATACTTATCTATAACAACTGAATTTCCAGTTGCCATTACTAAGCCTTTTGGTTGTCCTTAGAATTTTTTAGATAAATAGATTTCTGATGAATTAGTTGTACCTGTTGTTCCTGAGGTGTAGATCACATACATTGGATGGCTTGATTCAAGAGAGACCGGACCAACTGGAATTGTGGACTTTATTTCAGTGTCCCAGTCTAAATCTATGAATTCTTTCATTGATGCTGGTTGAGTTTTTGGTCTATTGTAAACCAAGCAAAGTTTTGGTTTAAAATTACTCTTTTCAATTGCTTCATCTATTCGCTCTTTATAATTTATGATTTGGTTCTCAATAATCGCAATATTACAAGTTAATAATAATTTCGGCTTGAGATATAAATAAAAATAAAAATAATAATAATAATAATAATAATAATAATAATAATAATAATAATAAAATAATTATTATTATTATTATTATAAAATTGTTGATTATTCAATAAAAGTTAATCATCGTATTTTAAGGTAATTAATAGAAAAGAGAAAATATATAGTTGAATTATTACCTCCAAATGTTCTATACGATTAGCGATTGTCTGGGGAGGAATCCCACCGAAAATCACCGAATATAGAGCTCCGATTCTTGTGCAGGCCAACATCCCAATCAAGCATTGAGGAATGACAGGGAAATATAATACAACTCTGTCATCTTTTCCGATTCCGCATTTATTGGCCATCACCCCAGCCAATAATTCTACCTGAATACCATTCAGCTCATTTAAACAACAATATTAATAATTTATAACTGAATTCAAAAGCTCTTTGAACGATATTTTCTCCGAAATATCCATTGATGGATTCTCATAAATAACAGCGATGTCGTCTCCAAATCCATTTTTAACATGAATGTCCAAACAATTATATGACATGTTTATTTTTCCACCAACAAACCTTAGAGTAAACAAATCAAGCATGTTTATTGTAAATTACACTAATCTGTCTTTACCAGTTGGAAATTGGCGATGTAACATCTTCAATTACAGATTCATAAGGTTTGTCCCAAACGACCTCTTTTCCGAGCTCATCCCAAACCTTTTCTGGATGTTCAATTGATAGCTCGTACAATTTTTCATAATCTAATTTTAACATATTTCTTTTGTATTTCGATTTTATTTTTAAAAAGAATATTTAAAACTTTATTATATTGATATGCATTTTTATTAACTAATTTAAACAAAACATAATTATTTAAATTATTTTTAAAATAAACTTGATTACAACGTAATACTTTTGAAAACTAATTGGTATAATGAATTAAAATTTGAAATGAAATTGAAATTGAAAATATAACAATTTCAAGATTAAAAAAAAATTGAATATATGTTCAAACCAAAATTTTACTATTAATGATAATTTAAAGAGATATTTGATGCAATTTCTAACAAAAAAAAATATTTTTTTGAGTTTATTTGGCTCTTTTATATAGCAAGTAAAACACTCGATCACTCTCAGGATTGAATCCAACAACTATGTTACCAGACACCAGAATCTGATCGGATTTTGATAAACCTGAATGGCTACTGGAAAATATGGGTTTTATGGTCCCTTAATGGTCACTTAAACGTAAAAAAGAAATTAAAGGACAATATCAAGGACTAGATGTTAGCATATAAATTTTTGACTTTATCCAACTAGTATTAATGAACGAGGGACATTTTTCAGAATTTTGCAAATGTAAATACTAATGTCACTTCTGCAACAAAAGCATTGGGGTGTGGACACATTAGTTGACATATTCAGCGAAAAAGAGAGGAACGACTCACAAATCAGTAAACATGCAACTTAATGATTATGATCAATTTAGTTCAGCTGATAAAAAAATGACAATTACTCATGTACAATAAAGTGTTTTATGAAGTTAGTTTTTCATTTTGTGTTAAGATTAACGTTTTAGTTTTTTTAGGCACCCAAGATTCGGTTCAAAGTGATAAATATAAGATTTTTTCCAATGAAAGATTGAAGATTTAACTAGACTTTAACTGGTCTTTAGGTATATCCAAGACCAAAGTGTTACTCCGGCCTTTAGAAGTCAAATAAAGAATTATATAAAAATTTACATTCACCTAATAATAATAACTTGACAAAATAAAGTAGAAATACCTGCATTTTTATAACTGTTCACAATAAAATGATAAAAGAATATTCTTCTACACGTCTTTCCTTCATAAAACAACCGAAGATATACAAATAAAAATGTATGTTGATGAACCTATGCTGATATTTGTTTGACAATACAGTGAAATGAATGGGAGCTATTCATCTAAAAAGTGCAGCATGTTTTTATACCACGTGTCACTAATGTCATTCAAAGATTCTTTCATATTGTAGCCACCACACAAGTTTATCTATTTTACGCAGCCCGGAAAATCCCCTGGATCCTTTAGACTAAACCATTGAACCTATCGGGTCCGTGGCAATTGTCTTTTTGTGCATGCGAAAATTCGTCTCTGACGTTATTGTCTGGTCGTTTATCCGTTATTTAAATTACGATCGCGTGGCTACATAGTTTCAATGTTTCCTAGAAACTGGGGTGTATGATTCATTCTATTTCAAATATTGCATGGTAACATTTAAAAATTGATAGTTTGTTTGAAATTTAAATTTTAGTTCCAATTTTTATTATTTTTAAATGGAAAATATATATAAATTTTCAAAATCAAATATTTAAAGAATCCGAAAATATTAAGTTGTTTACTGTGAATTTCTGTAATCTTAAATTGTTTAAGCTAATCACTTCTACCTAAAATGTCATTTAAAATTTCAAATATAGTAAGATATCAAGATCAAGATTTACTAATTTAATTTGATGTTTCTATTAATATTAAACATTTATTAATCATACAGCTAATCGAGTTATGTTAGGCCTTAGTTTTACAAAATTTTTGAAGTTTAACACTTTTCCAAAACTTTCTAAGAAATATTATTACAAACATAGATATGATTCCACAAAAGCAAGAAGTAGTGTGTATTATATCATAGGAACTGGCGTGTTTATGTTCGGTCTAACTTATGCTGGGGTACCGATTTATAGAACATTTTGTCAAGTTATTAAATGATTACAATTTTGAATTATCAATAATTTTTTTAGAAAACTGGAATTGGTGGAAACACCGATTTAGCACGAGTTAAAAGTTATGATATTATTCATAAAATGAAACCCATTCGTAAGCGGCCTATTACAGTAGAATTCGACTGTGATAAAGACACAAATCTCATGTGGAATTTTCATCCATTACAAAAATCATTAAAAATTGTTCCAGGCGAAACAGCTCTAGCATTCTATAGAGCTTCTAATCCAACTGATGAACCTATTGTTGGAATTGCAACTTACAATATTCTGCCATATGAAGCTGGGAAATATTTCCATAAAATTCAGTGTTTTTGTTTTGAAGAGCAAAGATTAAATCCAAAAGATGAAGTTAATTTCCCGACAATAAAATTGTAGAATTAATTATCATTTTTTTATTAAGGTTGATATGCCAATTTTTTTCTATCTCGATCCAGCATTCGATGACGATTTCAATTTAATGCATACCGAAGACATTTTATTGACTTACACGTTTTTCGCAGCGAAGGAAGCATTAAAATTACCGTTGCCTGGATTTTTAACGTCGAAATGAAAGCTTTTTTATAATCGTCATTATGATTGGTCGATTATCAGCCAATGAAAATTTAGTGTTTTTATTTGTGTTGAAAATTTTTCGGAGAGGATATTTTTATGATTAGAAGTTTAATTAATTTTTTAAAAGTTGCTTGTCGGTCTTCATTGAATATTTTCATTAAAAAAAACTTTTAAAAATAAAATTTCGTAAAAAGTTGATGTGAATAAGTTTGGAGGATTCTGATTGGTTGATTGTAAAATAGATTTTTGGCCTTGATGAAAATATCTACGACGATTAACAATCATGTACGCATTATTAATCCATTGAGCTGTGTTCCATCTCTCACAAAGGAATGAAATGCCCTTGGAAGGCATAGTTACGCAGTTGCCAAGCAACTGCCAGGTGGCAAGGTAATACTAGTTTAAACATTTTGTAATTTGAGTGATTTACGTTGCTACATTAAAACGAAGTCTATGAGTGTTGAAGGATAACGCATCAGGACAATCTGGTTCTTTTAGACGACGTTGCTGTTCGTTGAAACATTGTTTAATGTAATAAAAAGTGAAAACATATAGATAAACGTTTTAATGATTTTCAAAATTACAATTACTCATTTCTGTAATATCCAGTTGAAGTTTGAATTGCTTTTAAATACAGAAGAAAAATCATGCATTAGGCTAGCTTTGAAGTAGTCTGGTTGATTTCCTAGGTGAGGATTTGATTAAACCAGCAGCAGTGAAAATGACAGAAATCATATGTGGTCAGAAAGAGGCTAATAAACTCAATGTAGTGCTTTCGTTACAAAGGGTCACATTGAATTGAAGAGCAATTGTTATTTGAGATATCATGGAATTGATGTGTACAATAAAGGTAATGAGTACTTTAATGCTGAGAGTGTTGATTTAAAGTGGGAAAACTGCATCACAGTATCAGTTGGTGGAGCACCACCCATGTTGGGTCATAGTGATGGATTTTCAGCTTTCGTGAAAAAAATAATCCAAAAATTGAAATAAATCATTGTGTTATCCATTGCCGGCATTTGTTGCAAAACATTTGGAAGCGGTTTAGCACGATGTCATCAAGATTATTAATGTTGTTAAAGGTAATGCACTGAACACGTGGCTGTTTCGTGAATTATGTCAGCACAGTGAATCTGAATATACCAACCGACTTTATTATACAGAAACGAGATGAATTTCCTGAGGAAATGTTTTGAATCGAGTACGGACTCTCAAAACGGAACTTGAAATTTTTATGGTTGATCATCAAAAACATAATTCTTCATGAACTCTATTTCTTGCATATTTATGCGGTAAAATATATTGGAAATTCTATTTGACATCAGTAAGTATTATTGGGTGATGGAGTATAAAAAGGAAGCGCGACTGGAATCAAAGAGAGAAAAATTGGACTAAGAATTAAAAGGAGAAAATTACTGAAAATTATTGTCGAAAGGTATTAAAGAGAAATTTGGAGAAAAATAGAAGTTGAAATCAAGGAAAAGAATTTGAAACAGAAATTAAGCGAAAAATAATAAAGAAAGTTGAAAAGAAACAAAGCCGAAATTCTGAAAAGGAAATAGAGTGAAGTCAAAGCAAAGCAACTAAATCAGATTTACCGATTTCAGAAACCCGTCACAGTAGTCAAGTGATTGTGAAATCCAATTGATCTGAAAAATGCTATTCAATGCAGAATAAAGAATATACACTTACCTTGCTTTTTTTGCTTTTCAGAATGTAGGGGTAACAGAGAGGAACCGCAGATTCGGATCACTGGTAAATGTGCTTGATCGAAAGGTCAGTCGCACCAAGCTACCATCCGAGAGATTAAGACTGAACGCCTCTCTGTAAAAAAATTTGAGTAAAGACTAAAAATTTTCCTCAACCGCTGCATTAGAGGGTTAGCATTGAAGAAGCGATTGTAGAATATGTTAGATATATGTCTATCGTTATCTTGTGAGTTACATCTTGTAAACAAATATTTATGGAGCTCGCTATAATCATTCATATGAATTCTAGAAGGAAGAGATCTGTTTTCGTATATCTATATAATTTATTACTGATAAAAGTTGATAAGGACGGAAGTGTTCGGTGTGCACAATAAGTAGTGAAAATCATTGAAATAAATAAATGAACGCAAATATATTTCATATTTACAAAAAGCAAGTCATGCTGCAATTATTTCTCCAAAATATTTTCGATTTGCATAGGCACATTTTTGCCAGCGTATAAACAGGTTTTGGAATAATTCAAAAATATTCAAATTTATTTAAATAAATAAAAATTATTTCAAAAATTTCAAATTTATTTTAAATAATTTGAATTTGTTTGAATTTATTTGAAATTTTGGAACTTTCTAATCGTTTTTTGTGGCAGACTACTAGCTTCACAGAGGTTTCTTGAAGCGATAAAACAAGTAGAATTCAAATGGAGAGGATGTGTCCATTGAAACTGCCATCATGTGAATGGGACCGACATCTGGTAAGTAATAGGACCCATACACTTTGCTTTTTCTTTCTGAGCTTCCTTATTTCTTGCAGAAGTTTGGAGTAGTAGGAGCTGTGAATTCGAACACTACTTACTTCAGATTTATTACAGTTATCTGCATTTTTTCAATTCTATTAAATATACCTAAATTTATAAAGGTAATACCCAGTGTCATAAATCCAGTTCTGTTTTGCTAAGATCTTTGAGTTTGAGTGGTTATTTCATTACGTTTGTACTTCCTGGTAGTCGTATACATTAACATTGCTGTATAACTATCCTTTATATTTATGATTTAAAGTATTATCTATTAATTTCATCACCTTATACTTGAATGGTGATCGTTTTATAATATTTATGTCTGTTCATGACTATAATGAGCCTTGTCAACGTAGTGGCAATATTGACAACGTCCACTTGCACCAATGCAATCCTTGGTGGGAATTAGCATTGTCAATGAATGGCCAACCTTCAGTTTGTGAAAGTGGAAGAAACAAAATATGCTAGTACAGAAATCGTCATTACATTCATTTCCAACCTCAAGAAAACTTACCATATTCATATCTAAATTCATATAAAATTTGTCTTGGATCAAATTTATCATATATAATTCTTAAATTTTTAGTAAAACCTACGGTGATTTTGAAAGGCCTCATGAGGACGTGGCCCACTACCACAAGAAGGCACTCTAGCAGTTACAAAGAACTGATTCGATGATTTGGAGTTGTCGGAACATGAGCCTAAAATGGATCTGGTTATCGAAAGAAACAAACCAGATTCCACCAATATAAAACCCTATCAAATGGTGTTCTTTCTGTGAAGTCAAGCACATCCAACGAAGCGGCGCTCAAGAAAAGCAAACTGGGCGAGAAAGACAAAAACAGAAAGCTATGCGTCCATTAAAACATCTGCGGAAGATTACCATCTCTTTATCAAATCTATCTCTGATTACCATATAATAAACTTATTGTCTGTGTTTTGAAATTTGCCCTAGTTTGTTTGTATTGAATTAAAATTATATTCTTTGTTATTTAATATAGTTTAGATCTTTGTTTATGATAAATTGATGGACCATAATTATAAAGGAGCATAAAATCTTTTGCGGTAGCTCTTAAACTTATAAACGTATCAAGGCATCGGCAGTCATGGTGACATGGTTCACTTTTTACTGACGATCCCAATTAGAACACAATTCCAACGTCGCTAGTGACGGGCACCTAATGTTTTTCATCTCCTTATATGCGTGTTTGATGGAAACACCATTAGGATGTGTACGCTTTTAACCTTATTACCCATCAGGTATCTTTAAGTAGGAATATGTGTTATAGCAATAATAGGATTAGAACGATACAGAACGATACAGAGTCAAGAAAGGGTCTGAAGCAATGAATGTCATCAGATCGGAAGTTGAAAATTCTTTTGTATTTTATATAATAAATTTTTCAAAACACTAGCATTAATAATTATTTCCAAAGAAAATATTTCCCAAACAATTTAGAGTTATTCCTTTCGTAAATTTGAAGACCTATGACATCGGATAACTGGGTTGATAACCTGATCTTGTAAGAATGTCGTGTATAACGCTATACACTTCGTGGTCATCACTCATGGCAGGAATCTGAACATCAACAATATAAATAAAGTTTAAAATAGTAGCACACAAAACGATCATAAATTATCAAATCATAATAAGGAAGTAGATTCACAAAGTCCAGTGGGAACCTTCCCACTGATTTAGAGGTAAGTTTTAACATATCATTTCATTATCAATAATTCAGACTAATTCAGGTTGACTGTTCGCACTGCCACAGCCTTTTTTGGGTGTTGTTTTTCTACAACATTTTGGGCTGTCCCACATTTTACAAATGTCCTTAATCTCATTTGAAGTGAGAGATTCCTCTTCTTTTTCCTCACACTAGATCTCCTCCACAAACCTTTGCTGTAGCTTATAGGTGGTTAGCTCCTGGCTATTGACCTCCACCAGCTCTTGAATGTTGTCATTATTCACTTCCAGTCCAATGTTCTTCCACAAAAGAGACAATTTCATCGATAACTGGCAGTTCCTCTTCGTGACCTAACCCACCACAGTTATCTCCTATAATGTAGTTAGGCCGCAGTTTTCTCCAAGCAGAATTGAGCATTCTCTTGGTGACCCCATTCCAAACTTTATCGATGATCTTGAAACAGTTCACGATGTGAAAATTCTATGAGGGTAAGATTTTTTCTTTCAGCTATCTCAAAGCATCGCTGAAATAATGCATTTGTGTAAAGCTTTTTAAAGTTCGAAATGCCTTGATGATCCATGGGCTGAAGTAGTGAAGTGGTATTAGGAGAAAGGAACTTCACCTTAATGAACTCAAATTCCTCCAGTAAGTCATTATCGAGACATGGAGGATGAGCAAGGGCATTGTCCATAACTAGCAAAACTAGGCTCGTGGATTCTCAAAATGATACACCAGCAAGGGCTTAATTTTAAAATTCCCACTTGCATTAATAAGAGGGTGAGACTGTCTTTAATGGGCTTGTGACCAGCCATTGCATTCTATTCTATACTAATGTAAGTCCTCTTTGGCATCTTTTTCCAAAAATGTTAGGTTAGGTGAAGCAACTTTTCTACTTCTTTCACAAAACGTGGGCCGTTGATTTGATAGTCGCATGACTCCTTTTGCTACATCTAGTCTCCTTAGTTCTTTTTTTCTTTAACATTGTGCAAAGAGTCGATGTAGACTTATTATTAAGGTTTGCAAACCGGGTTTTAGAATCAAAAGCAAAAATCGAAAACACGGTTTTTCTGGAAAAATAACCGGGTATTTTCTTTTAAACTACATTTAAAAATTTAACATAAATTATACACAAGGAGACAAACTAATTCAGAAATCTATAATTTTTATTGAAAATTTAATTGATATTTATAATTTTGATTGTTTAAATATGGAATGTAAAATTTACTTTTATAAAAATATAACTTCGAATTTAAAAAAAATGTTTAACAATTTAATTTCATTTGGGAAATTAATAAACGAATTTCACACGACCACCAAGATAGTTTTTATTGAAAATTATAACTTTCATGTTTATTAATTTTTAAAATTTATTACCGGTAGATGATTCATCAAAAGAGTTTCGCTTGAAAACATTTTACAAAAATTCAATACTATTTTACAGCAGTATGTTAAACAAACGTTCAATGTTGAGATTGAACTAATTTTAGACTCTAAAACTCGTTGGAATACTTTACTACTTATGATCCAACGATTTTTAAAGCTTATTGATAGCGTTAAAAAGCACTAGATGATTTCCAAAAACTAAATATGCTCGAAAATATTTCTAAAATAATGCTTAAAGATATTTATGATGCTTTATCAAATAGCAGTGGAAGCTTTGGGACGAACAGACGCTACAATAATTACAGCCAAAACCATAATCACATTTTTGATGTATAAAATAGATAAACTAAATACGGAAATCAGCAAAGGATTATTCAATTCATTAAAAAAGAGGGTGCTCGAACGTAGAAATATTAATTTAGTATCTTTGGCAAAGTATTTAAAAGATCCAAATACAAAAACCAAAATCGCTCATAAAACGACAGTTTCTCTGCCATATTCGTCAAAAACGGAAATGCTTAATTTTGGCAAGCGGTTATGGAAAATATTGTTTCAAATAGAATCAGAACCTGGAAGTTTTGTACCTGGTGAGGATAGTGAGCTTAACATAACAAATGTAATAGATGATGTTGAAATTTCTCTTAATGATGAACTTAACATGGCTATCGACAAAGAGTGAAATATTTTTTTATTAATGACGTTTTGTAGCAAATCAATATAATAAGAGCGATTTTATTACAAACTTAATTTTTTATTTTATAAACCCAGTTTTAACCAGTTAACGATTTTTAGATTGCAAAAAACTGTAAAACCGGTTTCTCAAGAAACACGTTTATTTAGCAAACCCTACTTATTATAAAATCTTGTGATGTCGACCACTCGCATACCTCGTGCGTGCTTCTCGATGATTTACATCTTAACTTCCACCGTAATCATTTTGTTCTTCTTATCACTTTCTTTTTTAACAGTTTTCTTTTTAGAAGCCATGATTACAGTACTGTTATCAAAAAATACTCATTAATCACCTTTAGAAAGAAAATAAACAATACTTCGTACGTATGTTGAGTAAATAAGTAAAGTGCACAGACACCGATCGATTGAAACCGAACGTGACGGTTGGTAGACATGCGTATACATGCCACTCGTATTACAAGACTTAGCTCGCTTATCAAGATAAAATTTCTTTTAAAAATTTGCTCGTCTTGAAAAATACTCGCAAACTAAGGTTTTACTGTATAAGAATTGTTATTCAAGTGAAACAAGTGCAGTTCTAAGTTCATAAATTAAATCGTATTAATAATTTAAACGTCATGTTTAATAATTGAGAATAAATAATCACGCAATTTTACAGAAAAATTACATTTCAATACGCAATAGAACACACACACACACATATATATATCGACGGTTTATCAGTATTCTTTAGTCTAGAAGTGACATAGAAATGAAAATATGAAAATTTAAACAAGTTAATCAGTAATAATCGTATTCAACTCGTATTACAAAATTTTAATTTAAAAAACACAAATAAAACATTCGTTTAAATAAAATTTTTAATAAAGTTTAAATAAATAATAAAATTTTAAATTGCTAAATGAAAGTTAAATTTTAAATTTTAAAATTATTTTTACAAAACATCACAAACAAATTACATCAACTACATCATATACATAATTTACATTGAATTACTTAAATACATTCAAAATACATATAGACTGAACATTTTGAACTTTAATTATATGGATTTAAAGACAACGCCTCGCAAATTATTCTTTCCCAATAATTACCAGATTTTTTGCTATTATCTTGAAGTCAAACATACCTATTTTCTTACTCATAGATTTCCAAAATGATCACTAATGTGAGTTCAGTTGATAATTCTCAAGAATTCGAGTACAGAGATGACGGTCAGTCTCTCCAATGTATGTGGCATTTTACCCATCACATTAAAATTGATAAACGAGCTCAGAACACATACCAACGGAGTTTTCCGGTTTTCTTTACGATCGCACCTTCATAATGTCATAAAAATAGCGCAAAACAGTAATTTGAAATTATGTTGAATTTTGTGAGCCTCAAAATTATCCATGGTGGTTTACACGTAGCCCTACGCTATGGGTTGGGCACCTCTGGTTTAGTAAGAAGTCAACAACTGAAGAACGCAATATAGTTCTTTATAATAATAAATATTTTAAAATGATGATATTTTCAATAAAATTTACTTTAAATGGCTTTCCATTAATCATAGCTTCCAATGAATTTTTTAGCGTTTTCCCATTTACACTTTTCGGGATTTTTGGAACGACCACAGCTTGTTCAAATGAAGCTACCTCTCCAACAGTATTATAAACATATTTAACAGTCTCTTTAACAATTTCTTTTGCTTTTGAAACATCATAATTGTGAGGCATCAAAAATCCGAATGGTACAAATCCTGAAATCGTTAATATTTTACATAATTTATATTTTAAAATTTTGTAAACAAATAAAATATTGATTAAAACAATCACACAAAATTGGCTCTTAACTAAATAAAGGAAAACTCCAATCCAACATATATTTTCTACTAAAATATATTTCGACCGAATCACTGTCATCGTCAGGTACCTATGAACCTAAAACTATTTAGAATAAATTACTGTTATTTAAACAAATTTCTTCTTTAATATTCTATTAAAAATTTAAAATCTAGAAATATCGATTGTTGTCTGAATTTTGTGTTTATAAATGGATTTCAAGTCCTACTTTGATTGTGTTCAGATCTTGGTTATCAATATATATACATACCACATTCACTGGAATGACTGCCCGTCATTTCCGCTCTCAAGTTTTTTATCACAGTCGACTTAGTGAATTGATTTTTATATGTAAACGCAATTTTGCGATGCAGGATGAAACTATTATATAAATGGTTTTAAGTTCATAGCTACCTGACGATGGCAGCGATTCTGTCGAAATATATTGTAGTAGAATAAATAAAATATTAAAGTGAATTTTCATCTATTACTGTGACCTTGACATTTAATATTGTTGATTTATTCATCGAAATAAAATCAAATAACTTTTATTAATACTTCAAATCAATGAATATGGAAAATATGTGTAAGTGGAAATAGGCTGGATTATAAGTTTATTTTATAATTATTGAAAGATTAAGCACCTTTTATTGGGTCTTCTAAGGCCACGATTGAAACATGCTCGAGGTCAGGATTTTGTAAGCAGGCTTCTCCAACAGCCCACCCATCTATTCGAGCAGACGCCACATGTATTATATTATCATCCCTCGACAAAATCTTTACATTATTATCCACATCCATTATGGCGCTGTCCATTGTGTCGTAGTATCCCTTATTAAACCAATAAATAAACAAAAAATAATATTAATAATTTTCAAAATAACATTAATAACATTCAAAACCACTCGAATTTTGAAATTTCATCGTGCTACAAAGAGACATAAGTGCACAATAGTTATTCACTCTACAAATCTCCAACACACTCTTGTATAGCTCTTCGTTACGTAACATATACGAATGAGTTTATGGGTTTTCTAATTATTGATACAGAATACCTTAAGGAACACATACCAAACACATACAAACATTCAAACACAATCATAAACACCCTAACCAACCTCTTCAAACTAAAATTTTGACATAGTATTACATAATAAGTTAATTTATTTAATTATAAAATATTCTTTAATTATCCTTTTTCATACACCGAATATAAAGTAAGCTGCGTACAAGTTATTTAAAAACATTCCACATCAATCAACTCTAATAAATGAATAATAATATTTTTTAAAAAAATCATTTATTTTTTGTTCACCATTGATTGGTTTTTTCTTATAAAATTTCATTTTTCTTCATTTCGACAATATTTTATTTATTTATTTAACAAGAGTTTTCGACATTCTCTATATAATGAGTTATTTTTAACATAATTTTAATTGTAACATTATTTTCTACACTATTATTCCTGAAATTAAACAATATTATCGGGGTTATATAAAACTAAGGTGGAGACACAGAATTGTGTAAAAAAGTAATAAGAATATAAAATTTAACACAAACTCAAAAAATTAAATTAAATCCAAAATTGAATTTAAAAAATTAATATTTTCAAAGTAAACAAGTATTAGCAGTTAACAGAAATGATAAAATTACGAATACAGTAATATAAAATCGATTTGGGATTCTTAGACAAAGTTATTTAAGAAATACAAATTGATTAATGAATTAATTATGAAAACAAAAAAATTTAATTAAAAGGAGAAATGTCAACCTGTCAAGCTAAAGAAACAATAATTAAATTTGATAAAATTATTTCTCTTACTCGTAAGAAAGTAATTTAATTTTGAATCAAATGAGAAGAGCATTCAAAACTTACTCAAGCCGTCATAAATAGTCCCAGAAAGAGTGAGTATAAAAAGTGAAGATTTACAGTGTTTACAAAAAAAAGCGAGTGCAGTTTCTATTGAAACATAATCAGATTTGTTTATTTTTGTTTCATGAGACTGTTCACTTTAGAGTCACCTGCCCTTACTGTCAAGAAAGTCAATTATATTGGTACAAATTTGAACGATTGTGATTTGTGATGCTAATAAAAATTATTGTGTTTAGTTATTATTTTGATCGAGAAACGTGAAGTTAGATTTCAATTTCAATTCTGCCGGACAACAATTACAAATCAAAAATATTCATTAAAGGTTTTTTTAGTGAAAAGTTTACGACAAAGTAAAATGGGCTATAAATTAGGAACTTTAAAAGCAAATGATTCCCCGTTAAATGCTTTGTTCAAAAAGAATTATTTTAGTAAAAATTAATTTTTTTAGTTGATTTATGCGCATATATAAAATTAATTTAGCAGACAATCTGCCAAATTGAAGCATTAAAACAATTTTATTACAGGATACTTACAGGATATCTGCTAAAATACAATTTAATAAATCTTTCATGATTCCTATATAAAGTTTTAGCAGCTGTCGGACTGAGAGGCAATTTAAGAACAAATCTCCCCTTTTCTCTAATTGGCAATTCAACTCCTGATTCTCGATCAACTATTTTACCAATATATCCCGGACAGAGTGTACTTTGGAATCCTTCTCCATGAACACTCGTTGATCTCTTGAATCCCAAACAAGGCGAAGTTCCAAAATTTCCAAGTTCCGTTTGACCCCATGAATTATAAACAAGACACTGGAACTTGTCATGTACCCAATCCATTGTTTCTTTATTAGTGATTTCTCCTAAAATAATTGTAAAGTTATTGTTTCTGTTTGGTTATTAAAAATTCAAATTTAAACTAAAATCCCCCCCCCTCTTCTCTTCTGTTTGTAATTTTTTTGGTAATTTAATTTAGTTCAAATCACTGTAAAAAGACAAAAGATGTTAACGGACTTGATTTTGATTGCATGTTTGAATTTGGTCCAATTAAAACCCAACCAATAGGATATTGAGTGCGGTGATTAAGAGCCAATAGGATACAAGAAAATGTAATATATTAAAATTGATCATATCCTATAATATATATATATATATATAAAGAAAAGATTATTAAGATAAGCAAGGAACGTCTTCAAAATTTATATTAATGTCATACCAATTGGCTGTGTTAAAATATCATTAAAGTTAAGGGAGGAAAATTTTCTGGAAATTGAATTTTTATTTAGTACCGGTTCTAAATTCAGATGGGTATTCCCACTCAATGAAGGTAAATTTTCAAAAGTTTTAAAAAATAATGACTGTTAAACGGTTATAATAATTCTTTTGATAATAATAATAATAATAATAATAATAATAATAATAATAATAATAATAATAATAATAATAATAATAATAAAAAAAAAAATAATAATAATAATAAAAAAAAAAAAAAAAAAAAAATAATAATAATAATAATAATAATAATAATAATAATAATAATAATAATAATAATAATAATAATAATAATAATAATAATAATAATAATAATAATAATAATAATAATAATAATAATAATAATAATAATAATAATAATAATAATAATAATAATAATAATAAAAAATAATAATAAAATAATAATAATAATAATAATAATAATAATAATAATAATAATAATAATAATAATAATAATAATAATAATAATAATAATAATAATAATAATAATAATAATAATAATAATAATAATAATAATAATAATAATAATAATAATAATAATAATAATAATAATAATAATAATAATAATAATAATAATAATAATAATAATAATAATAATAATAATAATAATAATAATAATAATAATAATAATAATAAAACCTATTAAGTTTATAGATTTTAAGAACTCAGGTTTGTTCTCAAAATCTTCAATATTACAGAATTTCCGGAAAAGTCTCATAATTGTAGGAGGGCAAATTAGTGCTACAACTTTATGACATTTAAGGATTCTTAGAATTTCGACCAAGTGAGATCTTTCCGTTGGTTGGTCCTAAAGAATGTTTAAGTGGAATAAAAGTAGAATACATTTACATCATAAATAATGGTGATATTTCGACTCATCAAAGGCCCATAACAAAGGATAGATTGCCCGAGTATCCACGAGAAACCACTCATACAAAAGAATGTTTCTCTTGGTATCAATCCTGTGTACGCGTTCATAGAAAACTTGCTAACAACACATAATCCTCCGGTTTCAATTACCAACCCCTTCGAATCTCCTAAATATTGAAATCATTTCCAGAAATATGTTCCTAGCAACGCTTACCTGTTGTCCCAGAGGTGTAGATGACAAATGAAGGGTGGTCTGATTTTACTGGTCTTGGTTTTTGGGGTTGAACTTTCAAAATTTCCGAATTCCAATTGAAATCTCTACCTCTAACCAAAACCGCTGGTTCGTAATCCGGTAGATCATATACAACACAAAATTTTACATCCAACCCACTAAGATCAATTGCTAGGTCCATTCTCTTTTTATAGTTAATTATTTCTTTTCGAGTTACCCCAACGTTTGAGGTAAAAACTATTTTAGGCTAAAAAATGGAGAGAAACTGAATATTTTGTCTACAATGAAATGAACTAGGAGGTTAGTACATAACATTGTATAGAGGTTGTTGTATATACTCAACATGTTTGCTAAAGTTTAAATTAATCCCGGACTCACCATTAGGATATCTAAAGACTCGAAATTTAAAGACTTAATGAATCCGAGTTGAGTCAAAATCCAAGTGAAAAAAAATAATATAAGTTTTTTTTTTATTTTTTGTTTTTATTTCAAAATTATTGCATAATATTTTTAAGTACTATTCTCTTCAATATTTTTTATTAAATTTATCGCTCTTTGTGTAAAGATTTAGATTTTTTAATAATAATTGTTTAATCCTTATTTTGAAAAAAGTACTTTTTACTTGAACTCCTTGCCTTTTTTTACTTTTATCTAATAAAGTTTTAAAATACCAACACATTCAGAGACTTGTCTGCTAGACTCGAGCTACTTTTAGCACAAAAATAAAAATTTCAGCAATTTTTTTTTAACAGTTTTAATATAATATTTGTCTTAAAAATTTCAAAGGCTCGAATTGGGCGAGTATTAGGTTCGAGTTCCGAGTTCGGTTGAGTCGAGTCCAGAAACCTAATTTATCTTATGTCCTTAGAAGTACAGCCATGAACATTTTGTAATTCATGATCCAATATTTCGTTTTTGTTTAAATAACGCATTTTTAATAAATTAAAAATTATATCAAATAACTGCAATTTACCTGAAAATGATTTACTCTCACGCTGACCTCTTTTATTGCGAACCCCCCAAACGTTGTACTATAAACAGCACCGATCCTTGCACAGGCAAGCATTGCAACCAGACATTCCGGAATGATGGGCATGAAAATGAAGACATTATCCCCAGTTTCAATTCCACATTTTTCAACCATTATTCCCGCAACTAATTCCACCTTTGTTGGACTTAAACATTAATTGAAAACAACTCCAATCATTCGTTACCGATTTCAATAATTCATTGTATGTATAATATTTTATCTTCTTCGACACTGGACTCTCATATATTACTGCCGTTTCGTCTCCGTGACCTTCTTCAATCTGCTTATCCAAACAATTGTAACAAAGGTTTAGTTCTCCACCGACAAACCTATTTATATTTTTGATGGCTTGAACTATTTACAATCATACCATTTTGGTGAAGGAAAATATTTGCCTTCTATAATAGAAACATATGGTTTGGTCCAGGTCACCTGCTTAGCAGCTTCGTTCCAGAACAAATCCGGATTAAGAACAGATGAATTATAAACTGCTTCAAAATCTAGATCTAACA
The DNA here is from genome assembly GCA_022537955.1 of Schmidtea mediterranea. Lineage (NCBI taxonomy): Eukaryota > Metazoa > Platyhelminthes > Tricladida > Dugesiidae > Schmidtea > Schmidtea mediterranea. Next base: position 10,042,195 of record CM039681.1, read on the forward strand.
TACGCTTAAAGTATTGGAACGATTAAAAGTATGCATGAAATAGTCTATATATGTGACGCGATTTGTTTTGTTATCTCATATTCTAAACTGAATGTATACGTCACAACCACATTGTTTAGATAGTCGTTAAAATATGTTATTGTTAATAATCAAAGTTTATTTACAAACTGAAATTTGATTGAAGTCGATTATTGATTAATTTTATAAGTACCTATCATAAGATGATTTCATTGCAGACTAAAAGCAGCAATAACCCCATGATCTCATCATAATATTATTAAAATCTATTTCCATTATATAAATTTTCACCTTTACTGCAACAGAAGATGATAGTTCACGGTGAAAAGCAAACGGATAAATAGAAAGGGTAAAAATTGGAATATATACAACATGGGTGCTATGCAACTCACATTGAAATGACTGCCCGTCAGTTCCGCTCTCAAGTATTTGTTCACAGTCGACTTATGTAATTGATTGATATTAGTAAACACAATTTTGTGCCGCAAGATGAAAATAAATTTAAAACGTTATTTTTATTTAAAAGTTGGAAAATATTTTAATTAAAGTTTATTTAAATTTTGTTAAATTTCAGTTTTATAAAATTTAAATGAAGAAATTTTTTTGAATAAAGCATTTTAAATCAATATTTTTTTAAGTTCAAAACTACCTAACGATGACAATGAGGCTGTCGAAATATATTGTAGGACAATAAAATTAATTAACAATTGATAAAAAATTACAAATTGACTGATTGAGGGGGAAACATATATGTACGAATAGCAAATGAGAAGACAAATGCAAATACGCTAATAAAAAATCAATTGGGTCCCAAAAAGATATTCAATAAATAAAAATTAATGAATAATTTATTAGTTATATGAAAACACGAGCTATATAGGAAACCAGAGAAGATAATAAGATTAATCTTTTTAACTGAAATCAATAAAAAAATTAGTTTCGTTCGTGATTTGCAAAAGGGAAAGAACTCGATTGTCAAATAATGGTAGCGAAAATTAAATAGGAGAAATCCGGCAAAACTCATGAAGAATAGCAATGAATACTAAGATATGATATGGTTGGGTTATTAATTTCAAGTCGGTTAAATCTCTGACTCCTCGTGCTCTTTTCGAAATAAATAAATAAACCCAACACGGAATAACTTTATTAACTTCGATCACAAATTTACACCTTGTCCGATGATTTGCACTCTTCAATCAATTACAGATTCATAACGTGGAGGCAGATGTTCCAATGGAAAATCGCCTCATCTGGCACTTAAATTTAATTAAAATTTACTCTTATTTATACTCCTTTTTCTGACCTTGTTTGGTTTTCAATGTCACCAATCTCTTCTAGTGATTTTCTTCGACCAACTGGCAATTCGTCTCATTTCACGCTCTCTTTTTATAGAGTTTCTTTGAAAACAATTTAATTGTTGTTCCAAAATCTTGTTTTCTGGTTAAAAATCAAATTGTCTGGTTAATTGTTTTCGAACTTCCGCTTTGCTCGGCCAGCTCTTGGGGTAACTTTCCTCAATCATAATTTATTTGTTGGGGTAGTACAAAAAAGCATGGTAAAATCAATAAAACACCAAAATGATAAAAGTGCTAAAACATTAATTAAAAAAATTTACCAAAATTCGATAGTAGTATTGATCGGGGGAAATTGGTATGGTTGAACGCCAAATTGAGATACGAGTCCAGAAATAATAATAAAAACTTAGTGAGGGGTCACTAGAAAATAATATAAGACAAAAAACAAATTAATTTAAAAAAATTAATTACTAATGGGAAGCTCGAGTTAAGGGAAACCCGAGAGATGAGGAAAACCCGGCGTGTAGACAGAATAATAGAAAATGGTAAATTGGCCTAAATAATATTAAATGGGCGCCACTGATCTATGGGGAGGTAATTATTTCCTAATTTGTAATTTAGTAATGTAGCAAACGTTGTTGACAAATGTCAGCTAAGGTGGTCTGTGGGAAGTAATTATTTTTAATAATTTAGTAGGGCAGTAAATGTTGTTGACAATTGTCTGAAAACAGTCTGAGCAGGAGTATAAAAGGAAAAAGGAAAAACACGAAATTACCAGTGGTCGAAGCAAACAAGTAGTCTAGTCAGGTCAGTAAAAGAGTCTAAACCCAAGTAAAGTCAAAGGTTATCTATCAGAAAAGGTGATTATCCATTGGATAACCTACTTTAAGGTAATCGAATTTATTCGGTGGTTTGAAAGGTGCAAATAAATCACAAATTATAATTACAAAACATTGAAATAAATCGGATTGAGTTGTAATTGTCGTAAAGTGCAAATAAAATTATTCTGTGTTGGGTTTGCTTATTTGATTTGAAAAGGACACGAAGAGTCAGAGGGAACCGACTTTCAATAATAATAACCCATCATATTCAAAAAGTAAATTATAATTTTAAGTTAATTTAAATGCATTAAACATTAAAAAAAATAATACTATAATAATATTAAATATTAATAAATTAAAATCCATTTATTTTTCTTCATTTGTTCTTTTACCTAACGATGATAGTGAATCTCTCAAAATATATCATAAAGTCAGTGGTGTTGTGCTAATTTTTTTTTACCGGAACGCGTATATATAATTATATAGACAGGGCCGATCCTGGGTAGGCGGCCGCTCTATGCGGTCTCATGTCCCAAATTTAACGACCGGGTGTGATTTTCCATGATAATCCTGGCGGCAACGGTTTTTTTCAAGTCTCATGTCCCAAATTTGATGACGGGGAGATTTCCCCAAATTTTCGCCCGTCGCCCGGATCGGCCCTGTATATAGCATAAAAAGGAAAGGAAACGAAAATCATTACGAAACCCATTTTGTGTATATGTATATATATATGTTTATTACAATAATAGGAACGTTTAATAAAAATTAGTTAACAAATTATAAAATACGCATATTAGATACTCAAACAATATTGCATAATTATTTTTAACAATACATGAAATCAATACGTCAGTCAATTCTCGTTATCAGAAATCATCTTTAGTTCCGGAACGCGTTCCTGTCCAAAAAGGAAGTACCGGAACGACGTTCGGGAGCGTTCCGGCTCGACAACATCACTGCACAAAGTGTGTTTGAATTACATTTTCTTGTAATTTCTTGTATTAATTGTTTTAAATAAAATTTAGGATTTTTTAATATTGCATTTAGAAAATAATAAATTGCTCGAAAATAATGTGAGCAAGTGTTTTTGTTCTGAATTATAGTAATTTTAAATGTTTTTTAGTATAAAAACATTTATTAAATACTAGTGAAAAACCAAATGTAAATAATCACAATTTAATTACATAGTCAACCAAAGTTTATTTAATATTTTATTATATAATGCTTAAAACGCATGATATATCTATGATTAATTTGTTTTAATTGACTGCGTTTTGAAACACATCAGTCAGTATTATCCATCAATTTATGAAGGCTACCTGTAGACGTTGCTTAATACAACAATAGAGCGCAGCATCTACTCATTAAGATATTAGAATAAATTTAAACAAAATAATAAATATTACATTCTTATTTTCATTTTAAAATAACCTTTGAATGAGTGCAAGTGACGATGTGAATGGTCTTCACTACGAGACCTTCTAAAGACCTGTAGCTATGTGACCTCTTACAATAAATGTGTCACATATTTTTTGCTGTAATTCATCTACAACAACTGCACAAGAGCAAGAGTAAATGTTTGGACAGCATTAGGTCAACAATTAGAACTCAAATTATTTTTGAAAAAGAAGTGATATTTTATTTCAGTAGACAAACACTCGCCGTTTACTATATAAATGTAAAAATTCTAACATATTATATTCAATAGTCTGTATTTTTGTTTAAACGGAGGATTTTAATTTACTTTAACCGGAATCTAGTTATTTCAAGTAAGTTTCAGTTTATTAAAATATTTTTACTAAAAAAATTATTTAGTTTAATTATTATGAATATTGATAACGCTAAAAATAATAAAAATAAAAATATTATAATAGTTAATAAATGATAATCATATAAGCAAAACAATTATTTAATTATTAAAACAAATAACACTAAACATACACATTTGATGGTCTCACTGCCATTATCAGGAAAGATAGAAAAAACGATTTTTATAATAAATTAATGGGAGAATTATAAAATTATTTTTATTATCATTTCAAATTTTTATTCCAGCTTTTATAATTATTTATTTTTAAATTAAACATTATGTTCAAAAATATTTAAATATTTAAAAACGTTATATTTCATTTAAATCATAAACTTTTTAATTTTGCAAAATAGTAATAATCTGAATTTTTTGTGTAATTTATTTTTCTTACATGTAATTAAATGTAACAAGTTTAGTTTATTTTCTCCATCATTTATTTATATTTTTTATTTATTTTTGTTTTTATTTATTTTTTCTCTCATTTTTCAAACATTTCATTTCAAGCATTAAAGCCTTCCGTGTAGAATGTTTAAGGTATATTTTTATTTTTTCAAATAAATATTTTATTTATTTAATTCATGAAATTTTCATATTATAAGTGTGTTTTAAAATTTATTGAATATATAATACAACCTATAGGAATAATATCTTCATTTATTTTTGTACCACTTTATTTTTAAAGTATCGATTTAAGTAAGTAAATTATTATTAGTAAATAATAAAATTGATTATTTAAAAAATGATTTCAAAGAAATTTATCTGGGTGCTATCGAATGCAGTGATTTTCAATCATAAGTTTGGTAGCGTTTTATTATTATAGTAATCTTGTGATTAAAAAAAATTATTTCTCTGACATAGTTAGAATCCTATAATAACGATGTCATCAACACACATGCAAGTTGGTAAAATTTATTTATTTTTTAATTATAGAAAACGTTGTCCGGTTCTATCATACATCATAATTTTAACGCTAACTGCGAGAAAACAATGTTTTATTAATTTTAAAGATAAATGTATAAAGAACAAAAAAGTAGAACAAATAAAATCAAACTGTCGGCCAAACAGTCGGATTTTACTAGACATGTGGTAAAATCAAAAAAGCGTTCCTTTTATAAATATTTTTAAATATAAGTAAGAAGCAACAGTTTCAGTGTGGTAGGTTGTTAAAACCAGCCATTTTGACTTGAACCAATTGTTTATTTCAGGGATTTTCTAACAAATATGAGATTATTTCAACAATAGAAGACTTACAGTTGTTTAATAACACTGTTGCAGGAAAAATACATGTAATTTCAATACATATACAAAATCAGTTACATTACAATTTGAAAAGTCAACAGATTTATCAGACACAATATAGTTAGCAATTATGATGAGAATAATCTTTAGTAACTTCCCTGTAAAAGAAGATCTACCGAAAATTTGCCCATGAACAGACGAAGATGGAGTGAAGATAAGTGTACACCTGTTTCCACTGAATAACGAATTTTACAATAAAATGCAAAAATCATTGAACTTGTATTATAGGCAGGGTTGCCATATTTCGAAAACATCATGCCGGGAGTAACGAAAAATTTTAAATTCAAAATGTTAAGTGATGCCAATTGCTGGGAAAACCTAATTTAGAAAACGGTAACAGAAATCGAGGGTTTTTGCTATACATATCGGGAGTCTGGAAATATACTTTGTTAACGAGAGACTCCCGACGAAATCGGGAGGTCTGGCAACCCTGGTTATAGGATATACACAAATACCTGTAGGATAAATGAATAACAACTTTTATTATGAAAAATCATTAAGTAAAAGAAAAAATAAATGTAATATACAAATATAATAGGTTGTAAAAATGCATACAAACCTTAAAAATGTGGAATAAAATCTATATATTACCATATTATAATTATGTATTATAAATTTTTGCTTAAAATTAATCTCTATTAAAATTTAAAAAATCTAATATTTGTATTCTTAAAAAGCTAAATAGTCATTAAAAAGGCTGATGCATAAATTTAACCTAGTTTTCATCCTTTTCAGTTATTAATTTTGCTATAAAGTTGGATTTACAAGTCAACTTGTATTATAAGAGTTGTTATTCGTCTGAAACAGGCATATACCAATTTGTACTGAGATACAAATATTCTATCATATAAGAAAAAAATTAATAACGTTATAATATAGAAACCTAAAAATTCACTTTGACATCGTTCTTTTTAAGTTCATTAAGATACACTCGATACTAAAAAAATTGAAAAAAAAATGGTTGAAAAATTAAATACTAGACACTAACACAGCATTCAATAAAGAATGCTTGCAAACTTTCAATGTGTAGTAAAGGTCAGTTAAGATACACTCCTATAATATAAATTTTTAGAGAAAAAATGGCGAAAAAATTAAAATTCTGATAATTCCACTCTGAGTTTTCTTGTAAATGAGGAGATATAATGGTGAAATTTATTTTAAAATTAAAATTAATTCAATATTTTTAAAGCATTTCAGATATTTCGGACAAAACCCTTTTATTTTGTGAAAGTTATTTTTGGTCAGATTTATTTATAAGTTCAATCAAATCGATTGTTTATCAATCAAATTCAACATTTGGATGACCATATCAAGGCAAGTGAATTCAGTCCCATGTCTTATCAATGTATATTTGATATTCTAAAGGAAGTGTTTGAGGAAAGAAGATTTTAGGAAATCGATTAACTACATTGTGCATATTCAGTGATTTTTCCTGATATGTTTGTTTTATTTCTAAGTTGATTTTCAGATCATCTTATATTATAGAGAATGTATCTCAATACAGTTTTGTGTAGACTTAACTAAAAGTGTGAATTCAGTTGACAAATTTTCTCAGACTTTGCTATATTTTTTCAAAATAAAATTTGTCATTTTTACCATTTAAAAAGCGCGCCGAGTTATTTGAAATCTAAACTTACTGAAATCTTTAAAAGCCCAACCATGTTATTTTATATTTACTTATGATTATAAGCTGCGATTTTATGTTCCTCTTTAACTTTTTCAAACTTTAGCCCCCAAAATTAAAAATTCAAAGATACAAAACAATATTGTGAATCTACTTTGTTAAGAAGATTTCTAAAGAAAAGTACCGTATCAAGTCACTTTATCGGTTGCATTAAGGTATGTTATTATTTTAAAAATTTCCGAAGCTTCCTAGGCGTCAGGTTCAGAGTATGCGAAGACCTAGTCCTGAAAACCTTGCATCTCCTAAAAATATAATCGATTTATATAATAATATAAATAATATTATGTCAATATTAATAAATTTTTAATAACTTTATAGTTGGTCAATATGGCGGAAAGCGAATTTGACTGTTGTGAAAGTAGCGATGATGAATATCTGTATTCAAACAATACAAATGACCACAAGCTGAAAGACACAGAAATCACTCCGTTTAAACTCCAAAATTGCAATAAAGATTTGAAAGGGTCTGACAATGAGCAAGAAAACGAAAGGGAAATTCAATATCTGTCAGACGATTTTCATTGCAAAGAATCATTTCCAAGTGCCATTGAACCTTCAGATGTTAAATTATATTCCAAAGACAATAACAAAAACCTAGAAGAAAAAGATTTGTATAATATTCCGTCCGATGAAACGCGAACTACTAACAATGGTAAGGAAGATCAAAATTCCGAAATTCACCGTTCAATCGTGAACCGAAATAGAAAACTAAATAAATTCCACACAATAGATAGCTGTGATCCCAGTTACCAAATGGGTGATAAGATCAAACAAATGAACACATTTTTCAGTGTAGATAAACCACCAGATGTAGAGAATTGTACAGAGAAAACCCCATCAGTCAAACGACTATCGGTAGATCCAGAATTCCAACAAAAAATGAAAGACCTATATTATCCCATGCCAAATTCAGCTTTGTATTCAAACAATAAAACATTTTCAAATTTGAAAACCGATGCTAAAAATAATTTCAATCGGCTCAATTCTAACTGTGAAATCGTCGAAGAAAACCTCTCCCCAGTAAGCACAACTGCAAAAAGTCTCGAACAACAACTCAGTTTTTCAGCGGCCCCTAAATCCCCTTCTTTATATCCCCGAATTCCGAAATTAACGCGATTCGCAAGACTAAGCAGATTCCTGAGTGTTTCACCGGAACCGGATGGAAACGATTCTCAATTCATGGATATTGAAAGAAAAGATTGAAAAATCTCAAATATTCTAAATGAAATATGATTTTGCTTGATATTTTTAATTTAATTCATTTTTATTAACTTAATAAAATTTCAAAAGTTTTACTGAATTTTAGATGATTCTATAATTAATTACTTAATTTTAAGAAAAAATATTAACTTTTAAATGCTAATAAACGCGACAAAGTATTAGTTAGTTTTTATGTTAATTTGTTTTACTGATTTATTTACAATTGTTCATAAACAAATTTTATAATAAAATTGTGGAAGATACCTAAATAACAAAATAAAAATTATCATTAAAATAAATGAAATAATTTGAGGTAAAAGATATAAATTGGGGAGTATGTAGAAACCAAAATATTTCTATTCAACTCCTGAAATGATGAAGGGTTTGAAAGAATATTGGTAGATGCACGAGAACTTGCTGAAGAATCAGAAATTCCCCCCAATCTTTGAACCAACTCAGTGTATCAGAAAACAAAAAAAACAGTTCGAATATGAAGTCAATGATGAGCCCATTCAGAACTCAAAAGAAAAATTTAAGATCAGCTTTTACTTCGCAGTTTTGGATATAGCTTTAACATTTGTAGAGCAGAGGTTCACTCAAATGTCAACGATAAATTCCACATTTGGATTCCTATACAACATGCACAATTTGCAACATATTTCGTCGACGAAAATATTAGAGGATTGTCTTAAACTAGAAAATTTTTTACGGCACGATGATTCTAAAGATATTGATGGTACAGATTTAAAGAACGAATTAATATATATAGCAAGACATTCCGAAAAACTTATTACCGGAAAATGTACTTAATTATATTTGTAAAAATAATATAGTGGACAGCGTTCCAAATATATTCGTCGCTTTGCGAATTTTACTAATCCTACCAGTTTCGGTAGCAAGCGGTGAACAAAGCTTTTTGAAGCTTAAGCAGATCAAAACGTATATTAGATATACAATGTCACAAAAAAGGCTTGTGGGATTAGCAATGGTGTCGATTGAACACGAAATCACGGGATATATAGACACGAAGTTACTGATTGAAGATTTTGCTAAACTCAAAGCACGAAAAATTAAATATTAAATAATTTTTTTAATATACTTTTGTTGAATAAAAAAATGAAATTCAGTTATTTTATTGTCATTTACTTGTTTTATTTATTGAGTGTCATTATTGAGTTTGTTTTTTAACTAGAAGCGTCATATTTTTAGTTCCCCTAGGGTGCCAAATACTCAAGCGCCGGCCCTGAATAAACCTGTTATTATTTCTAATTAGAACTGACAGTGAAACCCTTGTCGATGCATGCTGTATGGACAGACGTTCATTTGAGCGTATTGATTTTTGAAGTAAATCGTGCATTTTGAGCAATAATGTAAATGGATTAACTAATTCAATCATAATTATTACATAATATTTTTTCTGTATATAGCATTAGACACAGATTATGATGGCAGATGGATGATGAGGATAATTTCTTTGAATAATTATTTTATTTCTCTATCACTTTTTGATTTTCTATAGTGTAGGGTTTGTCTCAGTGACTATTTTACAAACAACATCAAGATGAGTTGGTGTGTTTATATCCTATAAATTTATTGATTTTTGTTTTATATTATAGGTGATTTATCTCAAAGTGGCTTGGAATAAGTTTCGATATTTTTGCTTGTCGATTTTTAATTCGTGATAATTTTTATAATTAAATTCCTTTGTAATTTGTAAATTTTTTCCCAATAATTTTTATTAAATGTTTCATAAAAATTTGTTTACAGATTTTCTTGTTTACAAAATGATTGTTTTATTAAGTCCTTGATCTGCCTGGATAAATTCAGCCAATTAGAGTTTGATCCCACCGCAGCAGTCACATGCGAATTTATGATGTTAAGAAATCTTGTTTCTAATTGTGTTTTGTACAATATAGATGTGCGAAATATATTTTTTTTCTATTTGTTGATTGTTAATACGAAATGTTAAGTTTGATCTCTTAATATTATTTATTGTTAATATTATTTATTACAGTTATAAGACAACTAACAATAATTATAAATATAAGTCTGAGAGCAAATAAAGTAAGCATTAGGAATACTCGATTTGATTAACTACTTAAAACTTTGCTTCATATTTTAGAAAGAAAAGTCAAAAGACTTTCATAGACTTCATCGGTAGAGTTTTTGATGAAATTCTCAGAAACAATAAATCCAAGAGTTTTGTCTTCACTAGGAAACAATTCAATTGTATACGAATACGGAACTCCTAAAGACTTCACCCAGTCAAATGAAGTACCCCCGGCGGTGTCTAAAATCATAAATTTCATTAAAAACTTTTTCAAAAAAATAGATCTAAGAATTTCAGTGAAAACAAATGTTTTCATTATTAATATAAAAAATACAAAATAAATATTTTGGAACGGGTTTTATCAGTCTGACTTACATTCGATAAAGGTAGTGTTGAAAATAGGTGTAACAAAGGAATATTTATAATAATTAAAAGACATATAATATCCAAAGAAAATCGATCAAATGTAACCAAAAAAAGATTTTTCTGAAAATATAGAATGTTTATATATATATATATATATATATATGCAGAGGCGTAACTAGGGTATGGCTATATCACACGTGGCATGGTCGCCAACTGAAGGGGCGCGAAAAAGCGCCGGTTGTTGAGTAAATTTATATATATATATATATAAATAAATTTAATCAACAACCGGTTAATCTATTTTCTCAATTCTATTTTTTAACACGAAGTGGTTTAATTAAAAATACACCAAAATAAATGTTACGTGAGTGTGATGTAAAAATTGTCTGATTATAGTAAATTCAATTTGGAAATGAGGAAATCCATCAATTAGTCATCACCACTTGCAAACATTAATTGGTTTCGTTTGAATCTTTTCCGGGTCATTTCAAGAAAATGTTTTGAATTTAATTTATTTGTAATTTTAAAATAATTATTTATTAGCTTGTTTATCAATTTTCCTTCAAAATAGAATTTATCTATTATATATTAATTACTTTTTAATTTAAATTTAATTAATTAACATATAAATTAATAATTTGTATTTTGTTGTAATTTATTTTTAAATAATTCAATAATTATTTCGAAATTTATTACTATTTTTTATAAGTGAAAACATATTTATTTTTACGATATGAAGAACAGAATCTTACACAATAGCTCACCAGGGGTTCCGACCTTGAAATTTTTATTACCAACCCTGAACATGGTTTTTTGAATATCATTTGCTAGCTTCACCTTTGAATTAAATATAATGTTAAATATAAAATATAATAAGATGAAGAGTAAAAAGAAAAATATTATTCCTAAAATCCTTTTCAATCATATTTGTTGAATTTGAAATAAATATTTAAAATAACCAGTATTTATGGTGCTCATTGATTATACACTTTATCATTTTGTTTTAATAAGGTGTCTAAATATGTGTAAAGATTCTAAATTTTAGTAATGTTTACTAATAATAAAATTATGTATTTAATATAGTTGGGCACAAATAGCCTTGAGAATTGTTTAAATGCATCAGTAATACAGCACGAAAACCCAGCACCAAGATAACTTAAAATACAATATACAACACAAACTAAACACTTTAAAATCTGAGAGAAAATAAATAAATATAAAATCAAAAACATAAAAGTAAAATAAATACAAAATGCATCAAGAACCGCACTAAATTTACATAAAAAATAACATAATAACAAGAAAATTTGACCGTAAAATGACCATTTATATAAAAGTAAAAATTAATGAATTAAATGAATAAAAATAAAATATTTTTAGCTGAATAAATTTATTTAAAAATGTTAAAAATAAATTACCAATTTAAATTAAGAAATAAATAAAAATTTAATTTAGATAACACAAATAATTTCAAGGTCGAATTTTGTTTAATCGCAGTAAAACTAACACACAAGGTTAAGGCCAAATTGTAGGTATAAATACTGATGTGTTTTCACAAATTTTCAACTACTTTTCAGTATTAATTTCAACCAAAATTAAGTTGCACACTTTTTATCTTGCTTTACTGTGTGCTTTTCAACTACCTTGCAGCAATATTTTCAGATCATTAATCTGCAGTTATGTTTTGCAGCAATATTTTCAGATCATTAATCTGCAGTCATGTTTTGCAGCAATATTTTCAGATCATTACTCTGCAGTTATGTTATTTTGGTTTATGTACATCGATGTACGAGTTAAAATTTGTTTATATGAATGCCAAATATACAGTTTATGCGTCGAGACTTTTGCCTAATTCATCTGGTAATTTATTTTTTCTATTATTTTTTTTTGGTGGCCCACAGCCAAAACATAACGCAAGATAGAAAAATAAAACACACTATCGAACTGTGTAAGTGCGTGTATAATCGCCAATAGTTCGTGCCCGTGAAGGCTCCGGCGTGAGAACGCAGGAGCTGGAACGTCAATATTATCCGTATATAAGGGAAATTGGAGGGTAAAGGAGTAGTCCTTTGGCTGCTCCTTCATCCTCCGTTTCCTGAAAAATTGACCTAAATTTTTTAACAACAATCGGCTCAAAATATCTAACACCGAGTAGTCCAGTGGGCACTCACTAAATATAATATGAACATAAATAGATCATAAGGACAAAGAGAGGGAATGGGTAGCGGGAAAAATTGCGAAATCGTTGCAACAGTTAAAATGAATAGCCATCGGAAAAAGACCAAAATCATGAAAAATAATGTTTTTAAATAAGAATTAAATTATGTTGAATTGAAACGGAAAATATGGGAAGAACGCTGCGCAAATTTTCGGAAATAGTTAAACCATTTTTCATAAAAACTGTAAAATAAGGGCGGAACGCTGCGTAAATTTTCCAAAATGGTTAAAATACTTATCGAAAATAGTAAAATAAAAGTGAAATGCGGCTCAACTGTTGGTATAAGATTATTATGAAACTGTAAAATAAGGGCGGAACGCTGCTAAAATTTTTCGAATCAACAAAAATACTTTATCGAAAACCGGAAAAATACAGATGGATTACGGCTAAATTTTTATATAAGAAAAATATTTCTTAAAGCTGAGGAATAAGGACGAATCCCTACACAAAAATTTGTTAATAATATTGATAATAATTATAATAATAATAATAATAATAATAATAATAATAATAATAATAATAATAATAATAATAATAATAATAATAATAATAATAATAATAATAATAATAATAATAATAATAATAATAATAATAATAATAATAATAATAATAATAATAATAATAAGAAGAAGAAGAAGAAGAAGAAGAAGAATGATAATAATTATTATAATAATGATAGTAATAATAATAGTAGTAGTAATAATAATAAATATAATGGTAATTATAGTAATAAAAATACTAATAAAGGTAATAGTAGTAACAATTAATAAAAGTAATACATATAATAGTAACAATAATAATGCTAGTAATAATAATAGGGAACATTGTAGTTATAATAGGGATGAGGGTAAAATATATACTGTGTGAATATTTACCATAATAAAAGGGTTTACTGGCCATAGAATAATCATCAACACGGACAACGATAAGAAGAACTATGGGAATGGATATAACAATGAATGATACGAGAGTATAGGTTAACATTTGACAGAGATAGGAGAATAATGGGACCTAAGAATCGAAATCGAGCACAGGCCTTCTATCAGCAGCTCGTTGGACCAATGGATCGTTCGGTCAATTATAGCATTAGTAATAACGCTCACTTTTTGCGGACGATCTACCCACTCGAACAAAGTTCCAATGTTGCTTAGCAACGGGTGCCGAGTAGTAAGCGAAAGATATTTGTATGGGGTTGTCTGGGTAACAACCATATAGTCTCAAATATCAAAACCCAGAAACCCACCAATATTAAAACATCAAATGATTTTATGGGCCCTTGACTGTTTTAAAATAAGCTGGCATGATATTGAATACAAATCTTCGACACGGGACCACAGACGGTCCAATGTTGGATTCTTATTTGTGTGAATTCATGTTACAGTGTCGATTAAATTGACATAATCCTTCGAACCATCGTCGAGGAAAATCCGCTATCTGTCTAGTTGTAGATAAATATGTTATTTTATTGTACGTGGTGTGCCCAAAAAGTACGTGCAATAACTAGGAAACCAATTGAACAGAAAAACCAAACTTTTAAACAATAGCATATAACATGTATGAACATAATTTTTCAACAAAAGAGGAATTTACATTCAAACACTTTTGCCAGCGTTGGATCATTTCGGAGAAGGCATTTTTGAAGAAATCCGAGGACTGATCACACAGGAAACTCTCCATCTCTTCCCTCAGATCTTCAGCATTTGCAAACTGTTTGTCACGCAAATGTTTTTTGATATGTTTTAAGAGGTAAAAATCATCAGTTGGGGCAAGGTCTAGACTGTATGGAGGATGGTCCAATATGTCAAATCCACTTTCTTATAGAACTTGCTTGGATGCTGCACTGTTGTGGATTGGTGCGTTGTCCTGGAGAAACCACATGGGAATGCCCCGTTTTTTGTGTCGAGCTTGTCGGCATTTATACACAAGATCAGAGTAGTATGCAAAGTTGAACCTGGTGTTTTTTCAGCAAAATCGACAAAGATAACACCACGGGCATCCCAATAATTTCTCAGCATCAGGCATTTTCTGTGAGAGGTTTCAGATCTTATCTTCTTGTAGCCTGATTCTCGTGGAAATTTCCCCTCACTTGACTCACGTTTAGACTATGGCAGAGACAGACTAAGAGGGGTTTTATCTTGAGTGATTATATTGCGCACCAACGCCTCACCATGCTGTTGGAAAATAGAAGACGGTTTGCCTGAGAGCAATCCAGTCGCTTCTCACACATCTCTGATAAAAAAAGAGGTTAGCAAATCTGGACGCTATCTTTCTCACTCCCAATTCATGTAGAACTGCTTGTATGGTTTCTTTTCGCACATTCACAGCATCAGCCAGTGCTCGCGTTGTGATTCGACGGTTTTCTCACAGTAAAGATTTACACTTTTATTTAATTTTAATAAATTTAAAACTGCAGTTTCTTAAAATAATTTTTGATATTCATAACTAATTGATTTTTTTAAGGCTTTGGAAATTCCCAATAATATTTCCAAATTTATAAAATTCTTCGCCATTTTCCACGAAATTATTTCATTTTTTTCTCGAAAACTCAAAGTAGAGTTAACGGGATTTTCTTCAAAAATTTTCACCGCTTTTTTTTAAAAAAAATTGTGTAAATAAATTATAAAATTTTTATATATAGAGTTATTATTTATCTGAACATTTATATATTTTGAAAGTTTGTATGCATTATTTACTATGTATTGTGATTGTGTTAAAAACATTTTTCTTCAAAAAAACTCAATTTTTATAAAAAATTCTTGCTATAAAGATATTCTCGTTATATCAAGAGAATGAAATCGACTATAATAATTATGTTACTATTTCATTTCTATTTTAATCTACAAAGTATTGCAAATAATTTTCGGTATTAATTCAAATGCATTACCAAGTTTGTGTGATCTGACACTTTTTCATTTTTATATGCCCAAGGAAGAAGGATAAATTGTCCATAGCAATGAAGGGAAACGTAAAGTTTCAGATTTGATTGAATAGATGAAACAATTTTTCGCAAACTTTGCGATTCTAAAGTTGTGAAAGGTGCTCCACCAGGAAAATCCTCTTGGCATGGGTCATTGTTTTCTGAATTTAATTGAGTTTTAAAATGAATTTCTAAAGTAACCATTTTTATTTAAAATCATTTTAAAACTATCAATTAACAAATTTTTTCTCTTACCTGTAAATCCAATCGGGTAATTTCTGTTAATATCCACTCCTGTACAATTACTGTCTACATTCAATTGTCTATTTTTCCTCCAGAATCTGTTTTCTAAACTCTAAAAATATTTGATATGGGACGATTAAAAAAAAGTAGTTTATTTCAGAATTAAAATGATTAGAAATTTTAGAATAAAGAATTAATTAGAAAAGAAAGTTGTTTAAATAACTAAATGTTTTAGAAAATAGAGACTTTGAAATTAGTAAATTCTTGTTTTTAATTATTATCATACAAGCTATCCGGGCATGATAAAAGACATTCTAAGCGCAGTAGAATGTTTTGATGGAGAAAATGTAAAAATTGATAAATGGTTCGATAAGTTCGAACTGATATGCAAGCTCCGTAAATTAAATGAAAAAAAGGAAATTTTTCCGGCTGTCATGAAAGGGAAAGCGTTTATCACTCTGAAGGAAGCAGCGAAGAATGAAGATATAAGCTATGAAAAAATTAAAGAATCAATACTACGAGCTTTCAATGACCCCCCAGAAGCATGCTTTTCCAAGTTATTAAATAAGAGATTCCAGATCTGGGATAATATCAATATTCATTTATCAGAAATGAAGAATCTGACTTTTAACTCTGGAAATCTACTGGTAAACATTATAATAAACTCCTTGCCAACAGAAATTGCAGCTGAAGTTAGACGAAAAGAATCAACGTCAATCGGTGACATCGTTTCACGATTGAATTTAGTACAAAGACATCATTCTGTTTTTGAAGTGAAAACCAAGAATGTGCAATGGTTCACATGCAACGAAAACCATTTTGCTCGTAACTATATGAACAAAAATAAAATTCAATGCTCCCGATGTGAAATGCTTGAACATCAATCCCGATATTGTAAATCGGGAAAATCAAATGGATTGAGACTATTCCGGTGTCTCTCTCGACCCGAAAAGATGCTAAAAGAAAGACTCCTTTCGATAAATGGACTGAAAATGCTATGCCTCATAGATTCCTGCTTGAAAACAATTATACGCGAAAAATCCAACAGGTCACTCAACGTTCAAGTGTTCCTATCAGATGGGTCGATACTGCCAGTAAGCCAGAGCAAAGCAGACATCGAATTAGAAGGAAAATACTTTTTTATTGACTGTTTCATTTCTAGAAAAATGATAGCGGGATACGACGTCATATTAGACATGAACGCTATTATGGCACTAGGAGGTGTGACGATCAGTGAATATTTTAGATTCGGATGCGAATTGAAAGGTTTGACGGCTGCAAAATAGTAATGAAGTTCATAGTTTGACAATTCAAAGGAAAAACTTTGAAGGAAAGTTCAACAAATAATGGATGGTATCATGGAATTGGAACACAGAAGCCTCAGTATTAATGTCAGATCGATACTCAAAGTTAGATCCAGATAAACCAAAGGCAGGCCAAGCACTAGAAGTCATCGAGCAGTGGATTAAAAATGGCTGGTTAGTTATGACAAAAACCGATTCGGTGAGCCTGTTGGAGCGGTAACTTTATTTCCCGTAATGCAAAAGAATAAGAGCAAAATACGTCCAGTATTTGACTTTAGAGCTTTAAATAATTATCTAGACGTTTATAGCGGCGAAGCAATAGTCTATAATGAAACAATACGAGAGTGGAGAAAGAAAGGAAACAAAATAGCAATTTTAGATCTATCTGATGCGCACATGCAAATCAGGGTCGATGAGAGTATGTGGAAGTACCAATCATGCATTATAAATGGAAGGCGATACGCATTGACAAGATTGGGTTTTGGAATCAATATCGCCCCAGATATCATGGCAGATTGTTAATCACGTGTTGTGCTTAAAACAAGGAGCCAGTGCGTATATAGATGATATCTTTATCGACAAAGAAGTGGTTCCAGCTAAAGAAGTAAAAACCTGGTTAAGTAAATTCAACTTAATGACGAAAGAAAAATACTTGGTCTATCAGTATTTATTGAAGACAACGTATTAAAATGGTATATATATAGCATTTCACAAACAGAAATAAATAGAATACTATTATGAACGTAATCAACACGGAAAATTAAAATTTTACTTAATTGTAAAATTAAATTTTAAACAATATTTTTATTTGAATTTCATCTGAAAATCGATTTTTTAACTATCAAATAACGCATAATATGTCAAATTTCAACTTATTTATTTTGACAATTTTCCTAATAGCCATGATAACGGTAACTATATTCGAGAAATCGAGTGATCTCGAATGAGCTTCTAATTTAGTTGTCCAATAAGTTAGATTATATAATTAAGCTTCAACATATTATTATATAATGTAATATAATAAAATTACAATGTAATATTATTAGAGTTTCTGAAACCGGTTAAATAGGATTCGGAACAGCCAAATCTTTCCCTTTTTATTCTGAACAGAGATTTGTTCTGATATTTGACGATACGGGTTCCTTTACTTCAAGTCTTTTTTAAATAACGCATTTAAAAACAATTTTAAATTCCAATTGTGGGTATTTTGAAAACCAAATAGATAAAATTTTGTTTTATTTTTGAATGAATTTGAAAATATTTATTTGTGCATAATATTAAAATATTTTTAATACAATAAGTTATGTTCAATAATGAATATCAAAAACTTTGTTTTAATATTCAGAATTAAATAGACGTTTTGATTTTAATAAAATTTAGCATAAATTATATTATGACTTTTGAAGAGATTGTAACTCAGTAGATTACACTCCAGTATATTACAGTAGACCTTAAACATTTTAAAATGTATTATAATAATATTTTTATTTCTACGTTTCTATAAAAAGTTGGATATCCAATTGTATGAATGTATAAATAAAAAAGTATTTTTTATTATAATTGAAATTTTAGTTAAAAGTAATTGTGCTTGAAATTTGGTTTTTAAATCTTCAGGTAATTATTTGCTTAATTTTTTGTGCATAAAAATATAAATATTCTAAAAATCTTAGTTACGTCAAATTTAAATAAAAAAATCAAAAGTATGGAATTATTTTACTCCACAACAAAATGTCAATTCGAAGCAAGCAAAATTTAATGAATATGGTTCAATATTATCCAATACGGATGAGAGTACATCGGCGATGACAAGACATTTAAATGTTCAGAATGGAATAAGTGTAAAAAATAACGATACTGAAAAAATCACAAGATAAACCTATAACTAAAAAATTTAAAGCTATATTAGATTACACCACAACATCGAAAAAAGCCATAAAAGAATTTGCTACTCAGCTAGCAACTGTCGATGGAATATCAATTATGGACATAACAAGATCCCAATTTTTTTGAGAGTAAATTCTAAAATCAGTTTGTAAAAATTTACATAAAAATTAAACCGATGTAATGAAGCTTATATACAACAATTTTTCTTAATGAAAAACAAGAAATGATTCAACAATTTCAACTTGCCAAAATAATAGATTTAGTATTACTTTGGATGAATGGACTTTGGAGTATTCGTATAAAGCGATTTCTCAACATTTATTTACATTCAGATAAAAAATAAGCTTTTCAATTTAGGTTTGGTAAGATTATTTGGAGCTTGCTCAGCATTTTCTATTTTTTTTGTCAATTTCAACAAGAAAAATAAAATGATTTTTTTTATTTCTGTTCTACTCCATCATAATAATTGTAACTTCATTCATATTTTTTATAAACTGAATTTTTATTTATTTTGTTTTTGTTTAATTTTTCTTATTAAAATACAAATATATGTATTAAGTTCAGATATTCAGTGTTTTTCTATTTTTCTTCAATTTAAAAATTACAACATTTTTTATTTTTTCGGCGCAAATTCGCATCGTGCCTACACACAGAAAACTACTAGAACCGGGCCTACCAAGAATCATTAAATACAAATGAAAGTATTGAGAAAATCAGAAAAATAGCGAAGTTTTTCAAATATTCAACAATTAAAAATGGATTTTTGCAAGAAAAAGTTAAGGCTGGATTAAGGCATGAATTGCAACTGAAATGATACGTGAAAACGCGGTGGCATTCTATGGCAGATATGGTGGGAAACGTTTTGAGGAGACGTTGCTATGACGAGGAAGTCCTTCGAAAGTTTAATAATACTTAATTATTAAACCATTTGGATTTTAATTTGCTCAACGATCTTAGCACAGCACCTAAGCCAATAACATTAACAGTAAAGACTCGAGCTAAAGAAAATCCTGAGATGTGTATAGAGCCAAGCTGTACAAAGAGTCTGAGAAGTAAATAAAATTTAGATTGATTAGGATAAATTACCACGAGAGCGAACCGAGCAAATTGGGTGTTTAGAAAGCAATTAGACCAGAATTTCGGGAATATTTTTTTGATAACGATTAAAAGGTTTTTCAGGAAACTAGTATTAAAGGAGAGCTGGAGATGAGAGTATTTGCAAGTAAGTAGAAGAAAAGTAGAAGAAAATAATGTTTGAAGCAAAACGAGTGAAACGAAAGAAATGAACTTCAAGTATATATTTAAATCAACTTAACGTTTTCATTTTTCATTTGGATATCTCCTTTAACGTTAAACAAATGAATTTCTGAAATAAAAGTGCAATTCGTGTTACAATTTTTGAGTTGGTGTTATTAATCAAAAAGAAACGTATTTTGTGCTGTGTTTTCGTTATTTGATATTAAAAAAATGCACACGAGGAGCCAGAGATTTACAGACTAGTAAAATAACAACCCAACATTATTATTATTATTATTATTGTTATTATTATTATTATTATTATTATTATTATTATTATTATTATTATTATTATTATTTTCTGAAAATTTACCTTCATTGAATGAAAATATCCGTCAGGATTTAGAACCGGAACAAAATAGATATTCCACTTCCTGAGAATGCCTTTCCATAATCCATCTTCTCCCGGTTGGTTAAGGTCGTTTAAAATCTGTTTTATTTATAATTATGTTCAATTTTTGTTGGTTTGGAAATTAAATTTACTATTTTAATTGTTCCAACTAGCGAGGCTATTGAAAGCCATTCTCTTGCATGACTGCCAGAATCAAGCAGAACATTTGGAGCCTGAATATTTTCTCCTAACTATTGTCAGAAATTTATTTATGAAGCTTAAATAGCAAATAAATTTAATATTGTAATAATATTTATAATAATATTTTATAATAATTATGTCCTATTTATTTACAATTTCAATTAAAAGAACTTTTATTTTTTTACTTTTTCTATGAACTTTTGTCATTGAAATTCATGTTTTAAAGACAGTTTTAATTTTTTACAAATTTTGCATTTATAATATAGTAATTGTTCGATATAATTACCTAAGCCAGAAGTTGGCAAAGCCCGGCGCACCACAACAATTATCTGGACCGTGAGACATTCGAAAAAAATATTTATATTCATATCCATGAGTTATGGAAAACTAAAATTTTTCAAAATCACAAACTTTTTTCAATTTTCGAATCATTCAACCTCGAATTTTATATTATTAAATATAATAAATATACCAAACCATGTATTGTATTGTTTAAACTTTAAAATATGTCCAACCCACAAACTCATACAAATTTCTTGGATTGGCCCACTATCAAAAACGTTTGCTCATCGCTGACTTATGCAGAAGTTAAAATTTTAAAAAGTTGCATTTCAAAGTTGTTTTCGTTGTTTCAAATTAATTATTATAAATTAATTAATTCTTGACTAATTTAGCATATTTTATTTAAATAATATTATAGTTTAATTTAATAAAAGGTTTTCCACAAATCCACGCTTCGCTTTTTTACTTCTATAACTAATTCAGAAAATTATCAGTCTGGTAAAGATTATGAAATTCAAATCATTCATGAAGACATTAACTTAACCAATGTTGATTACTTCGATTCAGATAAATGTAAATTTTATGGAATAAACACATACAAAATCTTTGAACAAAATGATGTGATATGAATACTAGCTATGATACCAAAAATTCTATTAAATTTGAATTTACTGAATCGAATGAAAATAAACATTTCAAGTTGCAACACTTCAGCTTTGTTACCTATTTTTCCAATAAACTTCATGCAATTATCAATATTCACAGACTTTGGAATCTCGAGACTAGAAACAACGAGATCATTATGGTGATAAAGACACAATTTACAGTAGTTATGATTCTATAAATTAACTGCAGCTGTTACGACTTATAATAATCTAATAAAAATTGAAAATTTCTTTCTTTACGAAATTGTCCAGCTACCGCTTTAACTTTATTTATTTAGATCATTGTCACATAGAAATAGATAATTTTTAGAATAAAATATGTAGGCAGTCTTCTAGTAGTGGGATGTGTCACATCCAGCACAGTACCCCCTCCCCCGGCTGAGAGAAAATTTTTCTAAGCCCAAAAGTACAAAAAATTTTTAAGACAAAGACAATGACTCATTCAAGGTCATTGGATGACTCATCATATTTTCCAAGGTCATTTAAACAAAGACAATGACTCGTTCAAGGTCATTGGATGACTCATCATATTTTTTCAAGATCATTTAAACAAAGACCATGACTCATCATATTTTTTCAAGGTCATTCAAAATTTTTCAAAGTCATATTATTTTTAAACATTTTTTAATTTTAATTTACTACTTATTTTTTATAAGTAGTATATATTTTGTAAATTTATTTTATTTTTATTATTATTTTATAAATATTATTATTAACATTATATAATAAAAAACCAAGACATACAACAAATTTATTATAAAGAGATAATTCTACTATAGTAGTATTGTCGAAGAGCTTTTTTCAAAGCCCATTCCACATACTTCCGATATCGGGCAGCGCAGCAATGACATCCATCACCGCAGGGGTATTCGGGTTCCATATCTTTTGACAAATTGTTTTGTTCGATATCCCATAGGAACTCATCGATTACAGTAAATATCCATATTGATGTATGATTGAATATCAAGTATGGAATTATTGATGCTGGCTTATCCATGATTCCATGTATTTCTGGATAATAGAATTCCAGACGTTCTTTAATAACTTTAAAATAATCATCTAAAAAACAAGTAATAATAATAATAGTAACAATAAATTACCATAATGTTTAATTTCATTCATAGCTTGAACTGCGCTCGGTACAACCATTTTAATGATATAAATTGAAATAACAATTACTTTTATACTAATTTAGACCAATGAGAACACACACACACACACATACAAATCTTTAATATAAACAATAAATATTAATTTATATTGTTTTGAAAATGATTAAAGAAATTTTAATAATATTATTAGTTTTTAATATGGCCAACTCAATTGTTGTAACCGTTCAAGGTAAAAATTCAACATGATGTATGTCCTGATACAGCAGTATTGATGGATATTTTGTATATGATAGATAGGCCTAGATATTTGAAAACTCCAGTCAAAAGATTATCTGAAAGAATGAGTAATTTAGAATTCCGATTTGAACATACATATGAGACTTTAAAAAGAGCTAAAAACGAATTATATGATGATATTATATATTTAAATAAAACCATTGGTATTATCAAAAATGAATTAAGAAAATCAATGTTAGAATTGAAAGAAAATCATAAACTTAATGAAAAAATGATGAATCAAGTTCAATATAGTATAAAATTTTATTCTAATAAAACAACTGATCAGTTCAATCGTATAATGAAATTACAACAACCAGTTAACAGTGGTGGCAACAACTTGAAAGAAGTTAACAGTGCCAACAAATCATCATTGCCATTTCCATTATATATTTTTACATATTTTCTTAGTATTGCATGATTCTGATTGGTCGAATATAGTATAAATAAGCTTACACTTTGAAATATTTTTATAAAATGCCAGAAACTAAATTTTTTATAACTTTACTGAATGAGCTGGTCTCTAATAATAGTGAAGAAGATGAAATCATTAAAAACATGAAATTTATGGTAAACCGTACCGAGAAAATCGTTGAAGACATACCATTTGATTATGAAAAAATTCTCAATTTGCCACCATTGGAGAGAAAGAAGGCATTCCAATCATTATTTAGTTACATGTTCGATGAAAATAATAAATGGATGCGAATAATAGTAGGATTAATGAATATGAAACACATGATATTAAAATCTGGATCCGACTATGAAAATTATTTCCAATTGTCTATAGAGGTATATTACTTTATATTCTTATTAATTTATTATTATTTAGGTGATAGAAACAAAAATTGATCCGTGGGCAGAAACAAACGGTGGATGGACAGCGATTATTCAAGTTGCCGCAGAAGCCAAACGCTCTGATATTTATATCGAAAATTGCAAATTTTTATTAAAACTATTCACTGGAGCATCTGTTTTATATTTATGTAATAAAGTTTATCGTAGATTTTAATAAATATTTCTTTGTTATTATTATTATTATTAATAAAAAATTACATTTTTAAAGATTTATTGATTATTACATGTACATTCTTAATCACCACAAGATTCTATCATAATATTTTCTATAACATGATCAATACAATTCTTAAATTCGGTAGGCTCATCTTTAATAGTAGCTTCTTCAACATTAATAAGTGTATCATCAATAATTTCTTCAGAATCATTAATAATTTCAGTATTAATTTCTCCATCATTAACGATTTCTGTATCATCACTCTGACATCCAGAATCACTCTGACATTCAGAATCGCAACATGAATCTTCTTTACTCAATGTTTCAACTAGAGTCAACATATCTCTAATTTTTACACCAGTTATTTCTTCGAGTTTATCAAACAAAAAATTTATTAAATATTCTAAACGAAATTAATTAATTATTTTATATTTTTATATTTTACCTTTTTCAGACATCATTTTAAAACTATTTTAAAACTACTTATAATTTTGTTTATAGAATAGCAAAGAAAACATTAATACATTTATTAAACACTAAACACTATACATTAAAATAACTGTGAAAGTCTAGCAGTAACAATTTTCCAGATTGGAGAAAGCACATCATTTTGATCAGCTTTATATCCTTGGATTGTTATTGTTATATACCAGTTTTCCTGTTCTTTGAAACTGGTGAAGAAAGCATTTTCATTGCATTTTAAATTTGAATTGATCTTTTTGAACGTATTATCAATATCCTTGATATCTAACATTGAGAGAGTCCCAGCAAGAGATTGAAATTGAGTTTTATTGAGTTTGGTTTATTGAATAAGGTTACTTAGCATGTGTTTTGAAATTTGAATAAGTGAGATGGACCAGATTGGATACATCAGGCACTGGAAGGGAGAGTACTAGACGAGGAACCCAACTAACTAAATAGTCAAGTACGTTCTATTGGTCGCTCGCTGAACTCAGGGTGCTTTTGAGCCAGAGTAGTCTTGGTAACAAAGTTGACATTTAGCGGACGTACTAGCCCCTTGTTACATTACCAACGTTGTCGAGCAATGGGTACTAAGTGTGTGAAAGGTAATAGGTACTTGTTACTCGAGGTTAAGGGTAGTAACCCACACATATTTTTATGTGGTTTCTTAATGAAGAAATGGACTCAAACTGAATGTCATCACTAAAATGTGACCCATATCGCCATAACTGCTAATACCTCGACACACTATAGGTTCATAAGCTGTCACAGAGGGTTTTATGTTCGTTTTATTTTTAAGTTCCTTTTAACATTTAGTTTATTTAATTGAAAATTATATCAAAAATGTTCATATAATTATTAATATTAATTATTAAATAGTTTTTAACTTATTAATTATTAATATTTGTACAGTGCAAAGAAAATGTAGCATTTCCAAGTATGACAATCAAACTAGAACCCAGCTTGATTCCAACCCAATTTCTTTGCCAAAAAAGCGGAAATGAAGTTACTTTTCGCAATTAGGAACTTGGCCCGAGTAGATAGACAAATAGGGTCGTGAAAAGTTCCTATTTAGTGATAAATAAATAACCTAAAAATGTATTCAATAATTTCAGAGATACGAGAAACATCTAAATAGGAAAACGAGAGCAAGAGACAAAAAAATTTAGATATTGAAAAAAGAAACAAGATGATAAAAAATATATAGAAACTATACCTTAATAAATGAAAGCAAGAGTTATCAGAAATTATACTGTAATTGACTGTATTTTAATATCCTTTATTCTATATTGTAATTGATTGACATCTAAAGGTTTCTTACATCCCATGATTTTGCATTTGGCGGATTTGAAAAATATTATAGGATATTTTCCATTCCTATCTACAATTTGCTGGGGTTTACCATTTGGAAATATCATTTTTGATACATCAAAAGTTCCTTTATAATTTATATTTAATAACATAATTAAACAATAAAGAAATATTAAGCTATATATATGATTTTTAGAAAGAGTTCATTAAATCATATAATATAAACAAAAACCTATAATTATACAAATTAATAATGGAATTAAGAAATGATGCGGTATATCAAATCGTCAGCCCAAGTGGTAGTGGTAAAACTATGTTTGTGTGTAAATTACTGAAATCTAATTTATTTCAAACAAAATTCAACAAGATTTATTGGCATAGGGGTGCAGATAAAGAACATGGATTAACTCAAGATAATTTCTGTAAATTGAAAAACATGAAAATAGTAAAGGGTTTTGATAAAAACTGGTAAAGTCGTTTAAGGAAAGGTGATGTCATCATTATTGATGATTTGTATCAGGAAGCTAATAAAGAAAAGGATTTTAATAATTTATTCACAAAAATCAGTAGACATGTTGGTGTTACTGTGATCTTTATTACTCAAAATCTATTTCATCAGGGTGGCGCACATCGAACAAGGAATTTAAATGTTCAATATTTAGTTATTTTCAAGAATCCTAGAGATGCAACAGTTATTGATTTTCTTGCTCGACAAGCATACCCTAATAATCGTAATTTTCTCATCAGTGCATTTCAAGATGCTACAAAATCACCACATGGATATATATTTCTTGATTTCACACAACAATGCAATGATGATTTACGGGTTAAAACCGATATTTTCAATAAAGAAGGAGCCATGGTATATAAACAAAGTTGAAAACTTTAACATGTAAAAATGTTTATGAAATCCAGGCTTAAAAATATCCAAAAACTTAGACAAAGTATTAAAAAGAAAAACAATGTTCCACCAAAAACCAGTTATATACCATCTAAAAAACTAATAACCGAGAATTACCCTGAAATGAATCTTATTTCGAAAAACATTATTAAAAAGAGTAAGAAAAAAGTTAAAATTGTAAAAAATCATAGGAGTTTCCCATATTTTAATGCATTGTTAAAGGCTTCGAGCATGAAAAGAATGTCTATTTTACAATCATTTCCAACTTTTGTTGTCGATGATTTACTCAAAATTCTATTAAAAGTAGTCAGAGGTAAAATTAAAATCAGTAATTCTAAAAAACTAGTATTGAATAAACATCGTAAGCCTTTGTTATCGCTAGTAAATAATAAAAATCGTCAGCAAATGAGAAAAATCATATATAAACAACAAGGTGGATTTATCGGAGCAATGTTACTATTAGGATTATCATTATTATCACAATAAACGATGGGGTAATCATTACCTAATGTTAAATTAAAATTTAAATCATCTTGTTGTAATGGAGAAGATATGGACAAACCCAGAAGACGAGGCAGGTTTCGGTGGAGTGGCAAAGTCAAAGAAAAGAGTCCCAAAGTCGAAAAAGGAAACGCAAAAGTGGTTGTCAGATCAGCTTGCGTACAGTTTAAACAAACCAATGCGGAAAAGATTTCCAACAAGAGCTTATAAGACATTCGGTATTAATGATTTATGGCAAATGGATTTGATGGAGATGATACCGTTTTCGAAGATTAACAAGGGTTATAAATATATTTTAACGTGTATTGATGTTTTCAGTCGTTTTGCTCGCGATGTACCAACAAAGACAAAATCTGCAGAGGAAATATCTAAAGCAATTAACTCAATGTTTAAAAATGGGCATCCAGACAATTTGCAAACCGATTTAGGTATTATTATTATTATTATTATTATTATTATTATTATTATTATTATTATTATTATTATTATTATTATTATTATTATTATTATTATTATTATTATATGCAAGGAGTTTTACAATAGTAAAGTTAAGCAAATCCTGGATCGTCTCAAAATAAATCATTATTCTGTACATTCTCAATACAAAGCCGCAAATGTTGAAAGATTTAACCGGACATTGAGGGATAGATTGAAGAAATATTTCGTGCATCAAGGTAATAAAATATGGATAAATGTATTACCGAAAATACTTGCTAGTTATAATAATTCATCACATCGAGGTCTGAATGGTTTGAGACCCGTAGACATCAGCTCGAAGACTTTAACTAAATCAGTACGGTCTAAAACAGTTGCTATTACAAAACCAAAATATAAAGTTGGTGATCACGTTAGAATTAGTAAAATATCTGCTTCACCTTTCATCAAAAATTTCGATAGTAATTGGAGTGATGAGGTATTTCAAATTATTAAAATTAATACTAAACAGAGTCCTGTAATGTATGTTATTAAGGATAGTGATAACAATGTAATACAAGGGAAATTCTATGAACAGGAATTACAAGTTATTTCCAAACCTACTGTGTTCAGAATTCAGAAAATATTGAAAACTAAAATGGTGGGTAAGGATAAACAATACTATGTCAAATGGCATGGATATCAAAAACCCTCATGGATATCATCAAAAGACCTAGTAAAATGAGTTTCTATACAATTTTACCGAGCAATAGTTGCCCACTAATCCATCCGGAAAATCAAGCAAGTAAAGTTATGGTTGATCTTCAAAATCCCATTTATTTACTTGGAAATTGGGAAGTTGCTTTGCAAGACTTTACATTTGTGTACAATACATTCCCATTTTATAGTCATTGTAAAATAAGTTACAAGAAACGTGTACCCAAAACCTGTAGTGGTATTTTCTCAATCAATAATTTTGAACGATATTGTCATATTCCGAATCAAATTTTAGATGAAAATTGTGGTATGTTTTTCAAAGATGGATTGAATGTTAGTTGTGATTATAGTCCATTTACAATAAAGTTTGAAAGTATTGAGGATGCCAAGCGAATGGGTTGTGATAAGCTTAGCATTGTTGTTCTTGGTAATGAATACCTAATACGTTTCAAAACATTTGATGAGAAAAGTGTAACAATCGAAAACATCAAAATATCAGTATCAGATATTAATGAGGTTGAAGAGACATTTACATTTACTAATGATTTATATATTGAAACACTTGAAGAATTACATAAATATATTTCATTCAATTGTTTACATATATTTAAAACTATTGAATTTGTTAAAGATGGAATATGCAAATTCAGTCTGAATAATAACATTTGTGAAGTTACATTTGATAAAAATTTGGCTAATACATTGGGATTAGATAAGCAAACGTATAGGGCAAGTGCTTTTGGTGTACGCAAACCAAAAATAATAAAACTTCATAGGCAAATGTTCATATATACTAACATCATCGATCCTATAATTGTTGGTGATTCTTTGGTTCCTCTATTGAAATCTGTTTGGGTTGCAATATATCCATTGAAAACAAAGGAAATTGTTCAATTTGCAATTGCTAAAGGTTCAGCTTCTTTCTATAAGGAACAAATATTTGGAGATTGAAGAATGCCCAACTTTATATTGGTAACATTTCAAAGTGAATCTCAATATAATGGATCATACTTAACATCGAGCTCAATTTTCAAAAACTTTGGTGTAACATCGCAAACTTTATCGAAAAATAGTGATTACAGAGAAACATATACTCAAGATTTCGATAATGATAATTATTGTGCTACATATATGCAGAGTATAGTGAGAAATATGGGTTATTTGGATAAAAACCTTAATTTTGGTAATTTTGATTTTAAAAGCAAATATCCATTCTTTACATTTGTTTTGGCACCCAATTTTGATTTAAATCAGAGTCAATTACCTCAAAATGGAAATTTACGATTAGATATAAAGTTTGCTAAAGCTACAACTGAACCGGTACATGTTGTAATATATGGCGTATTTGAAAATGAGGTTCAAATAACTGCAAACAGAACAGTATTGGTTTGAAAAGAGTTCAAACATTATTGGTTTGAACGAGCATTAGTGGTTTGAAAATGTTGGTTTGAGTGATATAAATGTATAGATAATTTATGATAATTTGTCATGGAGTAAGTTTTTAAATGTATTATTATTATTATTGATGTAGTTCTGTTCAGGTCTATCGAATTGGAAAACAAATACTAGGACATGAATTTTTAGGGGTATTTCCTCTTGATAAAATTCCATATTTACGTAATAATCAAGCCATAATCGTCAATACTCAATCGTCTCATCTCGGTGGAGAACATTGGTTAGCAATATATATGAAACCTAGCAAGATATTTGTATTTGATCCTATGGGTTTCTATTATCCTGCTTTAATGGTTTCGAAACTTCAAACAATGGGTAAACCTATTGTGTATAATAAAACTATGTATCAAAAACCATGGACCTTAACATGTGATCAACATTGTTTAGCTTGGTTATTATCCAAACGATTTGATGTTTAATAAATGTTTTATTGATATTGTTATGTTTTATTGCTATGTTTTATTAATATCATTATTATTATTATTATTATTATTTTTATTTTTTATTAATATTATTTTTATTATAAATATTATTATTATGTGTTTAATTAAAGATAAGCTAATGCATGATCATCACATGATAAGTGCGTGAGCACAAAGACAGTGCATGATAAGTGCGTGATGATAAAGACAGTGCATGATAAGTGCGTGATCATCACATGATAAGTGCATGCATACACACTGAAGACTGAATAAAGAAAACACATACAAACAAAAGTATGTATGTGATTTACAAAGAACGCATGCATACAAACTCAAAACAGAATAAAGAAAACACATACAAACAAAAGTATGTATGTGATTTACAAAGAATGCCTACACGGTATAGATTGCATGCGTAAAAATCTCTCACCTTTATGTGTGTATTGCTTAAATGTGATTGGCCAAATCCTGAAAATATTATTCTCTTTATAAACATTGACAAATTTAGAATTTGTCACAATTATTTCAAAAATTTCTGAAGCGCTATTTTCAAAAATTTTCAAAAAATGAACAATAATATTTTAAGAAGTATTCTTGAGAATGAAACTGGTAAGGATTTTTTATTAATTTTTAATTTTATTATTATATTTTTCTAGATTGGTATACATTAACAGAAATACAAGATCAGTTAGATCGTGAAAATGATGTTATTATTATCGAAGATGATTGTAAATTTTAATTTTATATATGTTTTATTTATAAATTATTTTAGAAGTTATTTTAATCGAAGATACAATTGTTATCAGCGATAGCGAAGACGATATTATCGAAGATGGTAAATTTTAATTTAATTTTATTATATATTTAAAAAAAAACATTTTAGTTGATTTGGATGCAGATGCTCATCATAATGCCCTCGTTTCTGAGGAAGACAATTCTCATCATAATGCCACCGTTTCTGGAGATGCCCCCATTTCTGGGGAAGAAAATGCTCATCATAATGCCACCGTTTCTGGAGATGCCCCCGTTACTGGGGAAGATATGGAGGACCTCTCTTCTATAGAGGATGATGATTCGTCGGAATCAGGAGATAAATGTTAGTTTTTTATTTATTTTTATTTATCGAAATTAAGTTAATGATATTTGAAGTATTATTAAAATAATACATCAAATATCAATAATTTATAATAATTTATAATAATTTATAATAATTTATAATAATTTATAATAATTTATAATAAATTTATAATAAGGATCTATTTATTTCAAAAGTTTTATGATAAATATATTTTTTAAATTGATGAAATTTAAAGTATTATTTTAATAATACTTCAAATATCATTAATTTATAATATATTTTAAAAAAAAGTATTATTACTGAAACATATATTAACATAATAAATTATAAACAAATATAGTTGAACAAATAGTTTTTGAATTATATAGGCATTTTTTATTATAGATCTTACGTAATTGAATTATATATGAATTATATAGGAATTATTTTAATAGATATTTCATATCATATTTAATAGTTTGCAGTGAGCATGCAAATATTATTGTATTTAAGGTTTTATTTGTTAGAATTATTAGATATTTTATATCATAGTTAGAATTATTAGTTACTTTATATAGGTTTTTAATTTATTATTTTTATTAGGCACTTTTTATCCGAGATATTGCATCTCATTATTGCAACATAATGAAAGTTGCCATGAAGAAATGAAAAAATATTACCGCCATAGATTTAATGGCATCAACTTTTTTATCTGCGCCATATGCAAAACATCCCAGAACATTAAATATAAAGAATTTTATAGGGAACATGCGGTTCATTTAAATTCTTTCAAGTCGAGTAAAATAAATATGTTTAAGAAAATTAATAAAAATAACGTCGATATTTTGAATATACTACAAAATAAAAAAACATCAAATAAAAAGAATAAAAGACCTGCTGCACCTATTAAAATTAATATCCCAAATAAAATAATTAAAAAAGAAGTCATCGAAATCAGTGATGATGATGACTCTAATATTATAAATAATATAAATAATGAAAATATTATAAATAATATACCTATTATAAATAATGAAAATACTATAAATAATGAAAATATTATAAATAATATACCTATTATAATTAATGAAAATACTATACCTACTATAAATAATGAAAATATTATAAGTAATATACCTATTATAAATAATATTATACAATTCGGAGGCTCTGTATTAGAGAATGAGCCGAACATTTCAGTAAATTTAAATGGCGCTATCAAAACTTTACGTTTTGATATATCTAACGCGCAACTAATTACAGTAACTTTAACTGAGCGAATCAGTAATAAATTAATTTTTGAGATAAATAAAATGGGGAGCGTTAAAATTCAATTCGCGATATTAATTAAATTTGAAAAAGATGGCGAGATCCGTGACAATTTTTTTTCGAATTATGCGGAGACATTTTCAGATAACTTTTAAAGCGAAGGGGTTAATAAGCTTAATGAAAAAATAGAACAATTCACCCATTTAGGCAATGGATGGCGTGTTATTAATATTATGGAAATTCACTTTATTTTAACAAAATATGCACCTATTAATCGTCTGTCGGGACATAAATATATTAAAACCCCTTCTGCATTGAAAAATAAAGGAGCTATAGTAAATATAAAAAACAATGACGACAAGTGCTTCCTTTACTCTATTCTTTATTTATTAAAGAAAGATATAATTGGTGAAAACCCCCAAAGAGTCTCTAAATATACAGAGTTTTTAGACGAATTAGAGTACGATGAGATCACGGATTGTCCCATGAAATTAATAAACATCCCAAAGTTCGAAAAGAAAAATTCTACTTTAAAATTAGCAATAAATATGTTTTCGTACACACCAACTGTTATAATTGATGAGGTTCCAGATAATTATGTCTTTCACCATCCTCATTTAAGTTTGATCCATAGAAGCAAAGTCACTGACGGAAACCCTATTTATTTATTATTACTTAAAAATAATGATAGATATCATTATACCGCTGTGACCAATATCAACTGGTTAATGAATTGCCATCAAAACCCTTACTGTAACATTCAAATTAGATGTCGTTGGTATCCACATTGCCTTAATGGGTTTAGATTAGATAATACATTCAATACACATGTTGCATTATGCGTCAAAAATCAGACTGGTACAACCCTATACACGCTCCCCGAAAATAAAAATTTAGAATTCCTAAATTATTCTAAACATATCACCCCACCTTTTGTGATTTATGCCGATTTTGAATCGGTTTTACCTCCTGATGATAGACATCATCAAATTCATATGCCTATTGCAGCAGGCCTTTTATTAATTAATAATTATACTAACACAAAATCATATTATTACTTTTACGGACTTGATTGCATTCCTGATTTTCTTAAGAAAATTGAGGAAATTGCAACTGAAATTGTTATTCCGTACTATGATTCGGAAGGTGATAAATTGATAGGGCCTATGTCTTTCAGTGAGGTTCGACAGTTTAAATCTTGTCGAACCTGTTATTTATGTAAAAACCGATTGTAAATCCGGTTAGAGATCATTGCCATTTTACTGGTAATTATCTAGGGGCAGCTTGCCGAAAATGTAATATAGCTCGTAGGATTTATCGGTTACTACCTATAGTCTTTCATAATTTAAGAGGGTATGACCTTCACCATATTTTAAAATATGGTCTCGATCGCTTTCCTTCATGGAATTTAGATATCATACCGACCTCTACAGAAAAATTTATTTCATTAATTGTTCACATTAACAAATTGGCTGTTCGCTTTATCGATAGTATGCAATTTGTTAATTGTTCGTTAGCTAAGGCTGTGAAAACGCTAACTTCTCTTCCATTGACTTCGTCTGTCTTTCAAGGTTCTATAGTCGACTGTAAAGGTATTTTTCCGTATAATTTTGCTGTTTCTGAGGAAGTTCTTGAGACTACTTATGAGTTGCCTCCAATTTGGGAGGGCGTAAGTGAAGATGAATACGATAGGGCACAACTAATCTGGACGCAGCAAAACTGTAGGACTTTGCGTGATTATATGTTAATTTACCTTAAACTTGATGTATTCCTCCTTGCGGACTATTTTCAACAATTCCGTGCCAAGGCTATTGTTTACAATGGTCTTGAACCTCTAAACTTTTATGGCATTCCGGGTATGTCATGAGCTTCAGCGCTTATGACATTAACGTAACCCATTGAACTTTTACAGGACATGGAAATGTTCAATTTTTACGAAGGTGGAATACGGGGTGGGTTAACATTTGTTAACAAACATTACATTGCTGCTTCGGAGGATACAGAATTATTGTACATAGATATAAATAATCTGTATGGTTGGGCTCTCAGCCAAAGTCTTCCTTACGCTGATTTTACTTGGGTCTATGATGGTTTGGATGAGGTTTTGAATGAATGTGCGAATGTTGTGGATATTGAAATCCTTCCATATGGATATACTATGAAAGTTGATATCGAGATTCCAGATAATTTACATGATTTTTTAAATGACTTTCCGATTGGACCGGAAAAGATGTGCCCACCAAATTCAAAAGTTGAGAAGTTAATGCTAACGCATTATCCTAAGAAGAACTATGTTCTTCATTGGAGGCTTCTCAGGCTTTATCTTTCTCTCGGGGCTAAGGTTACATATATACATAGAGCTATTAAATACAAGCAAGCTCCTATTTTTAAACATTATATCGATAAAAACACTAACTTGCGTGCAAATGCAGTTAGTGAATTATATAGAGATTTATTTAAATTGTATAACAACAGTCTGTATGGTAAATCTGTTGATTACCTTAAAAAGAGGATGAATTTGCGATTATGTAATTCAGCTGAAAAGTTAATTACATATTCGTCAAAACCGGCATTTAGAAAAACAATAGAGATTACTGATGATCTTTTTGCCGCTCATCTTAATAATAATAATAATAATATTTATAAAATAATAATAAAAATAATAATATTAATAAAAAATAATAATAATAATAATAAGTAATAATAATGTTAATAATAATAAGTAATAATAATATTAATAAATAATAAATAAAACTTGTAATAAAAAATTAAAACATGTAATAATAATATTAATAATAATAATAATAATAAAAATAATAATATTAATAAAAAAAATAAATAAATAAAACTTGTAACAAAAATTAAAATATGTAATAATAATATAAATAAAAAATAATAATATTAATAAAAAAAAATAATAATAATAAGTAATAATAATACTAATAAATAATAAATAAAACTTGTAATAAAAAATTAAAACATGTAATAATAATATAAATAATAATATTAATAATAATAAGTAATAATAAAAATAATAATAAAAGTAAAATAAATTTACAAAATATATACTACTTATAAAAAATAAGTAGTAAATTAAAATTAAAAAATGTTTAAAAATAATATGACCTTGACCTACTTTTAAATGACCTTGAAAAAATTTGATGAGTCATTGTCTTTGTTTAAATGACCTTGAAAAAATATGATGAGTCATCATTGTCTTTGTCTTAAAATTTTTTTGTACTTTTGGACTTAGAAAAATTTTCTCTCATCCGGGGGGGGTACTGTGCTGGATGTGACATGTGCTGGATGTGACACATCCCACAACTTCTTCTATTTTTTATCAAAATAAATCTTACTTTTATTGAGTAAATGTTTCGACTTTCAAAAGACTTTCCCAAAACACTGATTTTTACTAGTGAATTCCGAGTTGATTTTAGCATTCTAATCCAGTTTTCGAACTAAAAATAATAATTTATAGCTTTTAAGTGATTACAAAAATCTGAAAAATAATGAATTTTGAAAAACTTTTTTGTATAATAGAAATATTTATATAATATATACTGTTGAGTTAATATTTTGAATGGTTTGGTAAGAACTGTTCCCTCTGACTCCACGAGCTCTTTAAATAACACCGAAATAACTAAACACAGGGAAATTCTTTATTGATACCAACAATTACACAACAATTCACAATATCAAATTAATTGAAAACTGACAGGGATTCCTATGAGGAGCCGCCTTTTTATCAATAATATACTAGATCTATACAAGTCTCCTTGGCCCATGCCTACTCGACACTAATTTTTTCCTTTTCGATTTTACAAACTGTTTCTCAATAAATTCTTATAACTCCTGGTTGCTCAAATTTCTTTTGGAATTTTGTGGTCAAGTTGTTGATTCGAGATTCTCTTATATAAAAATCTCTCGCCAACAACTAATTAATTTTAGCAAAATTTTTGATTGGAGTGAAGTAATTTGTTTTTATTTTTTGACCGCTTCAGCCGTTCCCAGTAGAAAAACTTCAGCAAAAATTACTTTTGTAGAATAATTAGTTCCTTTAGATAATTAAATTTATTAAAATCGGAGAATTTCTCCCTGATTTAATTTATTTGTTTTCGTCATTTTAATTAATTAATTAATTTGTATTTTCTTAATAACTTTTTCTATGGGTAACAAATTAATTTTATATTATTATTTTTGTACTCATCTTGTCAATTGGCATCGGCACATACCCATTTCCCACGGAAAATATTGATTTTGAATTTTTGATTATTTTGAATTAATTATTTTATTTTCCCAAATTTTTATTTATTATAATAAGTTTTTAAAAATCACCTAACCCCAACATTTTGTAATGAATAAAAGAACAAATGAGGGGCTATAGAAACTAGTTTTTACAAGTAAATTTCAGAAAATTAGTTTTGAATTATTTAGCAATAAAAATATATAAAGATAAAAGAATAGACAGCTCTTGTAACATGAATCAGTGGCTATTCAATAACATACAAATTAAAATATTTAATAATAATATAATTAAACTAACCTCGTCCCATGTTAAATATTTTCCATCATCTTCTGATCTTTTAATACGTAAAAATTTTTTTAACTCGTGTTCTCTGAAAAAAATATAAAATCTTTAAAAATTTAATTCACTAGAATTACTGAAAAAGACGAAATTGAATATTATTTTCTGTTAATAAATTATGAATAGTATTTCTCCATTTACTAGTTCCCATTGAGACATGAAGGGTTTTGTTCACAAGTGGTTTGTCTGACAGCAGAACCTGTTAACAAAATTAGTCCAACTTTAATATTGTAAATTATTTAATTAACTATATTTTAACAATTATTTAATAATAAAATTATTTAACTAATATATTAATAATTGAAATAATAATTATTATTTTAATTTTAAAAAATAAATATTTCCAAATTCGACTAATAAATACATTTATATTCTTCTTGTTTGAATATGGTTATAAATAATGCATATTTCAAACATTATCTTAATTAGAAAAATTACAATAATTATAATAAAAAATGAAATCCAAAACTACTAACAAATAGAATATGAAACAAATATTTTAATTTAATATTTGTTTTTCAATTTTGCGCTTATTGCATAAAATAAAAATTTTTGATATTTTGTCAAAATAAAAATAAATACACATCAAAAGCCACAAAAATTTAAAAAACCTTTTACTGATATTTTAAGTTACTATTTTGTATTAGGACAAATATTTTTTATAATTTCATTTATCTTCATATAAATTTTCACTATAAATCAATATTTTTCTGATTTCAAACAAAAAAGTTTTAATTTTTTTAAATAGTAAAAAATATTAATATTATATGGAAATTTACATCAAAATTACTTAAATTCTAAAGAAAAAAACATAAAAAATAAACTAAAAAGAAAATATTTATAAATTTAAGAAAATAAATATCCAAATGTTGACTAACTTGATCATTTGCTAGTGACTTTAGGACAATTAATTCTGATGAAAACTTTGGAACAATTTCGATGACCACATTGGAACTGAAAATACATTTTTAAATAATCAAAACAATTTCAATTAATTAAATTTAAAAAAATAAGTAAAAATATTTTAATGAATTCGAAAATTAGAATTTCTTTAACCGGAACCGATTGATTCAACAGAAAGGCTATTTCAGTTTTTTGTTTTAATAACACTGACTGACCATTTGTTTTCTTAGATAAATCAACCAAAATGTGACAGCTTAAACAACTTGTTTTGATTCAAAAAGGCAAAAACGGAAATTGAAAAATAAATTAATCCAATTCAATTTATTGCGGAGCAAAAAACCAAATCACTGGGTCCAGCTTACTTTACGGTGCAAAATGTATTGAATAAGCCTGCAAATATTATTCCCAAAACGTTTTCACTTAGTTTCATTTTTAGTTTCACAAAGAAAAGTGAAAAAAACATTTTAAAATAAAATTTACAAAAACAAACAAATAAATCTTTCAAAAAATTGGTTTGTTTGTTATTTGTTTGATTGATTTGTGGATAGGTATAAAAATGAATGAATTAAAACAACATTTAGATTTCAGCAAAGAAACAAAAATAGGTTTGGTTAAATTTATTTAAATTAAAGGATTACATAGTTGATTATAACGTCACGGATAATTAAGAATTTTTAAATATTTTTATTTTTATTTTTAGAAAAAAAATAATATCCAAAAAATAAATGGAAATTTTAAATATAATAAAAAAGTTTTCGCAAAACTTTCCCAATAGTAAAGCTCTTTTTGAAATATAATTATGATAAAACATTTATTTATTTTATCTTAAATAATTTTTTCGTTCTTAAAATAATTTCAATTAATATAATAAAACAATAATTTAAATTTAAATTGTTATATCAAAAATATTGTAATTTGAAATATTTTTATTTGAAATATCTTTTTTTAAAATATCGTCATTTGCATTATCGTCACTCGAAATATCGTCATTTGTAATATTGTCATTTGAAATATTTTTATTTGAAATATCTTTTTTTAAAATATCTTCATTTGCATTATCGTCACTCGAAATATCGTCATTTGTAATATTGTCATTCGAAATTTCGTCATTTGAAATATTTTTATTTGAAATATCTTTTTTTTAAATATTTTCATTTGCATTATCGTCACTCGAAATATCGTCATTTGAAATATTGTCATTCGAAATATCGTCATTTGAAATATGGTCATTTTAAATGGTGTTAGGAAGAAATTACATAAGACGAAATTACATAGGAAGAAATTACATAGGAAGAAATTACATAAGAAAAAATTACATAAGAAGAAATTACATAAGAAGAAATTACATAGAGAAGAAATTACATAGAGAAGAAATTACATAGAGAAGAAATTACATAAGAAAGAATTACACAAAAAAAAATTTGATTCTTTATTACTAAATTTAATCTAATAAACTATTTTATTATTATATATTATATTGATAAAAGTACTAATAAATTTAAGATTACTAAATTTAATCTAATAAACTATTTTATTATTATATATTATATTGATAAAAGTACTAATAAATTTAAGATTACTAAATTTAATCTAATAAACTATTTTATTATTATATATTATATTGATAAAAGTACTAATAAATTTAAGATTAAAAAAATTTTATAAGTGTAATTTTTATTAACATTTTTGTCATACTAATTATGTGTAATTCTTTCTTATGTAATTTTTTCTTATGTAATTTCTTCTCTGTAATTTTTTCTTATGTAATTTCTTCTCTATGTAATTTCTTCTTATGTAATTTCTTCTTATGTAATTTCTTCTTATGTAATTTTTTCTTATGTAATTTCTTCCTATGTAATTTTGTCTTATGTAATTTCATCATGTAACCATTTTAAATATCGTCTTTTAAAATATCGTCATTTGCATTATCGTCACTCGAAATATCGTCATTTGAAATATTGTCATTCGAAATATCGTCATTTGAAATATTTTTATTTGAAATATCTTTTTTTAAAATATCGTCATTTGAAATATCGTCTTATAAAATATCGTCATTTTAAATATCGTCTTTTAAAATATCGTCTTTTAAAATATCGTCATTTTAAATATCGTCTTTTAAAATATCGTCTTTTAAAATATCGTCATTTGAAATATCGTCATTTGAAATATCGTCATTTGAAATATCGTCTTTTAAAATATCGTCATTTTAAATATCGTCTTTTAAAATATCGTCTTTTAAAATATCGTCATTTGAAATATCGTCATTTGAAATATCGTCATTTGAAATATCGTCTTTTAAAATATCGTCATTTGAAATATCTTCATTTGAAATATTGTCCATTTTAATACACATTTTAAAAACTAAATGAAATTATAATGAAGATTAAAACAAATAAATTTAAACAAACATACAAGATTTTTTAATAATTCAATTAGTTCAATTAACTACAATTTTCTATCAAAATCATATAATATTTTTTTATTGAAAGTAAAAAGAAGTATAATAAAAATTATTGTTCCTGCATTTCTTGAGTAGGAATATATTATCATCATCTGCACCAACAGAAACTGCACAATCCGCATGACTGGTTTCAATAATCGAGTTCTTGATGTAATATCTATGATCCGGTAATAATTCAATGAATTCAATCAATTACAATTTTATAATAACGCAACCAAAAGGAGAGGCGGTGGAAGGATAAATTGTATATAAAAAAGTGAGTTGTGTGTTTGGCCAGAACACAAATAGCCTTGAAAATTATTTAAGTGCATCAGTAATACAGCACGAAAACCCAGCACCAAGATAATTTTAAAAATAACATACAACACCAACTAAACACTTTAAAATCTGAGAGAATATACATAAATATAAAATCAAAAACATAAAAGTTAAATAATATGAATACAAAATGCATCAAGAACCGCACGAAATTTACATAAAAATAACATAATAACAAGAAATTTGACCGAAAAACGACAATTTATATAAAAGTAAAAATTAATGAATTAAATGAGTAAAAATAAAATATTTTTGGCTGAATAAATTTAATTTAAAATGTTAAAATAAATTGCAAATTTAAATTAAGAAAATGATAAAAATTTAATTTAAATAACACAAATAATCTCAAGGTCAAATTTGTTTTATCGCAATAAAAATAACAAGAAAGGTTAAGGTCAAATTATAGGTATATATACTGATGTGTTTTGACAAATTATCAACTTAAATTTGTTGCAAACTTAAGTAAGTCTTACTTTGATATCTTATTTTTCAATGAAATTTCGGTTGAGTTAGCGTATATAACTAGCTGAGAGCCGTGCATTCAGGCAATTAACACTGGTAAGTGTTTTGTCTGAACACGACAACTCTCAGCTAGTATATGATTATTGATTTTAGTGATTACTGCCATGAATTTATGAAAGGTTCACGATGATTTTATGAATTAATGCCAATTGAATTTATGAAATGTTCAAGATGATAAATTAATGCCATATGAATTATGAATGTTCACGATGATTTTATGAATTGCCAATTCACCGAATGAATTTATGGACGATGTTGTATGCCAAATAAATATTTTAAACCAACAATTTTATGAACTCGAAGCTTTTACTCAACTGACATGGTAAAATTTCTTTATTTATTTTTCGGCCCACAACCAAAACAAACTGCAAGTAATTAAAATCTACACATCAATTCAAGCTGTGTAAGTGCAGTTCATCCGCCAATAGCTTGTGTCCGTGGAGGTTACAGCGTGAATAACTCAGGACCTAAACGTCAATACTACCCACTACATGGGGAATGAGAAGGTGTAGGAGCAGTTTTTTAGCTGCTCCTTCATCACTGGTTTTCTATAAAATCGACATCAAATATTAAACAACAATTGGCTAAAAATCACTAACACCGAGTAGTCCAGTGGGCACTCATTAAATGTAATATAAGGACAAAGAAAGGGAAAAGGTAGTGGGTAAAATTGCGAAATCGTTGCAACAGTTAAAATGAATACCCATTGGAAAAAAAATTAATTCGAACAACCAAGATCATGAAAAATAATGTTTTAAATAATATATAAGAATTAAATAAATTATGTTTAATTGAGACGGAAAATATGGGCAAAACGCTGCGCAAATTTTCGGAAATAAATAAAACATTTATCATAAAACTGTAAAATAAGGATGGATTACGGCTAAATTTTTATATAAGCAAGATATATTTTTTTAAAGCTGAGGAATACGAACGAATCCCTACACAAAAATTTGATAGTAATAAGGATAATGGTAATTATAATAATAATAATTTTTATAATAATAATAATAATAATAATAATAATAATAATAATAATAATAATAATAATAATAAATATAATAAGAATAAGAATAATAATAATAAATATAATGGTAATGGTAGTAATAAGAATAATAATGAATGTAATAGGGTAACAATTAATAAATGTAATGCATATAATATTAACAATGATAATACTAGTAACAATAATAGGGAACATAGTAGTAATAATAGGGATAAGGGTAATAGAGATATGGTGTGGATATTTAACATAACAAATGGTTTACAGGCCATAGAAAAATCATCAATACCGACAACGATAAGAAGGACTACGAGGATAGACGTAATGATAAATGATATAACAGTCTGGATTAACATTTGAAGGAAATAGGGGAATAATGGGACCTCAAAATCGAAATCGAGCACAGACCTTCTATCGGCAGCTCGTTGGACCCATGGATCGTTCGGTCAATTATAGCATTGGCAATAACGCTCACTTTTTGAGGAAGATCTAGCCACTCGAACACAGTTCCAACGTTGCTTCGCAACTGGTGCCGAGTGGTAAGCGAAAGATATTTGTATGGGGTTGTCTGGGTAACAACCATATAGTTTCAAAATATCATCGCCCAGAAACGCACCATGTGTAATTTTTTGGTGTAAAAATATTTGAATTTTAAACATTTTTTTATAGTGCAAATTTTAAAAACGAAGATGACGGGCAGTCATTCCAATGTATGTGATATTGCATCCATGACACAAATATTCATAAACAAGATATAAATAACATCTAAGTAAGACTTGAAATCTATCAATAAACACGCTGACGATCCTATAACGCAAAATACAAATCTCAAGTCTTGAGTGGTTTCTTGAGTGGATATTGTATTTATTTAAACTTTCAGTTTTTCTACTTAGGTATTTTTTGTTTTGATTTCCACGAGCTCCAATTATAGGTAAGTTTTCCCACATACAATTCGGTCGATCCTTGTAAACACATTAACATATTAAATAAAAATTTATATTACATAACATATACTAAACAAATAAGAATGACAATAAATTTGACAATAATTGCGATTTTATCATGAATTATAAACATAATAGATTTTCAATTGTTTAAATATTCGGTTGTCATAGTACTTTTTTGCAAATTTTACATTAATAACTTTTGCTTGATAAACCTTTGTAAACAATTATTCTAATTTTACAACCTTTCATTTTAACTAATAAATAAATAATGAGCAATTTAGCGCTAACATTTAATTCGTCTAACGACTATTTGCTAAAAAATAACATTCCCAATATTATGAAAAGCATTTTCAGTTCATTAATCATGATTCAACCAGAAAATCCCCAATCATTTATATTGAAATTATTAAAAACTATTCAAAATGACAATCCATTTGCAGTAAAATTTGATTACTTTGTTCATTCAATTCATCCATCAACTCATCCGACACGGTTGGAATTAATCAAGTCAAAGGAAAAAAATGAAGTGATACAAAATAATATGATTGAAAATAGTACAAATGTTGAAGAAAGTTATATTTCTGAAATATTTCAATTGACAGAATTCGTTGAAAATTAATTTTTATTTATTTTATTGTACTAATGAGAATTTATAATAAA
Source organism: Schmidtea mediterranea (assembly GCA_022537955.1). NCBI lineage: Eukaryota > Metazoa > Platyhelminthes > Tricladida > Dugesiidae > Schmidtea > Schmidtea mediterranea. The sequence continues at coordinate 10,086,390 of CM039681.1, forward strand.
AAAAGTTTGAGTGTTTTCATTTTTTACTTTCAAGAATTTGACTTATTTTTTTAATAATATTAATATTAATAATAATTTTTGGCTACTCACCATTGCCCATTTGAAACTATATGATTTCTCAAACTTAGCAACCGTTACCATGACTATTTGGAAAAAATTTTAAATCAATAAGTTAAATATATTTTAAATAAATTTTTAATGCTTAAATTTCATTAATTTTTAGTTAACAACCATTTGTTAATTGGAAAGTTTTCAAACTGAAAATCGCAAATGATAGCTATATAGAATCATGTAATCGTTTTAATTTAATTTTTGTTTTTTCCCGTTACCTAACAAATGTGGTAATTTGTAGAGTCGCATTATCATGTTCGTATTAGAATGTTTAATGCTTTGTATTTATTTATAATGATTTTAAAAAAAAATTACGTTTTTGTAAAGATTTTGTTTAAAATTATCATCTACATCTTATACTCTCAAAAATGTAAAGTCTTGATAAAAATCATGCAAGAAATGAGGAACCCAAGTTTTTATCTGGAAGGTTAAAGGAGGGGGAGGGGCACGTAGTTGATTTTATAATGGTTATTTAAATATAAATTATTTCTAGTTTCGAAATTTTTATATTCAAATTTCAAGAATCGTAAACTTCCTATTCAATATATAATATATGAATAATAATAATAATAATAACCTAATTTAGCACTGTCAATTAATAATCACTAATTTCGAGAAAGTTCACATAATTATACGCAGATAATCATAATATAAAATAATCAATAAAACAACAGATAATAATAATAATAATAATAATAATAATAATAATAATAATAATAATAATAATAATAATAAAAGTTCAAAAATAAAATTTTTATGCAGCACAAATTTTCGGCATGTTTTATTTTGTAAAGATAAATTAAATATAAAACAAACAGATTTATTATTATTATTATTATTATTATTATTATTATTATTATTATTATTATTATTATTATTATTATTATTATTATTATTATTATTATTATTATTATTATTATTATTATTATTATTATTATTATTATTATTATTATCATCATTATTATTATTATTATTATTACAAAAATTATACTACAAATGCCAGATAAAGTACATGAACATTATAAAAATGTGTATATATAATAGTTTAATGTTCAATGAATGCATTTGGAATAAGATAGAAATAAAACAATAAGTGATGTGCGTGATGAATAGTGGTCAACAAGAAGATTTTCTCAACACAATCGACCGCATGCGCACTGAATGAAACGCATCCAGTGCATTATCAGTGAACTAATGTGCTACAGATCAATAATTATTTTACTAAAAATAAAATCTAAATATTTCACTTTCATTAAATTTGAAATTACCGTTCAACACCATTCGACATGAAACGGTTTACTCTTGACAGCAATAACCAGTATGTTTACAATGTGCAAAATGTTTGCAGCAAGTCAGATATTTATGCGAATCTCTCAACAGACCATAAAAACACGGACGGTGAGTCAACAACATTAAGCTCGATGTTTCTCAATCAAACAGATTTTAATCGTATTCGTATTTTCTTTGGATCGAGGTTCAACGAACCGCTGATATGCCGATGTACCGTGACCGTTTTTACCACTTACAATTTGCACTTGTCTAACTGTTCAATTACCGATATCAATAATACAGACGATTGGAAACCGAAAGCCCAAGGTGCGATTCTTTTGCAAATCAACTACGATAAAGAATTACCTCAAGAGGTTTGCGGAGGTCACTTGATTGTCACGAATACTCAATCGTGTGACACTTTGTGGTCGACGAAACTCTATTCTTGGAACCGATATCAATGCATCGATGAGAATTTTCATGTGTTTTTCAAGTTGTGCAAAAATGAAAAGAATGAAGACCAACCGATTCCTCGTGATTTTTCGATTGGGATATATTTCACCAACCCCAAAGCGGCACAGCAGTTTTTTGAATTTATTGCGGAATATAATAAACGAGTCGTTAATGGAGAAAAAAGAGACTCAATATCTCGAATTCAAGCAATTAAAAATTTAAAAATAACAAATCGGTCAAAAAAGAAATCAGAGCGATTGCGAAAGTCTATGATTTCGGCGCCCGTTATGTTCACTCATACCCTTCACCTGGAAAAATAATGTTAAAGCTTTTATTGTTGATTTATTTTTCAAAAATTGATTTAAATACTTTTGAATATTGTGATTAATTTTTGATTTTACGTTTTTTTAAAAAAAATATTGATTAATGCACTTTTAATGTGTGAAAATCAATAAAATCATTTGTAAGAGAAACACTGTCAGTTTTTTAGAATCTCAAACAAATATTTACTGATTTTTTAAAGTAACTTTTGTATTTACTGATAAAATATTTAATAAATCAATAAATAATTAAAATATTTCACAATTTACTGTTACATAAAATTGGATTTTTTTATTTTACTAACTCCAGTTAAATCAGTCATTAATTTTTATGATTTATCTGCGTACAGCGGACGTGTAGTAACAGTTACTTTGCCAATTGACGGATTTTAAATATTTTCCAACCATTATGTCAGGTTTATAAAATCAACGTTAGGAATATAACTGGGATGACAGCGAATCAAATTATTCCAATGTCCGCAGTAAGTCTGTACGAAGCCCAATCATTAATCATTGAGATTTTGAAAACAAGATTTGTTGTTATACAATAGAAAAATTAATATAGATCGAGATGTCAATTTTATTTTATTTTAAAGTAAACCGATGGGAAAATCGAGATGAGAAATTGAAAGATTAAAGTTCTTCGAGAATTTCTCTAGTGTCTCAATCATTTAAGAGTTTATATGCATTGGTTAAGATATCGTCGTCTAGTCTAGTCCCGGGTTGTGAAAGGTTTCCGTAGTTTATTGAACTTATTACTAGCCCCAACAATTCTTGGTACCATGTCATACAAAATTATGGAAACATTTACCTAAAATATCTTCTAAGTAACAAAGTTCTTGCCATTTATGATTTCTTTGAAATGTTTATCAATCGCTTTCATGTACACATCAAGCACCATTTCATAAGTTTGGGCTTCCGTACAATTTTTAATTCAGCAAATATTGTTTATATATAGAATGTTCAAGTTACCGAACTTTTTTCAAGACTAATTCGATGCTTAGTTCTTTGCGAAATGTGGTCAGTGGTGCCTTTACAAGGAGGTTTTTCTTTTAAAACAGAGTAATTAATAGTAAAAAATTAATATTAAAAAATACTTTTTTAAATGCATTTTGTTACTCTTGATTTATTGTGGATTGAAAAGCAAAAAATCTTCGTTTCTAAAAATATACATCTGTTTGAATTGTATACACTTGCTCTCGAAAACTTTATAAAACAAGGATGGATATAACCATAACTTTTTTATAATCATGACTAAATCTTCTTTGGTACGAATAGATTGACAATAATGTTAATTTCCGATAACTCATTCAACCGACATTCGACTGGGTTCGCCATGATTTATGGACTTGCCAAAAATAATTTAATCGACCTCTAATCAATTTACAATTATTTTATTCGTCTTCAAAATCTGATTAGTCACCGGTTAGCACTTGATTTACCACCCCCGAAATACTGATTTTTACTTTTTTTGAATTTTTAATTAATTCTAATTGACTTTGATAATTTTCAATTTTTATTTTTTATTTCATGTATTTTGTATATCACAAACACATCTGACTACTGCATTGATTTTTCCAAATTATTTTCGAAAATTTTCAAAATTCGTTTTCTTCAAATTGGGTGTTTTAAAGTTTTATTATGAAAATATTTTTTAAGCGAACTACTCCGTGAAATATAAAATAGTAAGAAACGAAGTGCCAGACCTATTATATTTCTAATACTTACATTAAGCTAAATTATAAAAGATGACTCGATGAACCAATAAAACAAAATATCTACTTTTACAGATGTGTTTGGAATCCCTTAGAACAGAATCTAGAAACTTATAATCCTTCCATCGCATAAAATAACTTAAAAAATGTTGGGGTTATAATAAAAGATGAATAAAAATAATAAAATTATAAAATTATCATAATCAATTAAAATTAATTAAAATTTTGAAAAAAGTAAAAATCAATATTTTTCGGGGGGGAAAGTGGTAACCGGTGGCAAATTTGATTTTGAAGACGAATAAAATACTATTAGATTGAGATGAAGTATATTGAAGGGTCAGGAGCCCAAAAACAAATTAATTAATTAATTAAATTATTTACCGACGAACCCATTAATCAAGGGCCACCGAGCTGAACGTCATCTTAATGGGTTTCCCGGAATTTACTAAAATGGACAATAAAATGTCCGAACGGGAAAAAATTGTTTCCCAAGAACTAATCCAAATTAATGGCAACCCAAAATTATAAAAGGAACTGACAACAAAATATGTTGCCAGTTAGTCGAAGAGAAAAATCTAACGAGTTTGTGAAACGAGTTGAAAGTAATAAACAGATAAAGAAGTCAATCAGATTGCAGTGATTTATTACGGGATACCCTTAGGGTGTTTACGAGAAGCAAACAATTGTATCTTGTGGTGAATATTTGTGAATAAAGATTTTTTGTTGGGATTTTGTCTAATTGATAATTGAACACGAGGAGTCGGATTTAGAGACCTATTCATCGACGAATATTTATTATCCTAACAAAAAAAAATGATGTTCCTTATTAATTTTATGTAAAGATAAATTTGTGTAAAAATTGGATTAATTTCAAAAAATTTTCTCTGAATCGCATTTTGACAAATTCAATTCAACTGAAATTGCTCAATAAATTCAAGAACAACAGAAAATGATCCCAAATTTGAATTTTATCAAAGCAATTGGATTATTAATAAAACAATTTAACACAATTAATAAACAATGATAAAAAATAATGAAAATTCGGCACAATCAAACAAACACACAAAATCACTACAAATAATATTTTATAAATATATAAAAATTATGGATTTTGTGAATTCACGTGAGATTGAATCTCAGTATGATAAAACAAATTTGTATTATTCGTGTCAATAAAATTGTGCATTTTATCAATGGCACACTTGCACAAACATTGATTGAAGTTTTGTGATATTAATTATATGACGAAAAGTCAAACGAAATGATCTTTAATTTATACGAGATTAAATTTAGTGATTCAGTAGTAAAGATCTGAAGTTCTATTTGTGTAATCCACTTTCACAGTCATCTCCGATCCTTGAGAATTTCGCTGCCATCAATGGAAAGTTCTTCGTCTGTTCAAAATAGCAAACCATCTGACAATTCTCCCGAAAATCATTTTATGAATTTGAAATGGAAAGACCTATCGGAATCCGAAAGTCTAAGGCTGAACGTATTTTATTCATCAAAACTAAACGAGACTTTTGTCTGTAGGTCAAACGTCAACATCTTCAATACTTTTGAAACCGATCTCGTTGATTATTCGATTAAAAAACCGAAAAACTGGAAATATTGGAAATTAAAATTCACCGGCGCTCTTGTATTGCAAATAAGCTATGATAAGTTCATTTCCAATGACGTCTGTGGAATCCGGCTGATCGTAGCCAATCCGCAAACGTGCGATAAGTTATATTCGACGGCTCTCTTTTCGTGGAATAAATTTCGAAAAGTCGATGACACTTTCTACGTGTTTTCCAAATGGAATAAGCTTTCTTTGAAAGAGAACGAAACCATTGATTGCGATCATTCGGTCGGCGTGTCTTTTTCCAGAGAAAGAGTTGCCACAGAATTCTATGAAAAATTCCAATTGAATTTGGATAAATTGATCGCCTTTGATAGTCAAACTTCAAGTTCGAGAAAGAAAGCTGTAAAAAAAATCAAATCAAACCAACAAAAGGCTGAGCGAATTAAAAAATCCAACATTTCGGCACCGATATTATTCGTTCACACTTTACATGTAGACAACTGATCGACTTCGTTATATTTTTACTAATAATATATGTTATTGAGGTCGGTTTATGATTTTCTCATCCATAACCATAACGTTGTTGCCAACCCAAAACGTATTCAAGTAGGATTTTATTTTATGTCACTTTATCCGCAGCGCTACTCACTACAGCGGTGATTCGCTAGCTTTTTTCTTTCGCGTAACGCATTAACTATAATTGAATTTTAAAAACTCTTGTACTGTTTATTATTACTGCACTGTGTGAATTAATGTGAACACGAAATAATTTACATGTTATCACAGTTGGCAACATGATCATGTCAAAATTAGTGGTCGTTTTGTTTTACTGCTCTGACGTTTAGTGAGTAACAACGTGTTGCAAGTTACATGCGTGTTGTTTTTGATATTTTAATGAAAATTATTATCCAGAATATTCTACTCTTTGTTTCTTTCTTTTTTTAGAAGATGGATATTTCTTTTTAGAAGTTCATAAATCTGGACAATTCAGAAAGCCTTTTCCCAAATTATCACAAGAATAAACATGGAATTATGTGAACACTCGCATAGATAAGATGACCGGATTTTCTTAAATAAAAATTTGATTTTTTTATTAGGAAATTGTAAGAAAAAATAAATCTTAAAAACATAATAGGAAGCTGAAATATATATGGTTTATCGATCCTTTTAATAACATTCACAACCAATTTAGTAATCTTTTCAATCAATTAAGTAATATTCACAATCAATTTAAAATTTTAGTACATTTCGCACTCAACTAAATAATCTTGCAATCAATTATAAAATAAATCTTTTGAAAGGTTTTATGTTTAAATGAAGTCCATATTCAGGGTGTCAAAAAAATTGTTTAAACCAAGTGGATTTTTTTTATATTTGTATTACTATTATTAGTATTATTATTACATATAAGTTATTTTTAACGAGAATAAATAAAGGCCTCACTATGGTGTAATCATTATGCTGACTTTTTCATTTAAAATAAAATTGAATTGGAAATTTTTTATTCATTTAAACAAAAAATACAATTTTTTAAAAATCCCCTTTAAACAAAAAAGTTTGACCCACGGGGTATGGACTTTATTACAAAAAAATTATTTTAAAATCGATTGCGAAGATTTTTAAATTGATTGCAGTGAATATTTAATTGATTGTGAATTGTACTAAATTGGTTGTGAAGGTTACTAAAAGGATCGAAAAAGCCTATAATACCAAATTAATTTGAATGAAAAGTTAAGTCTATTATCAAAATTAAATATTTAAGGTAATTTAAGTTTATTGACAATATAAACAATTTGGATAATGGTAAATAACAAAAAAAGTGTATTAAACTGAATTTATTTCATCGAAATTTCCACTAGATTTTTAATAATCAAAACTTTAGGAGTTGAATCCATCTTTTCGCAGATTTGTTTTATTGATTCCATTTTTTGATTGAAATACACTTTCACATCTATTTTTCTAGCTAAATGATCACAATTCCGTTTACAAAAAATTAAACCAAATAAAGATTATTATATTTCTTAACTTTTCGATTATTTCTTTCAGGTTTCCATTAAAATATTTAAACACAAAATGAAGATCCAAAAATCTGTAAAACTTAATATCAATAAAAAAAATTTCCTTTTCATAAATGGGTATTTCTGATGTAAAATTATCCGATATATATTTCATTGTGACTTGCAACTCACTTAGTGTAGAAAGGATCAAAAAGAATCAAAAGTCGACGAAGAGCAGTCTTTGAGATTTGGCCTTTTGTGTTGATGTTTTGATACATTTTTGTTGATTTAAAAAACAGGTCTTTAGAATATTGAAAAAATTTTATTTATATTTTAATACAATTTTTTATTTAATTTTTAAAAACCAGGATATTGTATATCTGTTTTAATATTTATTGTTTAAAAAAATACTTGTAAGGGTTTTAATTTATCTGATTTAATTAAAAATTGTAATTGGTTTAACCCTTATAACATTGGGATGAATTTCAGAGACTCATTTCCATTTCGTTTTCATTTATTTGCCTCACGACACATATTTTTGTAAGCCTATTACAGTAACCATGAATTTAAAATAAATTTGAAAATATGATTAACACTAGGAAATCTACTAAAATACCATATAAGTCTATGAGATTCGTCGCATCCTTCTGACAAGTTTTCTGTTATGTCGGGTTTGCAATTCATAAAGGTAAATGCCACCAAATTGTTTTCCGATAAAGTGAATTTTTTATAAATTTCAGTTTCGGTAACTTGAGATATTGGCATTATATATAAATTTGTAACATGTAAATAATGTTGGGCCAGAACACATATGGCCTTGGAAAATGTTTAAATGGATCGGTAACACACATGCAAACTCAACAAGCAAATTTAAAATAAAATCTATTAAAACACCAATTAAACCCTACCAAATATGAGAAAAAAGAGAATTAAATACAAAATAATAAACATAAAAATAAATTAAAATAATAACAAAATGCAACAAGATCCGCACGATACAAACACAAATATAAAATGAAAACCCAAAAAATTCGACAAAAATTGATAAATTAATAAAAGTTCATGAAAATGAAACTTAAATCAAAAAATTTGAATTAGAAATAATTCAATAAAAATTCTAAATGAAAAATTATTAAAATAAATTGAAAAATAATAAAATTAAAGATTAAAATACACCAGAAAATAACAAGGTCGAATTTTGTTTTACTACATCAAATTTAACACGCAAGGTTAGGGACAGAAAATAGGTATAAATACCGATTCATTTTCACATTAAAACACACCATTTTTCAAACCGAAAAATTATTTTGAAACTGTTTTAAAAGCTATTTTTGTTTAAAAATCTCGACTTTGAAGACAATTTTTTAGGTGAGAAATAGCTTTTATTTTGGAGCTCTCTCTCCACGTCACATCCTCGCAACCTCGGTAGAGCTCTGCTTGGACGTCGGCGTGGGGAGAGATGAAATTTTATGTTTTGATGAATTTATTTGTTGGTCAAGTAATTTTGTATTTTGTCTTTAATATGATAATAAACATTTATATTATTCATAAATTGTTTTATATATTTAATAAACTAAAGTAACTGTCGAAATTTTTCCGGCCCACAGCCAACACATATCACAAGTTAGTGAAATATACACAGTGCAGATTTGTGTAAGTGCGTAGAAAATCGCCAATGATATGTACCCGTGAAGACCCAGCGTGCGGAACGCAGGGGTCGTAACGTCAATATTATTCCATATAGAAGAAACGAGAAATAAGGAAGGAGTCTTTTGGCTGCTTCCTCGTTTCTCTTTTCTGTAAAATCGACCTAAAATATTATACACACGGCTCAAAATGACCACACCGAGTAGTCCAGTGGGCACTCATTAAATATAACATAAACATAAAACGCATTTAAGGCTTATTAAGGGAAAGGTGACGGGGAATAAAATTAAATGAAATCTTTGCTATGAAATTAACTAAATCCATTTTATGAGATTAATTTAAATGCAAATTTAGACAAGGAATAATGAGTTGGAGTTATTGTTAAATGAACTTCCAGTAAAGCAGTAGATGTAATAAAAATTTCAAACCAGAGCGTATTAGTCGAAATAGTAGGAGAACCTTTTCAATCTCCCGTATAGATAAAAGATAGTCATTACCAAGCTCAAACATTGATCAAATAATTTCCGCACAAAAATAAATTAACTTAAAATGATTAAATGTAAAAATTGAAAAATACAAAATACTGATGAAGTAAAGGAAAGTTTATTAAACCAAATAAAAGGAGATTACCCAACTCCTCCGAGAAACCGACTGACTAGCATAACAATCCACCGTCTTTGTCCCTTTTGTATCACTTCGGCAGTAACTGACGACACTACTGCATAGGTTCTCCATGATTGACATCCATTTCACTATCAAAATCATTTGAATTTTCGATCGAGACTATTCGACGAGTTCATAGACATTAAATGATTAACCGCTCTCGAACAGCATCACAAATAATTCCACGAATTGCCAGAAGCCTAAGTCTCCAACATTTTCTTGATATTGAATAATAAACTAATAGACATATAAAATGAAATTATTTAGCATTACGGTAGCCCGAAAGCCCCTGGAGTGAACAATAAATCCATAATAGAATAGAACCAACTCGTAACCCCATAAGGACCCATTAGGTAGGAAGATAAACTGACAAAATAAGATCCAATACTTGTAGAATACCTACGATAATTCACGAATTGCGACCTCCTGGAAACATTTAGGAACAAGTGATTTAAATATTATTAAAACAAAGACAATGTTGAGAATTGGAATCAACGTAGGAACACTCGCAGTGAAATTGAAAAAATTAGCAATGTCACGTGTGAGTCCTCCACCGTTGGTATCCAAAGAAGAGAAAACTTACCGATTTCCAACGCCGTATCCAATTATTATCCCGAAAATTTAAGATATAGTTGATGTATATCCATAGTTAATATCTCAATAGATATAGGTATAAAGTGCGAGCGGATGTCGCAATTGTTTAGGCAAATCGATAAGATCATAATTCATCCGAACGTCGATTGTGTTTCATCATTCCATCAGCGACAATTCCATCATCCGGTTCACTATTAGGCGGTGTACGAGACACACAAACAACCCATAAATTTGCAAAACTACCACTTCGCGTCGGAATCACCTTCTATTACTAGATTTCGGATAGATATTTAAAATTAACGATTTTAAGAGCCGACTAAATATTGTCACATACCGGAAGGCAAGATTTATTCTACCATACACACTTCGCTTTATTAGCTAGGAATAAATAATGAAATACCATTTTCCAAACCAAGCCAAAAAACTGCTACCTATGTCGTATCAACGTAATGCCAACACAGAAATGCCAACGAACCAACCAATTTCTTCCCTCGAGCGTCCGGAATTTCCTTTAATGACAACAGGTAGATTTTCCTTTGAAACAGCAACAGTTTTAATTGATCATCAATATTCTCGTTTGAAAGAAATTTGTCTTATAAGAACTTTGTCTTATTATTAAATAAATTATATGTAATTTAATCTTAATTTAAACAATGTTAAACCTATTAGGAATTTCATTTACGTATATTTTATATTTATTTTTATAAATCTTTGATAAACGGGGAAGGACCATTATAATTGTCTCCTATAAATTCGTCCATAAATTAAATTTCATAAATGCCATCGACAATAACCCCATACTCTCAAGTTCAGATACCAGGCCCCCCGAACATTAAACTAACAGTTAATTTTACTCCCTATAGTTAATCGGGATGTTCAGGGATATCGAAATCAAGGGTTATGATAGTTCACCAAGATTTGTCATCAATTTTCTTGCACTATAAACAAAATTTGCGGATACTGCGTAGATCAGAGATTGCCACTCGTCAGTCCTATTAAGTTTTCGGTAAAAATCTCGAGCCAAGATGGTGATAGTTTTCTGAATAACCAGCAATAATTATGCCGTTTGTACACGCGTTTTAATAGGTATTTCCCCTCATCAAGGCCAAATGAGCAACAGTATCCTGCAGAAGAAATCCGCGACCACGCGCGGAACCTCCTCGCTCAGTGGGAGAAAATACAAGAGCAAGTCGATTTAAACGTGGTCAAAGCCCGGATGTACCTCGCCAATGTCGAAGAGGACATCCTCGTCGGGCACATAGCGGAGACCTACCTGACTCGACCGGCCCGCAATACACGACGTCCAGTAGCCATCATTCCAGGCTACTCCCCGGAGGAAGGGGTTAGGAAATTCTTTGAAGAACCCTGATTCCTCGGGCAAAGAACATAAATAACGATTTATCTTGTTGATGTTATTGAAATTTAAACAATGTAAAAAGTCGTTCGTCTTAATTTTCTTTATAAATGGATTCACTTTTGTAACTGTGTTTATAATAATCAGAATTTTATTTAATTAAACCAATGAAGGAATTTAAAGATTTTCTTTTATTATAGCTATGTCGGCCCTACAATTAATACAAACCGAACTAGACCGCGCTAGGCGGGCAAACGCGGATCTACTAAGCCAGATAATTCAGATAACTCGGGAGGCGCAGCAGATCAAGGCAACCTGGTCGGACCCGATAAAGACGAAGGCGCTCTATCTCCGGCTAACTGCCGCTCAAAAGGGTTGGGCGGAGGAGCGCCAACTCAATCAGAGCCTCCGTACACAAATCAGGGACTAGAAGTTGCCCTAGCAGCCTGTCGGGAAGGGGAAGCGGTAACGTATCCGCTTATCTTCGCTCTGTCTCAGTTGCCGAGTCAAGATCCTCACAATAATGTCACATCAACGTCGAATCCGACAACCATTCCATCAAGCAACTGCCGGCCGGGACGCAAGGAGCGTGCCCGACGCCGAGCCGCACGGCCGTCAAGTCAACCGTATTAACTTATGGATATAGTGCACATTGTTTGTTTCTTTAAATAAACTTGTACTTATTGTTAATCTAAACCCAAGTAACCAGCTATAAGGTATGATTGGCATGAAATCATCTTCACGAGTACCCGCACCGTATTCCCGAACCTTCGTTCTATCTCTACCGGTCAACCTAGATTTAATTTGAATTTTCTTATACAAGGGACAGAGCAAAGCGAGCATAGGTCTTCTATCGACAGCTCGTTTAACCCGAGGGTTGTCCGAGCAATTACAGTATTAGCAATAATGCTTACTTTTTGCGGACAATCCACCCACTCGAACATACTTCCAACGTTGCCTAGCAACGGGTGCCGGGTGGTGGTTAGAAAACATTTTGTATGGCGTTACTAGGGCAACCAAAGACGGTTTAAACAAATGACGAAACCCTGTAACCCACCAATAATACTGAATTTGCATCTGTGTATATATATATACGTTATCAATATTATAAAGCAGCAATCGCGACAATTGGTTTGTAAACCTCTGAGTCAATTTCTTTAATAATTTCCTAGTCGTCATATTCGATATCTATATTAATTTCAGTATCTTCAGAAAGATCTTTCTTCGAATTTTCAAATTTAGAAGCAAAATCTACTAGTTCTGCACATGTATTATAAATGTAAAATTTTACAACTATTTAATTTAAACAGACGGTTTTGAAATCAAACTAATACGTTTATTTTATGAAAACGGACCCATACTTAGCAGAAAACGATTAAAAAGGTGGCGATGAGTGACTATTACCTTGATTGCATGGTTATGTTGAGTAAACTTAAGTAATAGAATAAAATAATTAATAAACATGTAAATTGATTGGGGAAACAATGATAAGTAATTAAGATATTATTCTGCAGCTTCATAAAAAGGGAGTGAAAAAGAAATGTTGAACGAGAAAGGAATAAGAGAAACTCAACAAAAACAGACAATTAAATTAAAGGTCATTTATAATTAAATTGCAAATTTAAGAAAACAAAAACAAAAATTACACGTTATCTCGAAAACCCTTTCAAGATATGAGAAGAAATATTGTTTGGAAATCCGGGAAAGGGCATCTCTAAATTGACAAATTTATCATAAGTTCGTTTGTTTTATTTGTAGCCAGCATGAAACTGTAACTTTTGAAACATCGAGGATTTTAACTTTTACCTGTTACCAATATCTTAATGTAGTTTTGTACGGAAATTTCTAAAACACAAAGGTACACAAAAAGTCATTTGACAATATGAGCAATGACATCTAGTCATCATTTTTGTACGTGCAAACTAGACCACTTTGTTCATGAAATGTATGTGGAAAATGACGCTCAGTAAAACGATGTAGTGTTGGAGCAATTAATGGTCTTCCTTGTAATTCATTTGAATAATTCGAATCGATCCAATTTTCTTCATTTTCAGAACTTTGATCGGCTTCAAAAAATTGCATATCGAAATCACCTTGTGATCTTAGTTAGGATTCATTTCCTGTCATTATCTAAACGAAATTATCCATCTTATTCGGGGAAAAATACATAAATATAATTTTTACAGACAAAAAACTAAAAATCATAAAATAATCAAAATACTAAATTTAAAAACTTTTAAACCAGAAATGAAATTTAGTTAATTAATTCAATCTTTAAATTAAAATCAAATAAACAATGAATATTTAAATAGTCCCTTAATTATTATCCAAAACCCAAATTGAGTCGGCCTGGACCCAAAGGGTTAAAGTGTGCATATAAACTTTGAAGAATGATATATAAATTCTCGGTTCGTACAGTAAAAACCCTTCAAACGAAAGCTTAATATATGGGAGCTCTAGTTTATTTGCTCAAGTAAAAAAATAAAATTTCAAAAATTTAGAATTAAAAATATTTAATTTTTAGAATATTTTAAAAATAAGACTTAAAAAAAAATAAATTTAAAAATCAGATTAATTTAAAATATATGATAATTAATATAATTTTATATTAATATAATTAATATAAATTTGTAAAATCGTACAAAATTATTATTTAAAAAATATAAAATGTTAATTAATTTTATTTTTTTAAATTATAAATTCTTAAAATATTACAAAATTATCTTTTTTAAAAATCAATTAAAATTTTGAAAAATCTGATTAATTTAAAATGAAAATTAATTAATAAATATTTTTTTTAAATATAAATTCTTAAAATCCTACAAAATTTAATTTTAAAAAAAATCAATGAAAATTAAAAATGGTTAATATGTAAATTAATATATTTTTTTTTAATTAATATATATATATTTTTTTAAATTAAACAATTCTTACTAAATTAACATTTTTAAAAATCAATTAAAATTTAAAAGTTATAAAATAAAAAAAAATTTGGTAGAAAATGAAAAATTTTATCTGGTGTGAATAAAAATAATTTTAAAGTGCGTATTTAGTGAAAATTTATAAAACCGTATAAAACTAAATTTTTTTAAAAAATCAATTAAAATTTTAAAATAATAGATTAATTTAGTAAAAAAATAAAATTTCAAAAATTTAGAATTAAATATATTTTTTTTAGAATATTTTAAAAATAAAACTTAAAAATAAATAAATTTAAAAAAATCTGATTAATTTAAAATATGTGATAATTAATATAATAATTTTTTAAATATAAATTCTACAAAATTAATTTTTTTAAAAATAAATTAAAAATTAATATAATTTTCTTAAAATAAATTTGTAAAATCCTACAAAATTATTATTTAAAAAATATAAAATGTTAGTTAATTTTTTTTTAAATTATAAATTCTTAAAATCCTACAAAATTTTATTTAAAAAAAATCAATGAAAATTAAAATTACTTAATATGAAAATTAATAACTATATATTTTTTAAATTATAAATTCTTACTAAATTGACTTTTTTAAGAATCAATTAAAATTTTAAAAAATAAAAAATTTTTATGAGGTGAATAAAAATAATTTTAAAATGTGTATTCAGTGAAAATTCATAAAACCCTACAAACTAAATTTTTTTAAAAATCAATTAAAATTTTAAAATATTAGATTAAAATGGCCTCCAGTGAATATTTTGTCCAGAAAATAAAATTCGGGGATCACAAAATTAATTTTATATATAAAAAATGTAACGAACAACAGAAACAAAAACAAATTTATTAATCCTTCCTTTTTTTAATTACCGGTTCGATTCGAGACGTCCGATTGGCCGGCCGCTTGGCTTTCGATTTCCGACTGGTTTCAAATTGACTGAAATCCGGCTTCGGGAAATCAGCAGGGATTCCTCTTGCGGCAGCGCATTCATTCATCATCTCGGTGATCATGAGCGCATCCAGATATTTCTGGTTGTTTCGATCGATCCTATAGAGATGCGGGTTAGCAAGTAAATCCTTGCACGCGTCATACATGGCATCGGAACCGGCGATCGATTTCTGCAAATCGATTATAAATATAACACTGATCCGTAACAAAAAACCCCACCAAATATTCTCGCCTCTCTCGCAATTCTTTTCGTTTCTTTTCATCGATTTCTTTGAGAATCAATTTCTATTGAAACGAGAAAATCAATAATAAAAAAATAATCGAAAATTCCCACTTTTTTCATTCGTTGGCTGATTTTTTTCTGTTTTCTTTCTTTCTGATTTGTTTCTTCCTCCTCGGAATTCGATATTTCCTGTTCCTCGGTAACATCGTCACCATAATCGTCACATGAGCTCATTTCAATATCGGATTGATTTACCGCTTCCTCCGGTTCCGAGATTTCTTCCGCTGGTAATCCCAATAATTCTCGAACTTTCTTGACTTTTTCCTTTTTCCTATAAACTCTCTCCTCTGCAGTTTCATTGGTTGTTGAATTCTCACTTTCCGATTCCGATACTCCGATTTCAATTTCCGATAAATCCTCGTCTGATTCTTGGAAAGCTCTCAAATTTGCCGCTTCCAATTTATGATCGACATCCCAATCGTCGGTTACTTTGGTGGTGGCAAAGCAACTCGCGGCAAAATCGACCGATTTGAATCTTTTCAAATTTGGATCCAGCGTTTCGATGAGATGTTTAAATTCATCGGGAATTTCGAAATTTCGATTGGCAGAGACGTAACGGAGATCTAATTTCAATCCACTGTCACCCAAATTCATTCCATCGAGCTCATTGTAAATATAGTCCGCTGTCTCGATGGAATCGAACTGGAAAATTCCGTAGAAAAATTTCAAACGAGATATTTGATATTTTCGATAGATTTTGTAGGCTTTTACTCCGGGTTCTGCATTGAGATATTCTTTGGGACCTTTTGAACAGTCATCTTGATATCTTTCCATATATTCTTCTGTGGGGATTTTTGAAATGGATATTATTTTTCCGGATTTCGGCAAAAAACTTTTTATAATATTTGCCAAATGAGATAATGGATAATTTTCGAAATCAAAATTAAATACTGCTAATTTGTTAGTGGATTCATTTGTTCTTTTAGCATCACGAACAAGATTATCAAAATCAATGTCTGAAAAAAGAAAATTAAATATTTAAAAATAATTTTTAATATTACCAATTATATCTTCATCGTCTAATTCTTCAAAAGTTGAAATATCATGATTTGGTTCGATAACTTCCTCATTATGTTCATCATCATTATTTAAATTTATCAAATTTCTTCCACGATTATTTTTAAGGTTTTTATTATTTAAAGAATTAAATCTTGTATCATTCATTTTAAACGACTCTTATAAAGTTAATTCAAATAAATATGAATATTAAAACAAATACATTTATTATTATAAGGACTATTTTTTGAATACCTTAAATAAATCTGATTAACAGTCAAATTTTGTAGAAAATATTATGAAATATATTTAACAGTTAACCTCATACTACTATTTTGTCAGTCATCCTAAGCCTAGCGGCCTAAGAGGCCGGCATCAATTTATAGGAAATTTAGAATAGTTAAATGCGTAAAACTATCAATTATGATATTTTAAATTAAAATTTAGATTTCTTACATATATTTTATTTATTTTCATATAATAAAAGTGGGCTAATTAATAAATTAACAAAATAAACATGATACATTTTGATTACAAAATAAAACTTTTTACCATTCAAATAAAAAAATTAAGAGATTAAAAATTCAAAATAAAACTATGTATATTATTTTCAATCCTTTTTTATTGATTTAAACATTTATCACAAATCATTTTAGCATGATTATTACATGTATTTTGAGTGCAACGTATACAACACTGGAATATTCTTCTTTCCGTTTCACATAAATGGCATTGTTTACGACTTTTCTTTACTAATAAAGTTGAAGGTGCCGTAGAATTTTCGCGTTTCTTTCCAATTGAACAATTTATAAAAATAATCGATTCTTTCAAGTCTTTATTGCGTAAGTTTTGATGCTGTCTTCGCTGCAAATTTGGTAAAATTAGTGACTCACTAAGTTCTTCTCTAAATGAAATATGGAATCCCTCCTAATGTAAATCCTGTTTGTGAATCATTGATCCAAAATGTTTTAATTCCATATTTTTCTGGTTTTGATGGCATATATTGTTTGAATGGACACTTACCATCAAAACCAAACAATTGTTCATCCACAGTTAGATTACATGATGGCATGTAAAATTTTCCCAAATTAATATTTATTTGTTCCCACAAGTCTCTGATAGGTGCAAGTTTATCGCTGACACGCCTTTCATGTCTTAAATCTTTATCATCAAATCTAATAAACCAACAAATTTCGTGATATCGATTTTTGGACATGATCGCTCGAAAAATTGGAGGTCCGTATTTTTTACTCCATAATCGGTCAATACTTACATCTGACGATTTTAGATGACCAGCTGTCAACAACACCCCAATAAATGCACCCATCTCTATATTATCAACTGGTTTCCACTATTTTTTAGATTGATTTTTTGCGTGCACTCTGATAGCCTCCTTATTAGTCATTTCTGTTATTACTGACAATAAATTATCTGGGAAAATTAAATGAAAGGCGTCCACTGGATCCTCATTGTAGTGCCTGGTGGTAAAATGACTTTGTTGGTTAAACCTCTAATAATATTGGTGGGTTTCTGGGTTTTGATTTTTTGAAACTATATGGTTGTTACCCAGACAACCCCATACAAATATTCTTTCGCTTACCACTCGGCACCCGTTGCTAAGCAACGTTGGAACTGTGTTCGAGTGGGTGGATCGTCCGCAAAAAGTGAGCGCTATTGCTAATGCTATAATTGACCGAACGATCCATGGGTCCAACGAGCTGCCGATAGAAGGCCTATGCTCGCTTTTTGATTTTTAGGTCCCATTATTCTCCTATCTTCTCCAATTGTTAACCTATACCGCTATATCATCTAACATTATGTCCATTCCCATAGTCTCTCCTATCGTTATCCGTATTGATGATTTGTTTATGGCCTGTAAACCTTTCGTTATGTTAAATATCCATACAGTATCCCTCTTACCCTTATTCCTATTATAACTACAATGTTCCCATTATTCTTGCTAGCCTTATCATTGATACTATTATATGTATTACCCAACCCATTATTACTGCTATTGCTATTATTATCCTTATTGTTACTATTCCTATTATATTTATTATTATTACTATCATTATCATTATTACTATTATTATAATTATAATTATTATTATTATTATTATTATTATTATTATTATTATTATTATTATTATTATTATTATTATTATTATTATTATTATTATTATTATTATTATTATTAAATTGTTAGTAGGGAATCGTCCTTATTCCTCAGCTTTATAAAAAAAATTTTTCTTATATAAAAATTTAGCCTTACTCCATCCTTATTCTACAGTTTTCGATAAAGTATTTTCTTTAATTCGAAAAAATTTTGGGCAGCGTTCCTCCCTTATTTTTTAGTTTTAACCAGTTATCCTATCAATTATTGAGCAGTATTCTACTTTTACTTTGCTATTTTTGATAATTATTTTAACTAATTCGGAAAATTTGAGCAGCGTTCCGCCCTTATTTTACAGTTTTATGATAAACGATTTAATTATTTCCAAAAATTTGCGCAGCGTTCTGCCCATATTTTCCGTCTTAATTCAACATAATTTATTCAATTATTATATATTATTTAAAACATTATTTTCGTAATTTTGGTCGTTCGGATTAATCTTTTTCCGATGGCTGTTCATTTTAACTGTTGCAACGATTTCGCTATTTTCCCCGCTACCCTTCCCTCTCTTTGTCCTTATGATCTATTTATGTTCATATTATAGTTAATGAGTGCCCACTGGACTACTCGGTGTTAGTGATTTTGAGCCGATTGTTGTTTAAGATTTTATGTCGATTTTATCAAAATTGAGTGCAAGAAGGTTGAGCCAAAAGACCCACTCTCAAGTTACTCTCTTTCGCTATTTAGGTTCAATGATTTGACGTTCGAGTTCCTGCGTTACGCACGCCGGAACCCTCACGGGCACAAGCTATAGGCGGAGAAACCGCACTTACACAGCTTGGTAATTATGTTTTAGTTTAATAGCTTGCATGTTGTGTGGCTGTGGGCCAGGAAAAAGGAAATAAATAAATGTTACCATTCCGATTGAGTAGAAGCTTCGATGCAATAAAATATTTATTCATAAAATCGTCAGTATATATTGGTAATTTGCATAATTCATAACATCTTCAATTCATGGCATTAACAATCAGTAAGTTCATATCGATTCGTATCATTAGTTATTAATCAATAATTGGATATTCACTCATGCGCTTACAGATAATATTGTACACATAAGATTGAAACATAAGACTGAAACGTAAGATTAAACGTTAGCTTAAACGTTAGATTAAAAATTTGTCAAAACACATCAGTATATATACCTATAATTTGACCTTAACCTTGCGTGTTATTTTTATTGCGATTAAACAAATTTGACCTTGAAATTATTTGTGTTATCTAAATTAAATTTTTATTAATTTCTTAATTTAAATTGGTAATTTATTTTTAACATGTTTAATTAAATTTATTCAACCAAAAATATTTTATTTTTATTCATTTAATTCAATAATTTTTACTTTTATATAAATGGTCATTTTACGGTCAAATTTTCTTGTTATTATGTTATTTATTATGTAAATTTCGTGCGGTTCTTGATGCATTTTGTATTTATTTTATTTTACTTTTATGTCTTTTGATTTTATATTTATTTATATTCTCTCAGATTTTAAAGTGTTTAGTTGATGTTGTATATTGTATTTTAAGTTATCTTCGTGCTGGGTTTTTGTGCTGTATTACTGATGCATTTAAACAATTTTCAAGGCCGTTTGTGTTCTGGCCCAACATAAAACACTCCGGGGCCCGTAAAATTGCGACCCGCAATTTCTAAAAGATTTAAGCTATGAACTATACAGAGTTTACATTTTACATTCAATTGGGTCTACGAGCTACAGGGTCGTGACCTCAAAATCCACATGCATAAAAATAATCATACAGTATACATCAATATATGGATTACAAGATGAAGTGAAAGAGGACATACAGTCCGGTTATGATCACACATAAAGAAGAGTTAATTGTCTAAGAATCATTTGTTCATTGTTAATCATGAGTTCAATATTCTGTCACTTAGATGTTTATCTCGCAAATGTCTTGGTATTCTTTGGTTTCTGATTGATTGGTTTCTATAACAGGTTCTGATTTTTGACGATTTGGTATCTCTTGTGAGATTTGGCTTTGAGATTTTGTTTAGTCTGAAGAATTGACTTTATTTGATATAGAACTGAAGAGATGCCGATTGTTTAGAAGATTAGCAGGCGTAGTGAATCTCAGATAACAGAATAGTAAGAATGTTTCGTTCAAGACTCCATTTTTGATGGTGTATTTGGGGTTGTGAATAGATATTCTTGCTTTTGGTTGTTGACTTTTTAGCATCTTGGAACTGGGTAAAGTTCAACTGGGTTCTGTGGATAGATGACTTGTTATCATATTATCTCGTCTCGATTGTTTAATGATAATTGATCGGTTCGGGATTATTCATGATTCTTTGAGGTTGGTTTGGGTTTCTTCTTTTCGTTTATCGATTAGAGCTATTTCTTCTTGATTTTCCGTTCTTTTCTGTTATTTGTAGGGTTTCTGAAGAGCATCCATAAATATTTGAATATGATTTCCTTGATGGGTGTTTCCTCTTCTACTGAATTTCGATTTGATTTTCTAGAGTTCTAAGGGTTTAAACGCTCTGTTTTTCTTGTTTATCTTTTGACCCTTGGGTATAATAGGAATTGATCCGTCGATGATTGGTATCCTTTGGGTTTCTCATATCTCGGCATATTTGCTACAGGTAGATTTTGCATCGATTGATTGATTGTGGAGTTTTTCGACATCCTTCTAAAGGATACTAGGTGGTATATGGTGGCTTATTACTGCTATCTTCCTTCTCATCGCCAATATCATGCTATTTTCGCTTTCCTTGTTTTTATGACAATTATGGGTTTGTGATGATTATTTACGATTGCTTGATTATTTACAACAATCTCGAGCTATTTTAATAGGACTTGTTATCATTCCTCTTGATTTTAGGTAGTTGTTTGACTTTCTGTTTCTCTTCTTTGTTTTTTTTTTATCTCTGTTGCTTTTATTATCACATCTGGTTTCTCATTTCTGTGATTGATATTAACTTTATTTTTGCCATCGCTTATCTTCTTTGTTTGCCTTTACTACAATTTGTAAGATTCTTTCGGTACTCCATTTTGATTAAGTGCATTTTGTCGATCAACATCATCATTTTTTGTCGTTTCTTCGCATTGTCTTCTGTAATCTCTCTTTATTGATTCGATTTGTCTTTCTTGTTATCCGATTTTTGATTGTTGAGTTGTTTTTTTATTCATATCCGGTGTTGAACTTCAGTCTTGTTTGGGATTACTATTTCGTGATATTCATTTTTTGTCTCGTTTGGTCGCGGTTGGTTGTTATTCTTGCTCTATTCCTTGCTTTAATTTTTAGTCTCTTCCTTCCCTTTTCATATTCATTTAGTTTTGTATATTGAGCTTCACTGGTTCTAATTCAATGTCCTTTTCGTTTGTCCGTTTACTCAATGACCACAAATTTTGTTTCTCGGTTATCTACCCTTTGTTGTTATTCGTCAGTTTCTCATTACTTGATTAAGTTTTTCGTCAAATTATTTTTCATCGTCTTTTTCGTTGACTGACTTAATATTTCATTCATTTCTTTATTGCTTCCGTTTTGTGTTGGTAATTTCCTTACTATTTTTCTGCTTTATCTTTGTTATCGTTGTTTATCATTTTCGTCTTTCATCTGATTGTATTGAATTTTCCAAGTTTTAATTTGCTCTCCAAGTCTACTCTTGTCTCTGATTTCCTCGATGGCTTCAGTACCTCTTAATCGGTTTATTTTAATTTCTGATCCTGATCTGATCCTTGGTTTAAACTCGTCTATCTCTGTTGGTGCATTTAGTTTTCGAATGTTGGCCATCGTCGCTACAACTAAGCTTTACTGCTTGATATATTTGATTGGCTTCCATTTGATTCGTTTCTCCATTTTAACGTATTATCGCATCACTTGTCTTTCTCATTCCGCTTTATTCTTTGTCACATCGTCTGATTTTTAATTTGTTTTCGCTCCTCGACTATAATATTTATATACTACTTTTATATATTATCGGATATTATTATACTCATTCCATATAATATTTATATACTACTTTTATACATTACTATATAAACATGTCTATTATATACATTATATACACACTCCTGACTTTATTACTTCATCGTCTCCAAAGGGTCTACGCGCAAAGTGCGTGTCCCTTCGCATCTCTCGTCAGTTACTCGATATATATCGAACTCGCTTGGCCACTTGAGTGGTGCTGTTAGTGAGGGTGGTTGTCTTATTTCCTTGTATGGTACCGAATTTTGCTTTTTATTACTATCTCGGTTTTCTCCCTCTTCGTTATCATCTTCTTTTTTCCTGTCTTTGTCTTCATCGTCCTTTTTGTCCTGGTCTTTATTACATCGATCCTTCTCAATTCTTTTGTCCTCTACATTTATTTCTTTGATTATATCTTCATACATCTTGATTATCATTTTTCTTCCATTTCTAATGTCGTCAATTTCTTGTTTTCTATCGCTAGATTTTCGTTGTATCCAGTGCCATTCTCCTACCAAGGTTTCTAATTCTTCTTTTCTCGACCCTATTCTCTCAGGCTCTCTTTTATTGTCCGTGAATTTTATTTCTCCTCTCTTTAACAAAGCTTTTATCGTCTTTGGTAATGCATACTCGGAATTTATTGCTCTTTTTAGTAATATATTTTCATTGCTTTCGAATTTGCTTACGTCTATGATTTCGTTATCGGATTTTCTTTTTCTCCAATTGATCAGTTTTGCTGCTGCTTGATCGTATCCCCTCTCGATTGCTCCAAGGAGTGGGTTTAAATTTTGTCCTAATATTTCGATGTCTTCTTGAATTGCATTTATCGTAAAGAACTCTATTGCACTTGCTTCTCGCGACATCATAATATAATTTAACATCGTTTTTCCTTTATTGTCCTTCTCATTTAGGGTTGATCCTGTTTTTAATAACTCCCTCAGAATTTTCGTTGACATATCTCTTGAAAATGCAATCATCATGGGTGTTTGTCCTTTCTCATTTCTGATATTTGTTTGTTGTCCACATCGGTTCATTGCCTCGATAATTTCCATCGTTCGTTCTTCGTTTTCGCTTTCTATGGCATGATGTTGTGGTGTATTACCCGCTATGTCTATTATTGTGAATAATATTGGCATTCTTTTCTTTAAGATGCTGATTTCTGTTGTTGACTTTGAGCCTTTTGCGTAATTCGTGATTATCTTTGTTACTCCTTCTAATATCTCGGTGATATTCTTGTTTCTGGTCCATTTCGGCATTATTTCTTTAGTTATTTTGATTATTGTTTCCATCTGTTTCCAGTAATTCAATCTAGCATCTTGGATTTCGTTATATTCTCGTTTCTGTCTCGCCTGATTACTATAATATTTTGATTCTGTCTCTTTGCTGTTTGTGGCTCTAGTAACTTGTTTCGTCATGTCTAATAGGTTATTCTGCTTTCTAGTTGTTATGTTTTTTCCTGGTTCGTAGCTTGATTTGATACTTGTGTCATTCGCTGGCTTTATTCTGGTGTTGGTATTGATCTCATCTGGTTTCCTATTGCTTCCTTTCATTAGTCCCACTGTTCTGGATGGGTACTGAGTCTGTTTATTTGGAAAATTCAGAGCCATATGTCCCCATTTTAGACATTTAAAACATGTTTCGCGTCTTTTGTGACAAATATTATTTACGTGGCCTCTCTTCCCGCATTGTTGGCATATTTGATGTCGATAGCAGTCGTTCTCTGCGTGTCCCGATTTTTGACATGTTTTACGATATTCTCTGATATTTACGTCGTTAGCTTTCGTATTGATTGTCCAGGTACTTTCTTCGTTCGTTGTGGTTTTCCTAGTCGTGTTTTGTTGTGTATATTCATGCTGTATTGCAATTTCCTTTTCCAAATTTGTTGTTTTGCTGAGTTCTTTAATTACATCTTTTTTGGTCTCAATTATCAATTCACTGATTGTCTTTGATCTGTCTTGCATATTCAGATTTCTCCTTTGTTGCTTTTGGGTTCTCTTTTCGATTATATCTCCCTCTGAAATGTTATTAACCATTAAAATATCTATCACCTCTTGTTCGATTGACGCCACTCCTATTTCTATATTGTCTCCTATTGTTTGTATAGGTTTTGACTCTACGTTTATTTGAAGTTCCTCTTTCTTGACCTTTTCATTATTGCTTAGCCCTTGTTGTAACATAGTTATTTTCGCTTTCCTTATCAGTTCTCTTTTCGATTTTGTAGTAGTACCCTCTGATTTTGATATTTTGTTTTTTGTTTTCTGATATATTTTATCGCTGTTTTTGCTGCTTTTTCGTCGTCTATCGTTCTCTTCTATGGTGAATTCTTGTATTATCTTAATTTGTTCTTTGCTGCTCAATTCTTGCTCTGATTTTATTTTGACCTCTTGAGTTTCATCTTTCCTAATTACTTCATTTTCTTTGTCGGTAATTACTTCATTTTCTTTGTAGTTATTTATTATCATATCATCCTCGCTGTTGACAACACACTGCTCCGCAGTGTGGATTTCTTTTGTATTGACTTTTCTCGGCATATTGCTTCTACTTGATATTTGATTTCTGTTCGTCCATCTTTGTCGAATTTCCTGGGTTTCCTCTCTCTGTAATCTCTGCCATTCAATTTGTTGCTGTTCCGGATATTTTCTGGTCCATTGATATCTAACATCATTCATGTTTCGCCCCGTATTACTTCGTTGTATTTGATTGTTTGCGGCTATTTGTTGAATCATACTTCCTAATTGCTCAATTTCTTGTATCTGATTGCTTTGTGTACTTTGGTTATAATTGTTCGGTTTTGGTTGTCTCGATTTTCTGTTTCTTAGGCAATTTGCAGCAATATGTCCTTTTAGGTTGCAGTTGTAACAGGTTCTATTCTCGAATCTTGTGGTTGTCCTCATTATCGTCATATCTCTTAAATATCTAATCTCTTGTGTTGGGTAATTTTGTGGACTTTTCTCGAATTGGTTTGGTTTTTGTTGACTTTGCATTCTTCTCATTCGACAATTCTTTGACATATGACCAGTTTGATCGCAATTAAAACAGATTATCATTTCTTCCTCTACGTTCCGTGTAGGGTTCGTTAATATTGGTTGTCTGTTGATACTTTCTGTGCGAACTCTTCTATCACTTCCTTGGTAATTCTTTAATTGATAACCTCGGTCAGTTCTGCATCCTTCTTTTGAACAGGTATTACATACTGGATTGTAGCTCGCGTTGTTTATCCTGAAATAATTATTATAATTTATAAATTTACCTCCACTGTCTTGAATCCTCTTAACTGGCATATCGCAAATTCGTGATGGTTTTTTAATATATTGATTTGTTTGCGGGTAAATATCTTTCGTTTGTCTCGTTGTTTCCATTGATACTTTTATTGGTTCTGATACTTGATCTTTTAATTCGGTTTGATCATTTTCCCTTTCGACTCTTTCTTCAATTGTGGTTAATATTTTCTCTTCCCGTATGATTTCCGTTTCCATGTTTCAGCTATTTTTGTTTCAACTGTTTTATTTTCGAATTTCCAGTTTCCTTTTATCATATAAATCTTCTTCGTTGCATTTTCTTTCCGAATGCATCTCCTGTACATTTCTCTTTAAACTCGAATATATTGGTTCTCGGCTCCTCATTTCCGGTTCATCGCGTGTGATTTCGTACATTGTTGATTCTTTCAAATAAATTTCTGTTTCATCCGTATTTTACTTGGCAACTCTTGGTTAATTTCCTCTCGGAGTTTTTCCATCTCTTTACTCATACTTGTTTTCAACTGTATTGGAATTTCTGGTTCCTGTGATTTCACGTTGTTTCCTTTATCGGTTAACTTTTCCTTTAATTTATCGTATTCTTCGGTTCTGTTTTCAAACTTTCTAATCCTGTTTTAATCAATGATTCTGTTGTCTCTACTGTATTAAGTTTTCTATCTGTTGCTGCTTTCACTTTCTCTGACTTCCAATAAAATGGTCTGTTTTCTTTATCCTTGTTCTCCGTTCGTTTTGGTATATTCTCAGTTTATCTACTCAATGGTTTCCTTGATTCCGGTTTCTCGTTACTTGTTTTCTTGATTTATTTCTAGTCTATCGGCTATATTATTCGTCGTTTGCTTAATCTCTTTATTCCTTTGGTTTACTTGATCTCTTTATTCCTTGTCAATTATCTAAAATAAATAACACTTCTAGTACATATTATTATACATAAATTTCCACATTAATTTCACGTATTATTCTCATTGCTTCTCCTTATTTTAATTCTTTTCGCTACGTCAACTTCTTTATCCTTTTAATTTTTTTTTTTGTCTTTTGATTTTTAAGTTTATTTTGAATTATCTATAAATCGTATCAAGTATCTATAAATTATCTTTATAGTCGCATCAATTATCTGTATTGTCGTGTCAATTAACTATTTTTATCAAATAAATCATCACCATAATATCAATAATCGTCTCGTTAATTATTCTCCTTTATCTCTCCATAATTTGTCCAAAAAAATTTTTCCTTAATCTCTATGCGCTGGCGCTCTATGGGCCTTTTAATTAAATCCTCTAGTCTTTTTCCTTAAACTTTATCCGCTGTCGCTCTATGGGCCGTCTAATTAACTCATCTTGTCGTTTTCCTTAAACTTTATCCGCTGTGATCATTTTCCTTTTGATTCATCTCCCTTCATTTTAAATCTATTTCTCGCATCAATTATCTATCATCCTCATATTAATCTCGTATCAATTATCCTCGTATTAATATCGTATCAATATCTATCATCCTCGTATTAATCTCGTGTCAATTATCTATATTTTCATCAAATAAAATCGCAATAATCATACCGTCATTCAATCCATTAATTATATTTCCTATATCTCTTTATCATAAAATCATTTGCCTAACCTTTAATTGATGGCGCTATATGTGTCTTTATCTAAATCTTATTATCTTTTCACTGGCACGCTATGGCCTTAAATTTCTCGTCTTATCCGGCCTTCTATGGGCCTCTATAATTTATCCTCTCTATTGGCTCTCTATGGCCTTCTCTATTTACTCGGAGTTGAGTTTTCGTCAGTGACCTATTGGGTGACTTGTCCGATGGACAAGCTTGAGGCCTCACACTGACTTCTCAATCCATGGCGTCTGTTGGGAGCGCATTTGTCCGGTTACGCTTGCCTCACCGCCACTCGGATATCCGGTACTCGGTGTGGGATCCGGGTTATTGTACCGAACTCCTCGCTGGGTTAATAATCTAAAAAACATTTCCTCAGTACTCGGTGTGGGATCCGGGTTGTGTACTTCGGAGAATATAAAAGAATGGAAAAGCCTAGACGTTCAATCAAGTTCCAAAAGCGGTTTACTTGATTTCCCGAATAGTGAAAAGAAAAGGAAGAAAAATTTGGGCGCTGCAATTTTCTATTATCTCTGTCTACCGTCAGCCGCCCCGCGTCAGATTTCCAGCTCTGCTTGGCTGCCTCAATCTGATCCTTAGTAGGATCTTTCGAGTATGAACCATTTACCGGTTAGTTCACATCTCACCTACCGCTTGGTGTCCTCGATACTCGGTGTGGGATCCGGGTTGTGTATCGAGTCCCTACCCAGGTAAAAAATATTCTCGGTCGATACTCGGTGTGGTATCCGGGTTTTTGTATCGAGCGGTTCAGCGCCACTAGTCCCTTGGCTAGCAACAACCTGAACTCGACAGTCCGCCGCTGTCCTCTGGTGCCTCACCACCAGCTAGAGAAAAATGTTTCTAGGTACCTTTACGAGACTTTTTGGCTCTCTCACCTTCGGCGTCTAAATAATGTGCACATTTTTCAATTTTTATTTTTATTTTTATTTTTTTTTTTGGTTTCCCCCTCACTTTCCAATTCAAAAATTGTAGTAATCGCGTTGGTTTGTTCCCCAGAAGAGGTGATCAATCTCTCGCCAGAAACTCCCCAACATTTGCGACGGATCCTACTACCTTCCTCTCCTCGGGTTGATCAGGGTTCCCCATCGGAATAAGCGTACTATCGTTATGATAGCTCGGTTTTAAATCTTACTTTCCAGTATTAGTTCCATATCATATAATATAAATAACATTACAAAATACACAAAAAAAATGAGATGCATCGAAACTTTTACCATACCTTATGTGTGATTTTTCAGCTTTCACTGTTTAAGTTGTGTTTTACTTGTCCACTCAGAATTTATTTAACGGCTTTCATGAAGTGTTCGGCTTTTCCGGTATGTTTTACACCTTTCGGTTGCTATTGTTGTCTCGTTCATTATTATTAATAATCTCCACTCATCGTGCTCGTTTTCGCTCATCATTTTCCTCCGGTTGCTGACTATTATTTTCATAATTCATTATTATCTCTAATTCTTTATTTTCATTTTGAACAAGCATCATCATTTATTCATCTACGCTCATTTCTTACTATTCATTTCATTTACACCTGAACATTTCCTTTTATCTAAGCCTAAGTTTCTCCATCATTTGGATTATCTTTTCGTCAATTTCTCTAACTTAATCGATTATCTGTTTCTCATTTAATATCTAATTTGGCTTCGCTTAGCCTCATGTCTTTTGATATTCACACAACCGGTTTTTCGTTACTTCCGCTACAATTTCTCATTTCATAGGAGTAGGGGTTCGAAATCGTTGCAACCTTTTTTACGAAATTCCTTTAATAATTTTGATTTTTGTTTTTTATTGAACTACTTTTAATTAATTATTACTAAGTTTAAAATTATTTTAAATGACTTGTCTCGTCTAATTTCAACCAATATTAATTCGACAATTTCTAGTTTTCTAATTATCCTATATTCTAACCGCTATTCTCATACTTATCTAATTATTATTTATATGGTTCTTTAATTTATTTATACAATATTTACACGACCACCTTTTTTGTGGTTTCCCTTTTTCAAGTCGCTTTAACCCTCGTGGTTTCCACCTTTTCCCTGTTTTTATTACTTTTATTTTATTTATTTATTTATTTTTTATATTTTTATTCTTACTTCTACGGTTTTTGGATGATATTTACACGATGATTTCTATTGGTTTATACAACTTACCCATAATTTTATTTATGGTTTCTTGTTTCCTTGATTTCTGCTTTACAAATATTAATAATTTTATCCCCACTTTCTTGTTGAATCGTTTCATTTTTGAAATTTTATGCATCTAGTATTTTAGTTTATTTACATTTATTGATATTTTCCTCTCTTATTACAATACTCGTCATTCAGGTGGTTTCTAAACTGGTGTTTTTGTTCCTTCGTATTTTCATCATATTTTGCATTCTCTATTTTTCCTCATCCCGCCATTTTTGATAAACTATGCTCATGTATTTTCTAAGGTTATCTGTTATTGTTTTATCTGTTATGATTTTGTTATTCCCTTTTGCAAGTTTATTTCATATTATTAGAACCTCTAAGATACCTTCTATCTTTCCTAATTCATTTGTAACGATACTATCTACTTTTCATAGATTTCCAGTAAGCTGTTGTTTATTTCGTGAAACTATCTAATTTTTCCTGTTGATTTTTCTCCGCATTTTGCCATTAATCTTGACGGTGTTCCTGTCCCTCATGACACTCATATTCTGGTTGCTCTTAAGTGAATTTATTTTCTACCGTTTATAAAATTCATACTATGTGTTTCTATTTTCTATGTAGACAAACCGGTCATTTTTCAAAGTTTCTGTCAATATTTTTCATTGTTATCTCTCCGCGTTTTGGTGAAATTCCGTCCCAACATTTATTGTTTTTGATCCTTATTTGTTTCCATCTAGAACCGTCATTCATGCTCTGTTGAGGGTGCTCCTGAGATTATTGGTAGTTTCCTAATTTTCCTTGAAATTTGTTTTCCGTTGTACAATAATCATTAAATTTCAGCTTTGAATGATCAAACAAAGGTTTCGTTTCTTATTTCGCACTGATCTTTTCTTTCTGTAATTCTTTCATTCGTTAGTTTGCTTTCCATCTAGATGCATTGGTCGTTTTTCATAGTTTCTGTTTTATTTCTTCCTGCAACTGTTTGAAATATCGTCTCAGTGGTTACTTTCAAATGTCTTGCTTCTCCCGTTTGTTAGCCGCTAACTCGTTTTAAATATTTCTTGGTTGATGTTTTTACGAATTATTAGTTGTCCAATGTCGTATCAACTTTGTCCTGCTTGTTATTGTTTCTAACTGAAATCTGTATATTGTTCTCTTTGTTCATTGCTGAGTCCCCAACTTTGTACTTGTCGAGTCATTTGTTTCATTTCGTTTTGTAGAAAAATCCATCGTTTTCCATAACTTTCCGCTAATCTCTCTTTTTCTTATGGTCCCCAGATTTGTATGTGGTATCTAGTCATTTATTTCATTGCACTGTTTTTCTTATTTTGTAGCCAACTTGATTGTTTTCCATCATTTGTTATTAAGCTCTATTCTTTGGCAAAATGTTGTCCCGACGTTTTCTGTTTTTTGCATCTTGTATTTTCTGGTCACTTTCTGTTGTTTCTTAACTTAATTGTTTTGATTCTTCTCAATAACGAAGCTGAGCCCCAAATTTATATTTGGTGGGCGAGCCATTTGTTTCATCACCATATTCTCTCGCTTTGTAGAGATATCCATCGTTTTTCACAATACTTTCTCTTTTCCCATTGTTGTCTCTCTGGAGTTTAGTAAAATGTTGTCCCGACATTTTCTTTGATTGATTATTAGATTTTTACTTCGGTTTTAATAAAGTATTCATAATTCATAAATGGTTTTTTATTATTGTCGAAATTTTTCCGGCCCATAGCCAAAGACACATCACAAGTTAGTAAAATCAACATATTATTCGAATTCGTGTAAGTGCGTGGAATGTCGCCAGTGATTCATGTCCGTGAAGGCCCGGCGTGCGGAACGCAGGAGCTGGAACGTCAATATTATCCCGTATAGAAGAAATAAAGAAATGGTCTTTTGGCTACTTCCTCGTCTCTCGTTTTCTTTAAATTCGACCTAAATTATTCTACACACGGCTCAAAATCACCACACCGAGTAGTCCAGTGGGCACTCATTAACTATAATATGAATACAATGCGCCTAAGGTCAACCAAGGGGAAGGTAACGGGGTAATAAAAAAATGAAATCGTTGTTGTGAATCTAAAATAACTGTAAATCAAAATTGTTAGACGTTTGCAAATGACTAAAAGAAATAAACTATGACTATGACCCCTCAACCGTCAATATAGACCTAAAAAGCTTCGAAAAATTAGGACACTATTACGAATTTTTGACATATCCGCTCTAATAGAAGATGAATGAACTTTAAATTATAGATTTTGAGACATTATTTCGTATTAAAATTGATCAAATAGCGGAATGCCCACCCCGATATAATATAGAAAATCGAAATTAAATTGAAGAAGGAATAACATTAACCCTAAAATAGCCTGGAGAATTAACTCTCTAAAATAAATAATAAAATAATTCAATGAATCTAAATCCCAGACACTGTACATTCAACGCCGATAAAATTTCCGAAAATAAATGCGGTAGTGGTTAGCATCAAATAAAACTATTAAGGAGAGAGGAGTAGGAAAAACCTTACTCGCCACGATCTTCAGGACTACGACTATGAAACTAAGATCAACAAATCTGACCTAAAAATTTAGTGACATAAACACAATAGCTTGAAAATTCCATAGTCTGCCGTAGCTGTAGTAAAATCAATAAATTAATATCATCACTAGTCCAGGCAATGTCCAAATTTATAGGAACGTAAATTGATGAGAGAAGGTAATCATGATATAGTAACCTCAATTTAATACCTCCAAAGTAAATTAAAATTAGATAAATTTAAAGCCTAATTAAACCTTGAATAAGACAATCATTTAATTGAGGCCCTGCAACCACCTAAAAGAGTGACAAACAAAAAGGTTTCCATAAGTATTCACGATGAGTACGGAGAGGTAATGCGAATCATTATAAATTCCTGCGGTAAGACAAGAATTTAATAAAATCTTCTTTAATAAGCCAAAGTCCAACAAACTTCTGATTGATAGCGAACAAAAATAATGATCAGTATAGACAAAAATAATGATAACACAGCCAAATGTTGAGATAGAATCCATATTCATCGAACGAAGATAAGTTAGATCTGAGCTCGTTACTAAGGATCATTGGAGTGAATCAATATCATCATTTCCAACGACATCTTCTCGCATCGACCACGGCTAAAATAATACACTCATATTAATTCATCATGAACACAATTTAGTCACAAACCCTCCCTTGAGAAATTTGTAGTTCAAAGACAATCTTGCCAAAATCGTCGTTACCGGGAATCAAATCTTCCATTCCACCAATGTTTATCTATTAGGGATTGCTAATCTTACATAGAGTTAACCAACCCGGAAACTCTAGCCTTGAACAAATCTTTCCGAGCAGAGGGAGCCTCGCTAAAAATCACTTATCATCTAAATAAAAGAGACATTTGCAATAGAATAATTACGAAATTTATCTTACCACGACCCGTTAAAATTGTGAGTGTTCATCAAGAGTATCGAATCTATATAAATAAATATCAATTACCGGATCGATGCACCGGAATGTCGTAGACAGATAATTTTCTCGCTGTCTAGACACCCCAGCTAGTATGCCATTCTATCACATCACCAAGCCTAGCGGAGACAAAGGCTTGTAGAAAGATCGACAAGTTATTCCATGCACATGGCTCAGTACTACATCGGGTAAGAAAAACAGGTGTGAATAAATACATCATACACATCCACAGACAACACCCACCAATAGTTCGATTATATAAGTGTTGGGCCAGCACACTAATAGCCTTGAGAATTGTTTAAATGCATCAGTAATACAGCACGAAAACCCAGCACCAAGATAACTTAAAATACAATATACAACACCAATTAAACACTTTAAAATCTGAGAGAATATAAATAAATATAAAATCAAAAACATAAAAATAAAATTAAAATAATAACAAAATGCACCAAGATTCGCACGATACCTACACAAATATAACAAGAAAACACAACAAATTCGACGAAATTGAAAAAATTAATAAAAGTTCATTAAAATGAAATTTAAATCGAAAATTTGAATTAGTAATAATTCAATAAAAATCTTAAATAAAAAATTATAAAAATAAATCAAAAAAATAATAAAATTAACGAATAGAATTTACTAGAAAATAACAAGGTCGAATTTTGTTTTACTGCATCAAATTTCACACGCGA
This sequence comes from Schmidtea mediterranea, assembly GCA_022537955.1. NCBI lineage: Eukaryota > Metazoa > Platyhelminthes > Tricladida > Dugesiidae > Schmidtea > Schmidtea mediterranea. Next base: position 10,120,513 of record CM039681.1, read on the forward strand.
GAAAAATAGGTATAAATACCGATGTGTTTTCACAAATTTTCAGTCTTATTTTGCAGAGAAAAATTTCATTATAGAACTGTATAACTGGTTGTATAACTGGTTGAGAGCCGTGCATTCAGGCAATTAACACGGGTAAGTGTTTTGCCTGAACACGATCACTCTCAACTGGTGCAATATTATTAATTGATTTTTTCGAAGAGAATTGATGGGTAATTTTTCAATTGAATTTATGTATGACTTTTCAGATCGAATTGATGGATGATTTTGGTTTTCAAATTGAATTTATGGATAATTTTGGTTTTCCAATTGAATTTATGGATGATTTTTTTGAATCAAATTTGTGGGTAATTTTTCAATTGAATTTATGGATGATTTTTCAGATTAATTTTATGGATAATTTTGTTTTTCCAATTGAATTTATAGATGATTTATCGAATTAAATTTATGGGATTTTCGAAGTAAATTTTATGGAATGGATACAATGAATTTCAAATGTATGTGGCCGATGTAATATGCTGAATAAATATTTTATATCTACAGCCTTAGTGCATCGAAACTTTTATTCCAAATGCTATGGTAAATTATTATTTGTTATTCCTTTTCCGGCCCACAGCCGACACATAACGCAAGAAAGCAAAATCTACATAGTACAGATGCATGTAAGTGCGTGGAAAATCGCCAATGATATGTACCCGTGAAGGTTCAGCGTGCGGAACGCAGGAGTTGGAACGTCAATATTATCCGTACATAGGGGAAATTGGAGGGTAAATGAGTAGTCCCTTGGCTACTCCTTCACCATCCGTTTCCTGTAAAATTGACATAAATTTTTAACAACAATCGGCTCAAAATCTCTAACACCGAGTAGTCCAGTGGGCACTCATTAACTATGAAATGAACATAAATAGATCTTAAGGACAAAAAGAGGGAATGGGTAGCGGGGAAAATTGCGAAATCGTTGCAACAGTTAAAATGAATAGCCATCGGAAAAAGATTAATCCGAACGACCAAAATCATGAAAAATAATGTTTTTAAATAAAAATTAAAATAAATTGATTTGAGTTAAGGCGGAAAATATGATCGGGACGCTGCTCAGATTTTCCGAACTAATTCAAATACTTAACAAAAATAGTAACGCAAAAATGGAATGCGTAAAATAAGGGCGGAACGCTGCTCAAATTTTCCGAGTCAATGAAAATACTTTGTCGAAAACTGTAGAATAGGGATGAACCGTAAAATAAGGGCAGAACGCTGCTAAAATTTTCGAATTTACAAAAATACTTTATCGAAAACCGAAAAATATAAATGGACTACGGCTAATGTTGTATACCCATAAAAAATTTTAACGCTGAGGAATAAGGACGGATCCCTACAAAATCTTAATAATAATAACGATAATGATAAGGGTAATGATAATAATAATAATAATAATAATAATAATAATAATAATAATAACAATGGTAATAATAATAATAATCATGGTATTTGTAGTAATGATTGATAATAATTATGATAACAATAATAATAATAGTAATACTCATAGTAACAATAACAATAAATATAATGGTAGTTATAGCTATAAAAATATTAATAAAGGTATTAGTAGTAACAATTAATAAGGGTAATACATATAATAGCAACAATGATAATGCTAGTAATATTAATGGGAAACACTGTAGTGATAATAGGGATAAGGGTGAAAGATATAATGTGGGTGTATTTAACATAACAAAGGGTGTACAGGCCAAAGAATAATCATCAGCATGGACAACGATAAGAAGGACTATGGGGAATGGACATAAAGATAAATGATATAAGAGTATAGGTTAACATTTGAAGGAGATAGGAGAATAATGGGACCTAAGAATCAAAAGCGAGCACAGGTCTTCTATCGACAGCTCGTGAACCCGAGGGTTGTCCGAGCAACTATAGTACTAGCACATGGTACTCAATTTTTGCGGACAATCCACCACTTGAACACATTACCAACGTTGCTTAGCAACGGGTGCCAAGTGGATCAGAATCATTTTGTATGGCGTTACGAGGGCAACTAGAAGGATAAGCAAGATTTGAAACCCTGTAACCCACCATAAGATAAGGTCAATGTTTCTGGTCAGTTAAAAAATTTGTTTTGACAATATCACAAAAATGAATCCACCTCACGATTGCACCAACGGGGACATCTCGACCGGGATATCCAGTGGGGAAGTGATGCAGAGTTCAAACCCACAGATTGAAGGTAAAGTTTCGTTACGATTTTAAATTCTAAATTCCCGACTTTGAACCTTTAATAATTGTATGAGAAATTAAAACTGATAACAATTTAATTTTAATAGATCTTTAATAATTGTACAAGAAATTAAAACCTATAACAATTTAATTTTACTATGTATCTTTGATAATTATATAAGGAATTAAAACTATTAATGATTTAATTTTTAATATTTGTGATTTGTTAAAAGTGATGAATTTGGACAGCTAATCTTGTTAACTTTGCTTATCTGCGCTCATTAGGATGAATACCTTACTGGATATTTTTTTTGTTATTAATTTGAATCCTTAGGAATCGATTGTAAAGGGAATAGGGGGCATGGAAATACTCTAATTTTCTTCAATTAGGTTTAAACAGCGAAAGATTACATACAAGTCATTTTTATTTATAAGTAAGCTGCCACGACCCACAAAATCGATCGGCTTCATTGTGGATTCGAGAATTTATATATAAACGCTACGAAATATAAGAATGTTAGTGAAAATCAAAGGACATGGTGAAATATCAAGCCATTTCTTAAACCTCTTAGAGATAATTATAGTTGATTTTCATAGCCCTATCATATGCTAAACCATTAGAGTTTAAAGCAAGAGTCTACTTACGATATACCATTTTCACCCCATCTAGTTTTCTCTTCATTCCATAATTAAGAACGTTACCAAGCGACCAAATAGGTAAAAAATCTAGTATAGCATAACAAAAATGATTTTTCCTTTGAATTAATATAAAGGGACATCTAAAATGTCCAACGTGGACGTTAAATTTACTAAAATGCGTTTGTTTATTCTTTCCTTATTTAATTATCGATATCATATGGAATGGTAATTATTAAACGGTCGTCAGACGGTAAGATAAATAGAATAACGTGAGGTTGTCACCCACCGACGTATTCATAACCCATACAGCAAGGTTGTGGAGGTTTTTCTTTTTGAGATGTTGGAGATGGAGAATCGGACTATATCAGGGATTCAAGGCCGGTAACAATTAAATTTAGGAAGGAGGACAAGGAACCCCGATATCATTTTTTTTCTCCACCAATAATAAGTATTTTGGGAACTATAATAAGAATTCTAATTTTCGGTGACAGTTATTGAATTATGATGACAGAACGTATTTGATTATGATTATGTTCAGAAAAATCAGGACCTTTTATTTGGGCCCCAACACACGTTGCGGAGCAGTGGCGAAAACAATGGGAACGTATCTGGAAGGAAAAATACCCAGATATGCCCCAACCCGGAAAGAATCAACAGGACGCCAGACTCATGGTGGAGGACACTAGGAGGCAATTAATGCAGAACAATCAAAGATGTGGACCAAGTCCGGCCCAAGATATCCACGATCGGGCCCGATCACTTCTGGCACGTCTCGAAGATCACCAACGCATAGTCGATCGCCATGTGATCCTGGCCAGGAAATATCTGGCCAACGTGGAGGACGACATCGCGGCCGGAAGGATCGCAGGCTGCTACCCGTATGTATCGCCGCCCAGATCCAGACCGGTCCGTAATACGAAGCGGCCCGTATTCGTATACCCGGGCTACTCCGCGGAAGACGGAGTGAAAAGGTTCCTCGAAGAGCCCTGATCTCACTGAACTATTAGCTATGGACCTTTTAATTTTGTATGAATGCGATTTTAATAAACGACTGTTAATTAAGATTTCTCTTGTTAATTGTTTCATAGTGTAACTTTACAGATTTATTTTTTACAGTGTTATTTTTATTGCGATAAAACAAACTTTGACCTTGAAATTATTTGTGTTATCTAAATTAAATATTTTTTATTTCCTTAATTTAAATTGGCAATTTATTTCCTAATTTTTTAATTAGATTTATTCAGCCAAAAATATTTTATTTTTACTCATTTAATTCATTAATTTTTTACTTGTCGTTATTTTCTATGTAAATTTCGTGAGGTTCTTGATGCATTTTGTATTTATTTTACTTTTACATTTTTTGATTTTATATTTTTATAGACCCTAGGAAAAGAAGGTATTTTGATCGAGGAGGATAAGTTTGAATGAGCTTTGTACAGACTTAAACAAATTAATTACATCCAGTACACCAGCACTATATTAAATGAATAATTCTTTTTATTTTACTTTTTAATAGAATATTTCTTATTGAAAATATTCCGTTTTATGGGTTCGCTGCTAATTTTTATGAATTATCCATTTTGCGATCACATTTTATGTTCTCTTGTTATTTTTATGTTCATTTCGTGCTGATCTTGATGCGTTTTGTTATTATTTTAATTTCATTTTGTTTTTTATTTTTATTGCATGTTTCTCATATTTTAAGGTTGTTAAATTGATGTTCATGGGTTTGATTTTAAATCTGCATGCTATTTTTAATTCATTCAAACAAAATTCAGTGCTGGCCCAACATAAATAAAAGCAATTTTAGTCTGATTTCATATACGGACTAATCAATTCACTAAATATACCTACTGAAAAGCAAGGCTACAAATCGATATCTGCACACTAACACTGAAAAAATCAATCTGTCAAAAAATTTGTGAAAACACATCAGTATATATACCTATAATTTGACCTTAACCTTGTGTGTTATTTTTATTTTGATAAAACAAATTTGATTTTCTTTATTTCAATTCATTTAATTAATTAATTTTCTACTGTTATATAAATTGTCGATTTTTGGTCAAATTTTCTTGTTATTATTTTTTTTAGTAAATTTTGTGTGGTTCTTGATGCATTTGGTATTTATTTTATATTTATTTATGTTCTCTTAAATTTTAGGGTGTTTAGTTTATTTTGTTTTTTAAGTTATCTTGGTGCTTTAGGGTTTGTGTTCTTGTGTTGTTGTCCAACAGCAGATAAAACTCACGAGATATAGAATTGAACTCGAATGATCCCCAACGAATTTATTTTCCGAAAACTTGGCAAGTACTAAAAAGGTGCTCCATTAATTAAAGTACAATAAAAACCCGAACTGGTAAAATTTTTCTCAAAATTCAATTCCACATTTAAAAGTAAAAACTAGAATTAATTTATTAAAATTCAAAAGGCACATTGCAAACAATACAAATCATGGGCAAAATAAAATTAAAAGACTTCTTGTTTTATTGAACAACATAATTTACAATAGAAGCAATTTAATATCCACTAAGGTAAAACTGTATTGAATATGCAACAGATATCCTCATCATCCTCCTCATCATCATCAGCATCTCATAAATATATATATATACATACACATATACACACACAGTGTACGCATGTGCATATATAACAGTGATCGATAATATATTTCAGGACGACGTCAATTTCTTTTGGTTAAATGCTGAATTTGATTTAACTGAATGTTTTTTAATCAATATGTTATTATTCGGTTGTTCACTGTCGTCGACTGGGACAGGTTTGAGATCGTCAACGGTCTCAATACCAGTTAATGGATTATGATAGTTGAGAGATTGTTCGAGAATCTGACAAGTATTGACAATAATCGTGTTACTACTGTTGTTATCGTTACTACTAGTCCTCTCATCATCATCACCATCATCATCATCAATATCATCGTCACAGTGGAGTTGTTGTTCGTTAGGGGAAAATACAGAGGATTCGGTTTTTATATTGCAATCTGAATTCAGAATGAGTTGTTGGGTTAGGGCATTTGTAGTGTCATCTGATAAATGGTGGTTACTAAGACAACTGCTGCTGCTAACGCCGGCGGCTCCGTTGACGTCTTGGTTACTACTGTTAACATTTCCACTAACGTCAGCTAAAACACTGGACTCCTCCTCGACGCCTTCCATTGGTTCCAGTTTCCCCGAGTCTGTCCAATTACAGTCAGTTAAAATAATTTGACTTCTACCAGGAGAATGTTTGTCAAGTTCCCGGGACAATTCAGAGATTGTCGATTTCGCTATTGCCAGCTGTTGCTGGAGCATGAATATGCTCGTTTGGAAACATTCAGTTTCACAGTCCATTTCTTCAATTACGTTCTCATATTCTAGAGGCAACACGCGATTTATGCAGAGTTAATGTCATATTTTCCAATTTATATTAATAATAATAAATCTTATTAATAAATAATAATAATAATAATAAAAAATAATATAAATAATAATAATAAATAATAATATTAATAATAATATATCTTAATAATAAATAATAATAAAAAATAATATTAATAATAATAAATAATATTAATAATAATAAATCTTAATAATAAATAATAATAATAATAATAATAAAAAAAATAATAATAATAAAAATAATATAATATAATAATAATAAATATTAATAATAATAATAAAAAAATAAAAATATAATAAGAAAAAATAATAATAAATAATAATAATAATAATAAATAATATTAATAAATAATAATAAAAATAATAAAAAAAAAAAAATAATAAAAATAATAATAAATAATAATATTAATAATAATAAATAATATTAATAATAATAAATCTTAATAATAAATAATAATAATAATAATAATAAAAAAAAAATAATAATAAATAATAATATAATAATATTAATAATAATAATAAATATTAATAATATATAATAAGAAAAAATAATAATAAATAATAATATTAATAAATAATAATAAAAATATTAATAATAATAAAAAATAATATTAATAATAATAATAAATAATAATATTAATAATAATAATGAATAATAATAATAAAAAATAATAATAAATATTAATAATAAATAATAATAAATAAAATTATTATAAATAAATTAATAATAAATAATAAAGTTTTGCGGTTTGCCTCCAAGTCAGAACATAATGCAAAATTGAATGGAAAGCAGTAACGTGAAGATGATATTGTCTAATCCTCCATTAACGAACTGATGCAAAAATAGATTTATCGTTATTAGAAATATTCAGGAAATGAAAGCGATATCAAAAATCTTTGAATGATTATTAATAAGATCAAGACCGAAAAGAATCCTTTCGAAATTAAATGGAGAAAGTCCTCGAATGAAATTCATTATTGATAACTTGTTGTCAAATGTCGTCTTATTGCCAAGTTGCGGTGACCTCAGTGAAAAAACCAGTCGGATTAGGAGTAGTATAGCGATCCCTTGGTACTGTCACGATTAACAGTGATGATATGCGACGAATCTAAAATGGTTGAAAACGCGAGCAATCGAAACCGATTCGTTCCAAGTAACACAAAAAGGTGGTAATCAAGTTCCCATAGATATTAAATAACATTTGTATCCAGCTCACTTGTGAGCTCTTAGTGTTACTCATACGATGCTTCTGATTGGCTAGCAACATAAGGTATTAAATGGTAACCGCCAATCACGGCCAATCAGATTATTGCATTACATTTCATTTTAAAAAGAAAATTCAGTCAATTTGGGAATAATTCATTGAAAAAATCAAACGATTCAAGAAAGAAAAGATTTCCCGTATACAAAGCTGCAAATGCAAGATACCTGTGAAAATTATCGATTATTTCTATGCTACAAGGAGTTTACAGTCGCTATTGGGAATAAGTGTGAAACTGAGCGAGAAAAATCACCTGTTAAGCATTTTATTGGCTGTTGTAAATGATAACCTGCTTGATTTTGAGTATTAATTTAAGTGAAACCGAAGCATATTCAGGATGTATTGCGGGGTTCCATGCGTCCCACTGGCAATATATCCCTTCCATCCCAGCGACAAATCCTGAAGCCGCTCCCGGATTATATATGGTTCATTAGATTTTAAACCATCATCATAAACTTCAGGGCAAAAACTTCCCAGTGTCCAATTAACAACCGAAAATTAGCTTTTATCACCCTTTCGACACCTGTAATGTTTCCAAGGTCTAACAGGTTTCGTTTTTAAGGAAAATAGTGCTAAAATGCCGCATTTGTCGAGTGTTTTTCTTTATTAGTCTGTCAATTGCCCCAATCATTATATAATACGTGTTGTGGACTAACCAATGTTCCTTTATTAAAATTCCGATACCCGCCCCCCCCCTTAAAGGCCTTATCGACAAAAAATAACAAAAAAGCTCCTTGAAACCAACAAGTTTAAATAAATTTATTGAAAAATCCATAAATTAAACCAACAATAAAAATCTTTTTAGCCCCACCCAAAAATCAATAAATCCAAATTTTTTTTTAAATTTCATTTTCAAAATATTTCTCATAAAAAGTTTGCATTTTACCAAATTTAAATTATCAAATATAATTCATTTAACGTTTATTTATCGAAAAATCTTTAATTTTAAATAGAAATTTAGTAATTATTAATATACAATAATAAAAATAAATATATTTTCAAAATTTTTACCGCTATTCGTTTGCTTTAATTCCTCAATCAAAGTTCGTTTCATTGAAATTTCACTTTCCAATTTAGCAGTTCGACCACTTTGATTCATTTTACCCAACTCTTCATTTTCCTGCAATAATACGCGCATTCTTGTCATCATCCGCTTACCTGTTTGACTGAATGAAACTCACAGATAATAATCCAATCACAGAATGTAAATTATTCACCTATCTGGAGTAAACTTCCAAGCCTGCAAATCATTTTGAGTTTGTTCCAACTTCTCATTTGCAGCTTTCATATCTTTTTTGATTCGTAGAAATACTACGTTCACAGCTGGATCTAAACCCATGCAGCGTAATTGTTGATTGCATGGATTCATCACAGCCTTCATGTCTTCAATTTGGGCCTATGGTTAAATTTGAAGTATTCAAGTCAAATTTAAATTTATTACTGATAAATCGGTAATTTCTTGCTCTTTGTGAGCTAGATTTGCTAAAAGAACATGTTCCAATTTATCCAATTCTCTGTTTTTGATTTCAATTTGTTCTTCTAAAAATAAATGAAAAATAAATGAAAAAATACTTAGTAATAACGAACTTAATTTATTGTTTTCCTTAAAAAGGACACTATTTTGATCTTCTAACGAACTATTCATAAGAAATCTGCTAAAATTTAAAAGTTATTAGTTAAACATATAATTTAAGAATTTATTAAAAATAATTAGTAAAAATCATTTAAATGAAAATTTGTGTTAAATTTGATCAAACATTTCACAAATTTACCGAATTATATTTAAAATATATAAAATTAATAAAATGGCAACAAATATAAAATGGCGCCAGAAATTTTAAGTTGATAAATATATATAAACAATCAAATAAATTGTGTGGACATTAAACTTTAATACATTTATAATTAGATGTTTTGATATTATTAATACTTATTAATTTTATATTATAAATTTTAGTATAACAGAAAAAATATTTATATTTCAACTATAATTTACATAGAATTCATGATGTATTTAATTTTTATAGAAGTGAATGTAATTTTGTAAAAAATGTTAAAATCTATGGATTTTTATAACAAATATTTATTTATTAAGTTTGTAGAAAGCATACATACAACAGTTACTATTTAACATTGAGAACTATAAAATACACATTACCAGTTACATTATGACGTCTGTTGGGCAAAAACTGATAAAAACCCTTTTCTTTTATTTTTGTTTAGCCAGCACGATAACGCCTGTGTGGTTTTGAGCAGAAAATTTAAAATTAGTTAAAAATGGAAATTTAAGACAAATAAAATAAATAAAAATTTAATAAAAATGGTGGGTTACAGGGTTTCATATCTTGCTTGACTTTCCGGTGACCCTAGTAACGCCATACAAAATGTTGCTGATCGCCACTTGGCACCCGTTGCTAAGCAACGTTGGTAATGTGTTCAAGTGGTGGATTGCCCGCAAAAATTGAGTGCCATTGGCTAGTACTATAGTTGCTCGGACAATCCTCGGGTTCACGAGCTGTTGATAGAAGACCTATGCTCGCTTTGCTCGGTCCCTTACGTGAAAATGCGAATTAAATTTAGACTGATTAGTGCAGATGATTTCGAGTCTACCCCACTAAGACTGAATACATGAGAGTTGATTTATTTAACGAACAAAGGACATGCATATCAATGATAAGTTAAGTTGATCGACTTGACGCTTGTGCGGCTCGGCGTCGGGCCCGTTCCTTGCGTCCCGGCCGGCGGATGGTTGGTTGGATGGCTGTCGACTTTGAGCTTGGTGCGGCACCATCAGCGACGCGTTGACTTGGCAGTTGGGAAGGGGCGAAGATGAGCGGATACGTTACCGCTTCCCCTTCCCGACAGGCTGCTAGGGCAACCTCTAAACCCCTGACCTGTGTGCGCAGACTCCGATTGAACTGGCGTTCTTCGGCCCAGCCCTTTTGAGCTGCGGTGAGTCGTTGATAGAGTATCTTCGTCCGTTTAGGGTCTAAACAGGTCGCCTTGACCTGCTGCACCTCGCGAGTTAATTGCAGGACCTGACTGAGTAACTCTGCATTCGTCTGCCTCGCGCGGTCTAGTTCGGTCTGTAGGATCCTTAGAGAGGACATCACTGTAATTAAATGGGTTAATGCAACTTCAATTTATGATTGGTCTATTTGAGTAATCTTTAATTTTATCAAACAAATCAAAAGTTAATCCCAGTTATATGAGAGAAAAGAAAACGCACAAATTCTAACTATTAATCATCAATCATTACATCAAGTTGTTTCTGTTCTTTTAGTTGTCTGGGCCATACCGCTCTAGACTTCGCTTGAGGGCTTCTACAGTGTATGGTCGCCTGGTGTCTCGAACTGGGCGGTGTGGATAGGCGACTGCGATTCGCCCGGCAAGGATGTCCTCCATCACGTTTGCAAGATACATCCTTGCCTTGACTACTTGCAAATCCACCCGCTCCTGCACTCGCTCCCATTGGGTGAGGAGATCCTGTGCGTTGGAAAATATCTCGGCAGCTGGGTACTGTTGTCTTTCGGGTTCCTGCGAGTTGTTATTCAGACCCAGTGCCCTTCGAGGGATAGGGTAAGGCCATTGTAATCGAAACTTGCTGATGACGTCTGTGGCTTGTGGGGCCTTTCTCGGGTACTTTGCGTTAATTGCCTGGGTTGTAGTTTGATTGCGTGACATGATCTACAACGATATTAAGGATAAATCATTTGGTACGTAGAGTTTGCAATGAACTTTATTTAACCTGGCTACATGGGTTGATGGCCGTTAATTAATTGTATAAGCACCATGGCGAAAAAGTTATTAACGTCTATCGGGATTCGTGATGGTTATGGATCGTTCCGAAAATCGTTAATTGGAAGATTCGAGAGGGTGAAGTAACCTAGTAGTTTGGGACTCAATATCTGATGCGGGAATACTATGAATAGGGGTGATTATAATTAGGTAAAGGTTTAGGTCTTAATTGGAACTGAATTATGAGGGTGATCATTTATTACGGATTTATAATATCATGCTTGAATTTATTTATTTACAAAAAAAAATGTTTCAGATCGATAGGGCGCGTTTCCGTTGGTTAATTTTTGCACGTTGTTAGTGATGATTGACCGGATGTCCGGTCAGATGGGGACGTGACTGATCGTCGGTGGTCTTTAGACTTGGTATGAACTTAGTCCGGATGTTTACTATTTAGCGTTGTTGGTGCAATTTCCGTCATAATTCAGCATCCGGCGTATTTTCGCTGTTTGGTCGATTGGATATACTGCTAGATCACGACATCTACTAGTTTTTAACGCGTTGGAATCTTGGTTGCATTTACTCGATTTATGTTCTAACTTTTTGGAATGTTTTACTACTTCACTCTATCGGGATTTTAACTTCATCGACATGTTGGTGGTACGTCTATTAGCGCCATTGGATTTTACTAATGCTAACATTATCACTCTGATATTATCAATTTTCAAGGCTTTCATGTTATGGGAGGTAAGCTAATTTTCGGTATGATTTTATTTGATTTATTTAATACATTTTTAGCCATTGGGTTTAAACAAATATTATCGTGAAAATGATTTGGTTCTTTCTCACCGCGACTTAAGCTATTCCTATCAATGTCGATTGAATTTAAAAATGCTGCAAAGTTTTGTAACTCCTTTAACAGTAATTTTGTGTCAATAAACTGCTGTTCAATTTTTTGGTTACAGATTTGTTTAACGTTACAAAGTTTTTTGTTTATAACTTACCCATTTTCATCCTATAATCATCGTATTTCAAATTCGAATGACTTAAGTTAAAAATTACCTTAATGAATTATCTAAAAGGAAATGTTCAACTCGAGGATTATTTAATTTTCATTAGCAATTACACAAATTTTAAGCGATGAGTTGATTTGGTTTCAATTAACTAGAACTGTGGTTTAAAGTGACGAATTACTTTTACTTTGATGGACGAATTACCCTAGGTTAGCCACTGAATTTATCCACGAGTGAATTTACTATTAATCTATTTTATTTACTCTAATTTTTGCTCCATGAATTCATATTAATTTACCGAGAACTTTATTTACCGAATCAGTACATTTTACTACTTTTAACTTACAAATACCTTCAATTTACTTCAACGATTTATGTCAATTACAATCCCTCGAATAAAGTATTTTAAACGATAGTCTAATTATCCTTTAAATTGTTTCATTATTTTTAACCAAAGCTACATTTACCTTTACTTGAAGGTTTATCGGGTTATTTTATTCACATTACTCTAATTTTATCAATCAATTACCTTAATTTTAACTAATGCAATGCCTATTTTTTCCCCGTAATCGTTAACTAATTTTAATTGAATCAATAACTACCTTTTAAGAGATTTTACTATTTTATTTATTTTAGCATACCGATATCAATTTACTTCTATTTTATTTATCTCAACGACTTCGATTTAATTTATTCCCGTACCCTTTCCCTTTAATAGACCTTAAGCGCGATTTGTGTTTATATTATATTTACTGAGTGCCCACTGGACTACTCGGTGTGATGATTTTAAGCCGTATGTAATATAATTTTAGGTCGATTTTACAGAATTGAGAAACGAGGAAGCAGCCAGAGACTTCTTCCTTATTTCTCTTTTCAGCTATAGGGATAAATATTGACGTTACGACCGCTGCGTTGCGCACGCTGAGTCTTCACGGGTGCATATCATTGGCGATCTTCCACGCACTTACATGCATTTGCACTATGTAGATTTTATTTTCTTGCGTTATGTGTCGGCTGTGGGCCGGAAAAATTTCGACATTTTTAATTTATAGGACAAATATATAATATAATTTATGTAAATAATATTTATTAATTATAAAACAAAAATAACAGGTTACCATTCCAATTCATAAAATAGCATAAATTCATGTATCATACAATAAAACCAAAATACCTCTCTCCCCACGCCGACGTCCGAGCAGAGCTCTATAGATGTGCAAAGAGCGTGACGTGGAAAGAGGGTTCCAATATCAATGATCCTCACCTAAAAATTCTGAAAGTAGAGTTTCTAAATAGAATTGAACAATTTCACAATAGATTTAAACTGGTTTTCGAAAATGGTTTTTAATCAGTTTGAAAAATGGTTTTGTTTTGAAAAACGGTGTAGTTTTCAAAAATGGTTAACTTTAATGTGAAAATGGATCAGTATATATACCTAATTTTTTGGTGTGTGAAATTTGATGTAGTAAAACAAAATTCGACCTTGTTATTTTCTAGTAAATTCTATTCTTTGATTTTAATATTTTTTGATTTATTTGTTATAATTTTTTATTTATAATTTTTATTGAATTATTATCCATCCAAATTTTTCAATTTAACTTTCACTTTAATGAACTTTAATTGATTTTTTCAATTTCGTCGAATTTGTTGTGTTTTCTTGTTGTATTTGTGTAGGTATCGTGCGGATCTTGGTGCATTTTGTTAATATTTTAATTTATTTTTATGTTTATTATTTTATATTTAATTCTTTTATTTCTCAGATTTTATATGGTTTAATTGATGTTTCAGTGGGTTTATTTAAATTGCGTGTTATTTTTTGCGTGTGTGTTTCTGATCCATTTAAACATTTTCCAAGGCCGTTTACGTTCTGGCCCAAAATAAAACACTCGGGGGTCCGTAAAATTGCGACCCGCATTTCAATTGATTTCAAAATAATCCATACATTTTCAACATTCGCATTCATAAAAATATCTACGGTAAGGTTACTCATCAAGATAAAGATGGACTTAAGGTCCGGCTACAGTACATAATCAAATATCAATTGTGTAGTTCAATATCAATGTAAATCAATATCAGTTCAAATCACTATAGATCAGTATGAGTTAATTAATCAATGTAAATCAGTTATATTTGGCTTCGAATGAATCACTGACGGCTTGGGTTTCGCTTTCGAGCTGGGTTGATCTTGAAGGGTGATTGATGGAAATCTGCGAGAGTCTTGTCGTTTCGTTGGTTTTGTCGATTTTTCGAATTTGGGTGAACATTCTTCTGAATTTTTGAATTTGGGTATTTTGCCTTTGCTTGTTTTTTGTTAGGCCGAGGATGAGACAGCATATTAGAAGTATCATGTTAGAGGTTATACTAATTGGTAGTATAAGTTCGATTGATAGACTTGTTGTACTGGGTTCATTTTTAATTTGTTTTCCTTGTTGCCTTTTGATTGATAGGGCGATTTCTTGGATTGGTTTATTTTTGGGATTTGCTTTGGCTTTTCTTTGAATCTGTCTGATGAGGGTTTCTAGGGTTTTCTTCGTCTCTCGATTCTCATTTTTTATTTTAGCTATTTCTTCATTATTTTTCAGTAAGGTTTGTACCATTGTTTGGGTTTTCTCGATATTCTGTTTTATCTCGTCCTTGTTCTCTTTCATGGGGCATTGTATACATTGGAGGTTTATTTGTTGACATTCTTCATTATCGGGATTACTACAGATTTCTTTGTAATCGGCACAGGTGCTGTCTTCTTTTCTGAAAGGTTGGGATTTCTAGCATTTTTCCAACGGGTTTTCAGTGCCACACTCTCTCATTATTATCATTATCATTATCCACAGGTTTGGGTTCATACTTTCTATTTTTATACATAGTCAATTTTTATTTATTTACAAGATTGTTTCGTTTATTTACAGTGGAGTTTTAGCCCTTTTTATTCTTTCTCTTTTTCTGGGGTTGAGTGTATCTCGCACTCCTCTTTAGTTTTGTTTTCTGAGAATCTCATTATCAGGACTTGGGCTTTTATTAATCGCTCGGTTAGTTTTGGGAGTTCTTTTAGTCGCTCTTTGTTTTCTTTGATTATTCTCTGTTGATTACAGATTTTCATTTGAAGATTTCTTTCTTTTGTTTGTTTTCTCTTGAGTTGACGTTTATAATTGACTCGTTTGGTTGTTTGTCTTTCCAGCTTTCGTCTCGCTTCCTGGAGTTGTTCTGTTAATGTTTTAATTTCGTCTTGAGTTTGTTGATGACTTTCTTTTATCTCTCTGGCTTCTTTACAACTGTCTTCTAGTTGTAGTACATATCTCTGTTCGCTCTTTCTGCTATCTCGCATTCGTTCTGCTTCGGTTTTCCAATAATCTTCCAGGATTACGCGAGTCTTTATTTCGGCTAATTCTCGCCTCAATCGTTCATTTTCTCTCTTTTGATTTCTGTTTTCTCCCATGCTGGATGTTAGTTTTCGTTTTATCATATTGACTAGTTGTTTTGACTGTATTAGTTGTTGATTTATCCGGGCGATTTCTGATTCTTGCTCCTCTACTAGCTCTTGCCATTCTTTCCTTTCGGCTCTCCATCTTTTACTATAATACCTCAGTGGGTCTTGCTCGATTGGTTCTACTAATTGAATTGGGCTTGGTAGGTATTCTCCGTCTTTTAGATTCATTCGGATTTCTACTTCATTTGGATTCATACTAAATATACATCGATTACAATTTTTGTTTTTTATCATTTTTTATTATTTTTTGTCTTTTTACACTTTTTACAATTTTCTCTTTTAGGTTTATATTGCCGCTTCGTCCGTCTCCCCGAATCCTTCATCGGGTTCGGCGGGTACTTGGTTTAGAATTTCAGTTGGGTATAACGGCATAAGCAGGATTGGTGGTCGGTTCTGCAAGGTATTTATCTCTTCACACAAGGCGTTTGATATTTGTATCTCCTCGTCTAAGAGATAGGCAAGATATTCTGTATTTTCTGTTAGCTCCTCCAGCTGCGTTTCCAAACGATGCGTGTTTTCCAACGCTTTTAACTTTTCAATCTCTTTTCTCAGATTCTGTTCATTTTCCTCATATCCTTGCTTTATCGTTTTGATCTCTGCTTCAACTTGTCCTTTCAGCTGTTCGTTAACTTCATGTTGGTGTCTCAACTGAATTTCTTTAAATACTGCAACTCCTCGGTGTCCGTTCACCTCCTGCTGGAGTTCTGTTATCCTCTCGTTTAATTGTTGGTTCTGTCTTCTTTCATCAGTTTGTTCATTTAAGGTTTCCAGTATCTTCTGATTTAATTGATCAATCCATTTTCTGTGGGCCTTTTCGGTTTTTCTGAGCCTGTCTATTGTATTCTTTCTGATTCGTTCGTTGAATTCTAATGTTTGTATTTGGTTACTGTAATCGTCGAGTGTATGTTTCTGCTCTTCAATCTGCTCCCATAGCTCCCAATCTTCGGTATTCAGCAATTTCTTGGGTAATCGTCTTATCTCTTTTTTGGCTTCCTGGTACTGGTCCTTCCATTTTCCTGCTTCTAGTTTGATCCAACTTTCTTTCTTTTCCGTTTTTATTCGTTGTATTCGTCTTTGTCGGTGAGCTTCGTCCTGCTCGGTTTGCATCTCTTTTACTCTGGTTTGTTGGTACTCAACTTCCTACTCTAATTTCGCTATATAGTTAGATTGTTTTGCGTTGGCATCTTCCCATATTTTGCATTCTATTCGCCACTTTCTTGCTTGATCAGTTATCTGAGTCAGCATTCTTTCTTGTCTATCGTCTCTGGGCTCTCTTATTTTCTTTGCTGGTTTTGGTCCTTGGTTTCTCAGTTTATTGATCTCGATCTTTGCGTTCTCCCATTTAGCTTTATAAGCTCTTGTTCGGTCTTCCTCTTCGGCTATTTGCTGAATATAATGTCTGATCCGCGATTCCCAATTGCTTCTTGACTGTTCTCTATCTTCTGTCCATTTGATTTTCCAATATCGCGCTTGTCTTTTTGCCCATTCTTTGGCTTGCTCCATATGGGTTCTTTTTGTCTTCTCTATTCGGTATTGGGTGCTAATTTGCCCAATTTCCTCCTGCATTTGCTGTATGATTTTTATCGTCTCCTCTCCTTCTTCTCGTATCTCTGCTTCTTTATCTGTTAATACTTCTCGCAATCTTTCGATTTCACTTTGTTGATCCTGCTTCTCTTGTTCTAGGGTTTGTATCTCTTTCCTTTGGTTTTTGATTCTGGTTTGGTTCTGCATAAATTCCTTCATCATTTCCTCTTCCCGTTCTTGGTACGTTTTCTCTTTTCCTTCTGGGTGAGTTATTTTTTGTTCTAGTTGTTTTTCCCACTTTTCTTTCATTATTTTCGTTTTCAGAGTCTTTTGTACTAATTCCTCTTCTGCGATTAGTAGCATTTCTTTTAATTGTTACGTTCTTTGTCTCCACAATTCTACTTCTTCACTTGTTGCTTTTATTGACTCCGGTTGATCTTTGATTGCTGGTTTTGACTCTTCAGCCTCTTTTACAATTTCTTTTGTCTCGTTTGGATTCATAATTGTTTTCTAAATATTAATAATCGATTATTCTCTCTTTTCAATCATCTCTAAATTTTATCATAATTTACATCGTCTCGTAATTTTGTGGTTTTTGAGTTTTTATAATTTTTTGTTTTTACGTTTATCTTTATTTACATTTTTACATAGTGCTTCCATTTTTAATTACTGATCAGCGAAACGGAATCCTTTGATCCGCCCGTTGATTGGCTTTCTACATACTGGGCATATATCAACTTTTATCCCGCATGCTTCACATGTGACCATATGTCCACAAGGCATATAAATTATTTCTACATGTTTTTGCCAACATGTCACACATTGATACTGCTCCAAAATAGCTTCTTTTATTATTGATTTGTCTCGATTCTCTTCAGGTTTCTCTTGATATCGCTTGATTGCTCGGATTATTGCTTGTGTCGAGTCATACCATTCTAAATTGTTAGCTAACCTTTCTTTGATTATTTTCTCATTTTTTGAGTGTCTACTCCTGATAATAACATTACGGTTCTCGTTTTTGGTCGATCTAATATATCTTCTATTTGCTGATTTGTAATTATTATTTCGATATTCTTTGACTCTTTTTCTTGTTTATACATACATTTTCTTTTATGCTTTAGTTTTTTGACGTTCTGATCTGGTATTGGCTGTTGATTTTTACATCCTTCGCACATTATTCCTCTGGCTGTTTGACAATACCCTTGACTCGCAAATTCTGCTGCTCTTGGATTTCCTTTGAAAGTTTTAATTCTCTCCTCGAATGTTCTATTTATGGTCTCTTTTTCCCATATTAATTCTGCTGGATCTTCGAAACTCTTTATTATCGTTATCTTTTTCTCGCCTCCCTTTTCATCACTGTCCATTTCTGATTGTCGAAGTCCTTCTGATATGTTCATCGCTTGGTTTCCAACATCAATGTTAATTCTAAATGGGCAGGTTGAAAATTTCCTCAGATGTTCTCGTTTTGCTGTCTCTCCCTTTTCCCAATGTGATAGTCTTCCTTGACAATAAATACAGGTAACTTCATCTGGTAATTCGGGGGTTCCTGAGAAAAAGAATCCTTGTGCTGCCATTTCTTTACTCTGTCGGTCGGTAAATACTTTGTTATCTTTGAATGTTAGATATCTTTGTTCCTCTTTTCTCAACTGTTCGTATCTTACTCTTCTCTGTGAGTAAATTACTTTCCTCATTTTCCATGGTCGTCCGGTTGTGTCGAAACTGGTATAATGCTGAATTGCGATTGTTAAGGTTTTGATTTTTTCCTCTTCCTCTGGTTTTTTCCATAATCTCGTCCATATCGAATCTGGTCCTTCTCTCATCTGTACTGTTATCTCTTCGCTGATTCCGCTTGCCATCTAAATATCGTCATTATTTTTGAATTTTTGTTTTTCCTGATTTTTCTGATTATTTGCAATTTTTTATTTTTATTTTATTTTTATTATTTTATTTACATTTATTTACACTTTCTTTTCTTTTTACAACGTCTTGTCCGGCTTTTCTACTTCTAATTTTATATATAAATTATCTTCTCGCAAGAATCCTTCTCCTCTTAATCGTTGTTGTGGATAAAAACGTGGTGTACCGATTGCTGTATTCCAGTCGGTTGTTGGTCTTCCCATCTGTGGTTCATTTCCGGTTCTGATTGGGTTGCGATAATCCTCTTGTCCTTTCATTGTTAATATCATATTTTGTTTAAAAGGCCATGTTAATAATTCATCATAATCTCCTCTTCCTACTCTGATGAAGACACTGATATGGGTGCCTGTTGCATTTCCATCTCCATTTGGATATAGTCTAATGCCCAATTTGTATCCGTTTTCCCAACTGTATATTGGTGGACTGTCTAGGATTCTCTGTGTTCCGTCTTTTGCTCTCTGGAGCTTCTCTGCGAATTCAGTTATTTTCCATATGAATGGTGCTGTGGGGTGTTTTCTGGCTATCGAACTGTTGGTTTCTAGTTCCTTTAGGCTGTTGGTCATCTGTTGCATTTTCTTTTCTATTTCGGTCATTTTCTTGAGTGTGTCTCCTTGGCTTCTCTCAAAATTCTTTCTGGACTCTAATATTTCTCTTATTATCGCCTTTTGTGCATCATTTTCTGTTCGTAGGCTTTTTACTTCCCATGCCAACATTCCTATCGTTTTCATCATGATTTCGGTGTGCTCGATACTGTTCTCTGTCATATGCTTCTGCATCTCCGTAATTGGCAGTTGTATTCGACAATTGAATAGTTCTAACGGAAATTTGACTGGTTTGCCGCTGCATTCGTTCCAATGTTCCTTTAATTTGACTTTATCTTTCTTGTCGCAGTTGTTTGCGCATATCCCTTCGTATAGATCACATATTTGTTCCTCTTTTAGATTCCGATGTTCCATTTCTATTTTTATCCATTCGTCGATGACTCCACAGAACTCGCATTTTTCCTCTCTCTTAGTGCACACTTTGTGATGTTCTTTCATCGTCTTTTTTGTTATGATCGTTTGACATTTTCCGCATAATATCTCGTTATATTCGCATTCGTTTGTGTGACTTTCAGCTTCCTTCATAAGTCCTTTCCATTCACATTCTGTTACTCGGCATTGAACTAATAGATTGTTGATTTCTTTGTTGGTGGCCTTATCCATTGTTGTAGGATCTTCATCTCTTTCCATCGTTTCGTCACATCCAGGGCATTTTATTGTTTCTGTTTCTATCACTTTTATCGTACAATCCGTGCATATTCTGCATCCACATTTCGTCTGTCTTGCTCCAATCAATAATTCTTTACATTTACAACATTTCAATCTTTCTTTTATATCGTTCACCACTCTGATTTTTTCCTTCATTATTCGTCTCGTAGTTTCGGATGGATTCTCGCTTCCTCTAATTCTCTCGATAATTGTCTGCATATCTACAAAAATTTTCTGATTACTCGACGTTGCTTTGTTTTTTGTCGTTTTATTTTTACATATTTACAAGGTACGCTTTATTTTTACTCTACTGTTGAATCCGGTTCTGGGGTGAATTCTGGCATTGATGCTATCCATTCCACCCAACTTGCTGGATCTACGTGCTGTTGATTGTTACGTAGTCTTCTAATTTCGTCAGCTTGCCATCTAACTTGATCTGCTAATTGTTCATTCATTCTTTGTAATTGTAGTATTGTTCTTTGTTGCTCTTCCAGTCTTATGGCTTGTTGTAGGCCTCTGTTCACACTTTCTGTTAATACTAGATGAGTATTTGTCCACTGAGTTTGTGCATTGTTCGTTATTAGTGTCATTAATTCGAATTGTCGTCTCCACGTTGCCTCGATTCCTTGATCTTGGTATATTCCTTGATCTAATTCCACAATCTCTATAGGTGCATTGGCAGCTGCTGGTTGTTGTATTGCTTCTGTGAACGGTGGTATTCTCACTTGGTTTTGTTGATTTGCATTATTCGGATTCATCTGTTGATTATAACACATCATTAATTCATCTGCATTCTCTCTGTTTGCGTATTGTCTCTAACGCATTTTGTACGGTATTTACATATAGATATACATATTATTACTACTAAAATACTACATAATATTTTACACTATATACAACGTCTCTTTCTCGTTTTACACCATCGTCTCCGGGGACTCTATACGTAATGTCCGTATATCCCCATATTTCTCATTCATTATCTGGTATACATCAGATTCATTGGACCATTGCTGTGCCTCGATAATGGGCGGTTCTTTTAACCAGAGTCCGCTTGTGCTAGAATTTCCTATGATTTCATATTCCTCGGTTTTATCTGCATCGTATTGTCCTAATTCGATATCGTAGTTGAATTTTTCTACTGCTGGCCATAATCTTTTCTTTGCCGGCTTCTTTCTGCATTTAGTAGTTCTTACTAGTTGAATTATTATCAGCATTACTACGCTGCTTACTACTGCTGTTGTTGTCCAAATCATTTTTATCATATAATTCTTTTCATCAGGCTGCATGGTTGTATTTTCTCTTGCATTAGTTGTTTTCATTATTATTTCTTTTGGTTGTACATTTTTAAGTGCTTTCTGGAGTTGTAATGCTTCGTGGATTGAAAGGTGGCTGTCGTCCATGATCATTCCTTTTTTCCATGTTTCGTTTCTTGGTTTTCTCTCAGATTGTTTTATTATAGGTTGATCTGTCGCATTTGACTTTGGTGGTTTCTTTGTTATCGTTCTCCAATGTTCATGAGTTCCCTTTTGGATATTTATTACATATTTTCCAAGTTTCCTTTTTGTTGGGATGCGATACTTTTGATTCTTTATATTTTTGCTTGTTTCACATTGGATCCTTTTATTTACTGGTTCGTTTCTTTTAGGTTCGTATACGCAGATTTTTGTGATAGGTTTTTCACCTGTGTTTTCAATTAATATTTCCTCTTCATTTGCTGCATTCGATTCTATATTTATTATTACTGCTTTACTTTCTCTGATCTGACGTTGGTACAGTTCCTCTTTTGTTTCTTTTTCTGGACGTTTTGTCGTAATTGCTTCTAGTGACTTTCTTGTTATTGATTTCCAGTAATCATCTCTTCCTCTCTGAACGTGTACTATATACTTTCCACGTTTTCTTTTAGTTGGGATGCGGTATTTTTGATTTTTGATATCCTCATTTGATTGACATTTGATTCTTTCATTCATCGTTCCGTTCTTTTTAGTTTCGAATATACAAACTTTTGTAATGGGTTCCTTGCCCATATTTTCAACTATTATTTCCTCTCCGCTCTTTGGGTCTGATTCTACTTTTATTATTATTTCTTTATTTTCTCGTGCTCGACGTTTGTATGCCTCTTCTTTTGGTGTTGTGAATTTTAATCCCAGGGTTTTGGCTAGTGTGCAGGTTATTATTATGTCATTGTTGGCACATATTATGTATTCTGCATTGCCCTCCAGACTATCCCATTCGCATTTCTTTCCTGTTTTCATATTCATTTTCCAACAATCGATAATTTTGTTTTGTATACATACTTGTTCGATTGTTTCTATTCCTTCGTTTATTATTCGCAATTTGCCTATCCCTGGCTTTACTTGGATTTTTACGTTTCTATCTTCTGTAGCATCTCTACATACATCTTTGGTGGTCTGACATGATGATGAGTTTTCGGATCGTATTTCCATCTTTCCTGGTTTTCCTATTGAATCGAATTGACAACTTATGCTTGTATTCATCGTCAGTTGTAAGCATATTCCTTTACTTGAGATTCCTTTCTCATTTATTGTTCGTATTCTGAACGATTTTATTTCCTTCGTGACGTTTTCATCGGCTTCCGTTAACTTGATGGACGTAATCAATATCATTATTTTCTGTAGCAGGGTCGGTCGGTTTTGATTTTTCCTTTGTTGTGGTATCTTTCCATTGTGTAACAGCATCCCTTGGTTTTGTTTTCTCTTGTTATTGTTGTTGCTCGTTTCTTGACGTTCCTCGTTGGATGATTCCTTTTTCTCTTGTTGTGCCGATTTATTCTTGTCTCTAGCATTTTGATCATCTTGATTTTTGCTGCTGTCATCACCTCCTTCCCCATTATTATTTCCATCCGGGGATTCCTTTGAAATGTCGTCCTCGACATTTTTTATTTCAATTATTTCCTCGTATACTTTTATTATCCTTGCTTTTATATCGTCCATCTCTTTTATATCTTGTTTGCTTGCTTGAAATTTTATTTGTTTTCGATGCCATCTATGTATTATCATCAATAACTGTTCCTTTCTATCCCCGATTCGTATTGCTTCTTTTGAATGATTGGTGAATTTCAGTCCTTCCCATTTCAACATTGCTTTTATCGTTTTTGGAAATGGGTAGTGAGCATATATTGTTTCTTTTAATAGAACGTTTCTGTTTCTTACCATATAGTTTAAATCGAATACTTTAAGTGGTGAACCCTCGTAGGTCCATTTCATCAGATTGGCTGCTGCTTCGTCTTGTTTGGCGTCGATAGCTTCCCATAATGTTTGAATTGTTTTACCCATTATTTCCCTTTCTCTAATTGTCGCGTTACTGGTTATAAACTTTATTGCGCTTGCTTGTCTGGATTTCAGCGCATAATGTAGTACATTATTTTTTCCATTGTTTTTTCTTTGAACGATGATCCTGTTTTTAGTAGTTCTCTCAGAACTGTTGTAGAAACATCTGCTGCAACTGCGAACATTAATGGTGTTTGTCCCTCTTCGTTTGGTATATTTGAGGTGTGTCCGCATTTCTGCATGAGTTGGATTATATCTATTATCCTTTGGGTGTTTTTATGTTGTACTGCAATATGTAAAGGTACGTTTCCTTCTACATCTGCCATAGTGAAGATCATGGGTATACTTTCTTTGATACGATCCATTTCTGGTGGACTTCTAGCTCCTTTAGCATAATCCATAGCGATTTTTCCCGCTTTGTTTACTATTCTCATCCATCCTTTTCCTTCAACCCATTCTGGCATTATTTCTCTGATGGCTTTTACTATTATATCCATCTTGTCTACATTATCCTGGGTCGCGCTTAGCGTAATTTTGGCTTCATCCGGTTTAGGTTCCTCTACGGTATTATTTGCTGTCGCTTCTATTTTTCGACTCATCGTTAATCCGTTTATACTCAATTGTTGAGTTTGTGATCTAGTTTGCATACCTCGATTTTCTGGTTCTCTTGTTATTGTTCTCGGTATCGCTTTACATCTACTCACGTTTACGTAGATAGGTCTGGTGAGTGGGTTATTGACCAATTTAACTCGAGCATTGTTCTCGTTTACATACATTATCTCGTAAGGTCCTTTACCACATCTTTGTAATTTTCTGGCTACTCCTGGGATAATTTCTGGCGTTGCGATTATTACCCAGTCTCCAACCTGAAAGTTATGTTCGCATACGTCTCGCTTTTTATCGTGCAATTCTTTATAACTTTCTTGATTAAATCTAATATTCATACCTGCCGTTTTCCAGATCTCTTGCATTCTCTCTTTGAATCCTGTTACATAATCATCAATTTCCACATACTGTGATATTGGTGGTTGATATTCTAAGTCTATCGGCATGTTACATTCTCTGCCGTACATTAATTTAAATGGACTCATTTTCGTTGCTGAATGTATTGACATTCTATAAGCCATAAGGCATAGATTTATATATCTATCCCAATCTTTTTGGTGTCTACTGACATAATTTGACATCATCTCGATTAATATGCCATTGAATCGTTCGGTTTGTCCATTTGTTTGCGGATGGTATGGTGATGTTCTCAACTTCGCAATTCTGAAGTAATTCGTTACTTCCTCTATGATTTCGCTCATAAAGTTGGTTCCTTGATCAGTTAGGATCTGTTTGGGTGTTCCGTATCTACAGCATATTTCCTCTACTAGGATTCTCGCTATTGTTCTGGCTTTTTGATCTGGTATCGCGAATGCTTCCGGGAATTTTGATAAATAGTCTGTCACTACCAATATGTAAATATTTCCATCGTTGGTTTCGGGTAATGGTCCTACTACATCCATTGCGATCATCGTCATTGGTTCTGGTGGAATTGGCATTGGCTTTAACGGTGCTTTCAATTTACTTCCTGTGCTTTTCCTCGTTGCACATATTAGACAATTCTTTATCCATCCTTTCACGTCTTCTCCGATATTTGGCCAATAATATTTTTGGCGTAGTCTTGCTTCCGTCCTTTTTGCTGACATGTGTCCTCCGAGTTTTCCATCATGATATTGCATCAATACCTCTTTTCGTCTACTTTCTGATAAACACATGAGTCGTTTCTCGCCATCCATTAATAATAACCATCCCTTCTCCATTGTATATCGATGTCTGTGTTTTTCCATGTGCTCTCTTAATTTACTGTTGTTATCGAAGATTTTCATATCGTTAGTTTCCATGAATTCGATTATTGTCTTTAATTCTTCGTCTTCCTTTTGCTCATTTCTCAGTTTCGTGAAATCTATATCCTCTGCGATGATCATGCATATTCGTCTCACATCGTGATCCATTAGTTCCTCAAATACAAATCTTGACATACAGTCTGCGTTAGCGTTGGCTTTTCCTGATTTGAATTTTATATATGGTGAATATTCTTGCAACTGCATTGCCCATCTCATCAATCTGCTCGAGGCTTCTTTGTGTTGTCCTAACCATACTAATGGTTGATGATCTGTAGTGATATATATCTCGTGACCCCATAACAAATATTTGAAATGTTTAATGGCTTGGATTATTGCTAATGCTTCTCTTTCAGTCACAGAGTAATTCTTTTCATGTTTCTTGAACGTTCGACTATAATATCCAATGACTCGTTCTCTTTTCTCGTCATCCCATTGTCCTAGGACTGCTCCAGATGCATATCCGCTTGCGTCTGTTGCTAACAAAAACGGTTTCTTAAAATCTGGGTGTACGAGTATTGGTGCTGATATCAGTTTATCTCTGAGTGTTTCAAAGGCTGTTTGTTGTTCCTTTTCCCATATAAACGGGGTATCTTTTTTGGTTAATTCTTGTATTGGTTTCGCAATGGTTGCATAACTCTTGATGAACTTTCGGTAATATCCACATAAGCCTAAGAATTCTTGCACTTGCGACGTCTTGGTGCAGTGCATTCCTTAATCTTTTCAATGTTTGCTTGGATCTTGTTGCTTTGCTCTTTGCGACAACAAAGTCCTAAAGAAAGGTAACTTTTCCTTTGCCGCAATCAATTTTGATGTTTAGCTTAATCCATTGTCTAAGCCGAACGACATACATACGGATATCTTTTAAATGTTGCTCGATAGGTGCAGATTAATAATCATCAATATATTACCATACATTGTTTGATGCCGTGAGTTACAAAGTT
Organism: Schmidtea mediterranea; assembly: GCA_022537955.1. NCBI lineage: Eukaryota > Metazoa > Platyhelminthes > Tricladida > Dugesiidae > Schmidtea > Schmidtea mediterranea. The sequence continues at coordinate 10,147,081 of CM039681.1, forward strand.
CATACATCTCTGGAATGAAGCTGGTGCGTTAGTTAGTCCGAAAGGCATTTTCTTGAATTGGTATAGATCTTTTCCAATTGTAAACGCAGTTCTCCATCCTCCTCTTTGACTTTTATTTGCCAATACCCACTTTTTAGATCTAATGATGTAAAATAAGCTGCTCCGTGTAACGTTTGTAACATCTCGTTTATATCTGGTAATGGGTATATCTTCTTGGTTACGCATTGAGCGCGATAGTCCCTATACAGACCGTTGGTTCCGTCTTTTTCTTACCAAGACCACTGGAATTGCCATGGCGGAACAACTTGTCGATTATCACTGCGTCTAACTCTTTTGAACTTCTTCTCTGCTACTTGATTTTTTGAGCTCTGCCAATCGATATGGCCGTAATGTTATGGGTGTCGTCTTTAATGGTATCGGGTTGGTTTACATCGCTTGTAACCGAGATCTCTAAGTCAGATCTGGCGAATAGACTTAAATTCCATTAGCAGTTTTTGTAATTGCTCTTTCTCGGTTTCGTTTAGCAGCTGACTGTCGATTGTCTGCCGATATCTTGTCTCTAGTCAATTTTGATCATCTGATTTATTGTGCTGTTCATCACCTCCTTCCCCTTATTATTTTCCATCCGGGATTCCTTTGGAAATGTCGTCCTCGAACATTTTTATTTCAATTATTTCCTCGTATAACTTTATTATCCTTGCTATTTATATCGTCCATTCTCTTTTATATCTTGTTTGCATTGCTTGAAATTCTTATTTCGTTTTCGAGCCATCTATGTATTATCATCAATAACTGTTTCCTTCTCTATCCCGATTGCGTTTGCTTTCTTGAATGATTGGTGGGAATTTCAAGTCCTTCCCATTTCAACATATGCTTTTTATCGTTTTTGGGAAATTGCGTATGAGCATATATTGGTTTCTTTTAATAGAACGTTTCTGTTTCTTACCATATAGTTTAAATCTAATACTTTTAAGTGGTGACCCTCGGTAGTCCATTTCTCAGATTGGCTGCTGCTTCGTCTGTTTGGCATCGTCGATAGGCTGTCCCATAATGTGTTGAATTGTTTTACCCATATTTCCCTTTCTCTAATGTCGCGTTACTTGGTTAAAACTTTATTGCGCTTGCCTTGTCTGGTTTCAGCGCATAATGTAGTACATTATTTTTTTCATTGTTTTTTCTTTGCAACGATGATCCTGTTTTTAGGTTCTCTCAGAACTGTTGTAGAAACATCTGCTGCAAGCTGCGAACATTAATGGTGTTTTGTCCCTCTTCGTTTGGTATATTTGAGGTGTCCGCATTTCTGCATGAGTTGGTTATATCATTATCCTTTGGGTGTTTTTTTTTGTACTGCAAGTATGTATAAAAGTACGTTTCCTTCTACATTTCTGCCATAGTGAAATCATGGGTATTACTGTCTTTGATACGATCCATTTCTGGTGGACTTCTAGCTCCTTTAGCATAATCCATAGCGATTTTTCCCTTTTTCCCGCTTTGTTTACTATTCTCATCCATCTTTTCCCTTCAACCCATTCTTGGCATTATTTCTCTGATGGCTTTTTACTTTATTATCCATCTGTTCTACATATTCTGGGTCGCGCTTTAGCGTAATTGGCTTCATCCGGTTTTAGTTCCTCTCCGTATTATTTTTGCTGCCTTCTATTTTTCGACTCATCGTTAATCCGTTTATACTCAATGTTGAGTTGTTGATTTTTGCATTACCCTCGTTTTCGGTTCTCTTGTTATTGTTCTCGGTATTTCGCTTTACATTACTCACGTTTACTTAGATAGGCTGGTGAGTGGGTTATTGACCAAATTTAACTCGGCATTGTTCTCGTTTACATACATTCTCTCGTAAGGTCCTTACCACATCTTTGTAATTTTTCTGGCTTACTCCTGGCTAAATTTCTGGCGTTGCTTTATTACCCAGTCTCCAACCTGAAGTTATGTTCGCATACGTCTCGGCTTTTATCGTGCAATCTTTATCTTTCTTGATTAAATCTAATATTCATAACCTTGCGTTTTTCCAGATCTCTTGCATCTCTCTTTGAATTCCTGTTACATATAATCATCAATTTCCACATACTGTGATATTTGGTTGGTTGATCTTCTAAGTCTTCGGCCATGTTACATTCTGTCAGCCGTACATTAATTTAATGGACTCATTCGTTGCTGATGTATTGACATTCTATAAGCCATAAGGCATAGATTATATATCTTTCCCAATCTTATTTGGCTGTCTCACTGACTTAATTTGACAATTCATCTCGATTAATATGCCATTGAAATCGTTCGGTTGTCATTTGTTTGCGATGCGATATGGTGATGTTCTCAACTTCGCATTTGAAGTAATTCGTTACTTCCTCTATGATTCGCTCATTAAGTTGGTTCCTGATCAGTTAGGATCTGTTTGGGTGTTCCGTATCTACAGCATATTTCTCTATAGGATTCTCGCTATTGTTTCTGGCTTTTGATCTGGTTATCCGTGCTTCGGGAATTTTTGATAAAATAGTAACTGTTCACTACCAATATGTAATTTTCCATCGTTGTTTCGGTAATGGTCCTACTACATCCATTTGCGATCATCGTCATTGTTCTGGTGGAATTTGGCATTGGCGTTATTACGTCATGCTTTCATTTACTCCTGTGTTCCTCGTTGCACATATTAGACAATTCTTTATCCATCCTTTCACGGTCTTCTCCGATATTTGCCAATAATATTTTTTGGCGTAGTAGTTCTTGGCTTCCGTCCTTTTTTGCTGACATGTGTCCTCCCGAGTTTTTCCCATCATGATATTGCATCCAATACCTCTTTTCGTCTACTTTCTGTAAACACATGAGTCGTTTTCGCCATCCATTAATAAATAACCATCCTCTCCATTGTATATCGATGTCTGTTTTTTTTCCCTGTGCTCTCTTAATTTACTGTTGTTTATCGAAGATTTTCATATCGTTAGTTTTCCATGCAATTCGATTATTGCTTTAATTCTTCGTCTTCCTTTTGCGTCATTTCTCAGTTTCGTGAAATCTATCCTCTGCGATGATTCATGATATTCGTCTTTCAAATCGTATCCATTAGTTCCTCAATACAAATCTTGACTTACAGTCTGCGTTTAGCGTGCTTTTCCTGATTTGATTTATTATATGGTGAATATTCTTGCAACTGCATTGCCCACTCATTCAATCTGCTCGAGGCTTTTTGTGTTGTTCCTAACCTTACTAATCGTTGATTGATCTGTAGTGATTAATATTCTCGTTGAACCCCATAACAAATATTGAAATGTTTAATGGGCTTGGATTATTCTACTGTTTCTTTCAGTCACAGCGTAATTCTTTTCATTTGTTTCTTGAACGTTCGACTATTATGATCAATGACTCGTTTTCTCTTTTCTCGTCATCCCATTGTCTAGGACTGCTCCAGTGCATATCCGCTTGCGTTCTGTTGCTAAAACAAAAACGGTTTTTAAAATCTGGGTGTACGAGTATTGGTGCTGATATCAGTTTATCTCTGAGTGTTTCAAAGGCGTTTGTTGTTCCTTTTCCCCATATAAACGGGGTATCTTTTTGGTTAAGTTCTTTTTATTGGTTTCGCAATGGTTTGCCATAACTCTTTATGACTTCCGGTTAGTATCCACTATAAGCCTAAGAATTCTTGCACTTTGCGTGACTGTCTTGGTGCAGTGCCAAATTCTTTTATCTTTTCAATGTTTCTTGGATCTGGCTTCTTGCCTTTTTGCCGACACATTGTCCTTAGAAGTAACTTTTCCTTTGGCCCAATCACATTTTGATGGTTTTAGTTTTATTTCCATTGTCTCAGTCGAACGAATACATTACGGATATCTTTTAAATGGGTTGCTCGAAGGTGCTAGAATAAATTAATAAAATCATGAATATATACCATACATTGTTTGATGCCGTGAGTACGAAGTTCATAATCTCTTGGAATGAAGCTGGAAATTGCGTTAGTTGTCCGAAAGCATTTTTCTGTGGTTATAGATCTTTTCCATTGTACGCAGTTTCTCTCTATCTTCCTCTTGACTTTTATTTGCCAATACCCTTTTTAGATCTATGATGTAAAATTAAGCCTGTTCCGTGTAACGTTTGTAACATTCTCGTTTTATATCTGGTAATGGGTATGTATCTCGTTTTGTTACCGCATTGAGTCGTCGATGTCTATACAGAACCGGTTGTGCTTCCGTCTTTTTTTTCTTTACCATGACCACTGGGAATTGCCATGGCGAACAACTTGGTTCGATTACTCCTGCGTCTAACATCTTTTGAACTTCTTCTCTGCTACTGATTGAGCTTCTGCAATCGATTATGGCCGTAATGTTATGGGTTGTCGTCTGTTATGGTATCGTGTGTTCGTTACATCGCTTTGTACGAGATCTAAGTAGATGCTGCGAATATATCTTTAAATTCCATTAGCAGTTTTTGTAATTGCTCTTTCTTCCGATTTCGTTTAACAGCTGACTGTCGATTGTCCATCAATTCTTCCTCAGTTCCTTCAGTTTTTGTTGTTGGGAAGTTCAATATCCATCATCGGTGTTGCTTTCCCAATCTTTCGTTTTTCGTAATGACTTTATCTTCTTCATTCAAAATTTTAATGTGATTGAATTTCATTGTGTCGTTTACATAACTAATTTCTCTGGCTAATGGCAATTCTTTCTTTTTCTCAAATTTCTGTGATTAGGTTCGAAAATCAATTTCACCTCTAGTTTCCTCGTTCACTTTTACATGCAAATCATTTTTGTTTGCGCCCTGGCACTACCTATTTCTCTGAGCATTCTCATTCTGATTTCAGCATACATATTCGCCGGTGGTTTTATCTCTCAGCTCCATTGATCCTAGATCTATTATTATCTCTTTTAATAATTCTGGCATAAGATCCGTTCCGATTATACAGTTCTGCACTCAATCTCCTGATAACTGCTAAGCTGTTGTTTTCACATTTATATTCATTATCGACCAGATTTTTCCGAGACACTACTGTCTTTTGCTACAGTTTTAACATCCATGTAGCTTCTTCTTATACATGGCCACAATCTTCCGGGTATTTTATCCATTTTTTATTGCTGAATGTTTGCTCCGGTATCGATCATTGCTTTAATCTTACTCCATTTATCTCTATGGTTTAAGCCGTTAATGTTGGTCAGCTACGTTTTGTAACATAGCTATATTCGAGTTTCTGGATCTTGATCTACGCTTCTTGATCTGTTTGGCTGGTTCTTGTTACTAATCTGCCCAATTTGGTTCGTATGGTACTGGATAAATATTTCGTAATGTTGTTGTCTTGGTGTCGGTTAGTGTCTTTTCTACCGGCATGTTTTCTTTCTATGTTGATGCTGCTTTCTTTAGACATTCATATATACTGGTGGTGGATGATTATAATGTCCACTATGTCTTGTCCTTCGATTTTCCCATTGTTTGAGTTGCTCTTGAGTTAAGCATTTTGTTCCTCCTTGTTTTCATTCCTTGTCGCTGTTATTACTGCTATCATCTTTCAAATTTATCATCGCTTTCCAGTTACCTCGTTTTCTGTCGTTTCATTCTGGTTTTCTCGTCTAGTCTTCATATTGCTTTAAATTTTTCGGTCCGACTTCTTCATCAGTTTACCATTCATTTTAGTTAGGATTTCCACTAACCTTTTATATCTTGTGGATATCTTTGAGTGTCCATGTAACACCATTGTTTTTGCTATGGAACGGTAAGAATCCAAATTGCCATTTTCCAGTTGATTTTTCTCTTCTCTTTTGTAAATATCGAACATTGCTAACATTTGTTGTTATGATCACTCTCACGATTTGAATGATAAGGATTATCCTAAAATTCTCGCCATCATTGTCCGAGATTAAGATTCTTCCCCACATGGCTTTCATCATATTGCTGTAGCATGTTGAAAATGGGTCTGGCTGATAGTAAACAATTCGTGTTGGGTTTTCTCTCCATAGTTGTACCTCCCGATTTCGTCCACAATATTTAGATAGTATTGCTTGCCTTTGTGCTGGGAATAGTAGATGTTTCTCTGGCTCGTTTCCAGGATCTTTTGTTTTGGTATATTCCACTCTGTGATATATCAACTGGTTTGAATTCTGGCTTCGCTGGCCAATCTGTAAGTTCCAAATATTTTTGGGGTTGGTGCTACTTATTCTCGGGTTGGAAATTGTAAACCAACTTCCGTCTTCTTATTTCGAATAGTGGTCCATATACATACTGCAGCGCTGAAACATGTTAGGTTTACGAATTTTCTCTGGATTTATTCATCCTTGTTACTGGTTGAGCGAATCTGATTTATCCCTTTATCATTATTTCTAATTCAGTTTATTGCATTTATCTCTTGGAAATTTGTTGATTCTCTGGCAGTTTTTGCGATTGTCTTTTCGCATTTGTATTTACATAACTTCTCCAACAATTCTCCCAAAATTCCTTCTTTGGAGTTGGTAGTAGTGAATTGCGTATCTGGATTCGTGTGATTGCCATGCCAATTTTGTTTTTATATTTCTCTTGTCAAGTACAATTCATTTTTAACTAACTCATAGGTATGATTTTCTGTGATGCCCAGTCCTTTATGATATAAGAATCCATCTTGTTATTTACTATACAGATATCTTTTACATCTTTGGGGTCTATTGCGCTTTTGGCGTTTGGTATTGCTGTTTCGTTGATAAATATCCTTTATAATTGTCTAGCTACCATTTCTTCGCATTTGCTCACCATTTCGTCCTTTTTATAAATCTCATTCCGATTTGGTATCAGTTTGATTTCCACCGGTGTGACCTCTGATTCGATAGTCGTGATAATGTTGGTTTTCGATCTTTTCCGGTTCTCCGTAATTCGTCCAACGCGCTCTTTTGCGTGTTAGTTTCGGTTCACTGCTTGCACTCGTCCTCCCGTTGCACTTCGAAATATTGCGCTTTCATAGGTGAGTCTACAAGTTCTGATCGCGACGTATATACGATCAGTTGACATTCCCGTATTGCATGATCTATTCTGTTGCTAAAACATTGAGGGTACTTTTCATGCTTGGCGTATCTGGGATCGAATATTCCTTGGTATTTCTCTACACTTACTTGATAGCTTTCGATTCCACCTACTACTCCTCTTGAATAATTGATTTCAATAGGGTTGTACTCTCCTCCTTTGACACGTTCCGTCTCCAGCCGTTATTCTTCCCGCAGGTATACTCGGGTAGTTTTTATCTTTCCTTCCTCGGCTGCTACATTCACTCGTCCAGCTATTGAGATGCGTCCTGTCGTGAATCCTTCTTCACATTCGCTCCGCGTTATTGATAACTACTGTTGTTTCCGTTCCAGCTTCTATAATTGTCGGAGTGGGTGAGTCCGCAATGAATGCCCGATTTTTCCTGTTACTGAGCATTCTTTGATTTCCGTTTTGATGAATCATTCTTTGGTATACGTTATACGATACTGCTGTTGCCGTTGTCTTGTAATCTACCGGGATTTGCTGCTTGCACTCTTCCGTTTCGTTTAGTAATATTTGTCACCAATCTTTATATTTCCACAATCATTTATACTACAAACGGTTTCTACTCCCCTTCGCACATCATCCATATGAGTATTGTAGTAATTATCGCATTCATTCCCTTTCTGGCTGTTTTTTGGATCGCTTGCATTAATCGTCGGTCCAAACTTCCGTAATAACTCCGTTCAACTTTGTTTGCATTCATCTCGGTTTGATTCATCTTTGCTTACTAGGTTTATTAAAGCTTGCCATCCTCCTTGAGGTTAAGATGAATGGTTCGATTGTTTTCCTTGTATGTCTGTTATCGCAAATCATATCGTTTGGGTTGTATTCTTGGAGTTCGCTTTCTATTATTATCACTATCGTATTGTACATCAGATAGGCCTTCCTACCAAAATATCTGTTTTGGTCGTCTGATCGTTTTGTTTAGGTGTTTTTTATCAACAATTTCCTCGGATCTTTGGTTGTAGATTCGTACTTGTTGTCCATGTTTTATTTATTATTGGCTTTATTGCTGCCCAAAGTTGTTTCGCTCTGCTCCGATATTATTAAGTTTTAAATTCTCTTTATTTTCTGGGATTTGCTATCCCAGCATATCAGTTATTTAATCTGTTTGATCCACTTTGCTTCCTGTTTCTTGGCCTTAGTTTTCCTTGTTAATTGCTTTTGTTACTTGACTGGCTGTTAATCGTTGTAATTGATCCATTCTGCATTCTGTCTTTAGTTTCCTTTCTGGAGCTGGTTTATCAATTTGTTCTCCTCTGGTTCTTTTTCCATTGCTGTACCTGTTTCTTTCGTTTAGGGTTGTTTCGTCGGCCCGTTTCTCTAGATGTTTAGCTTCCTCGCATTATTCCAATTTGTCCCATTTTGTCTCCTGTCGAGCTTCGGCGTTTCTTCTTTCCTTCTTTTATTCCTCTTCGGATTGGCTCTATTAATTTCGACTGTTGTCTTTGACCAACATACTAGCTCATCTGGTTCATCTTTATTCATATCATCTTCTTTTCTGTCATGAACAAATTCTCTTGATTCCGTATTTCTCCGGGTTGTTTTCTTCAATACACACAATAATCATAGTCGTCAGTATCTTCTTCATTCTCCTGTTGTGATGACGATTACTTCATCTGTGGCAGGTGAACTTCTTGGCGTATTTTAGACTCTCTTGTCTCCTATTGGCGTTTTGTTTGATTTCCCTTTTATTGGTCTCTACCCGCGATCTTTGCTACCGTTAATTATATTTATTAATCCCAGTTGCATCTGCGTAACTCCAATTTTCAGGTCGTCATCTAATGATCGTCCTTCGTATTGAAAAGTGAAATGGCGTTCGTACGGTATTCTTCTTTTTTCACTTCACTTATTCTGGCCAGATGATATAAATTCTCTTTCAAATTGGTTCGAAATCTGGCATCCTAATTTTAAACTATACTTTTCTATAGCTTCGGCTGCCCATTCGGTGTGTTCCTTTTCGGATAATTTCTCTAATTCTCTGTGAGTACCACCGCATACATTCTCCGTATTCCTCTATTTCCTTTACATATTTTCGCAAGTTCTTCTACTCTGTTACATGATCGTTATCATTTGCTTAAATCTGTTACAGTTCGTCTTTGATTCTTGCTCCGGTTCTCAAATATCGCTGCTAACTCTTCTGCATTTTTGCGTTTCTGTTAAATCTTGGTTAATCCTTCCTCCACAGGATTCGTCTATATCTTGGAGCACAATTATCTTGTTGCCATGGATTCGTTTCTCGAGTACACTGATTCGCGGTCTGTTGTTCTTTTGAATCCCAATTTCATTTTCTCGTTCTGTTTCTACTTCGATTGTGATATATATGGTATCATCTTTTAGAATTGGTTGTTTACGTTCTTTTTTCAGTAGAAATTGTCGGTCTCCTCCTGCAACCCATTTCAGGTGGATTTGCTTTGACTTATCATTGATCTTGGGTCTACTCCCAATTTTTCGCTGTGTCGCTCTTCCATTTCGGGATTTAGCGATTGAAATTGATGACTTTTTCGGATTAAATGCGATTCTAACTTGCCGTCATATCTGCCTCTTGCTAACAGACAATTACACTGATAGATACTTTTTCCTTTTCCTACCCCATTCCGTTTGGGTATACTCTCAAATTTCATCGTATCCTCCGATTTCTGTATCGAATTGAATGACTTGTGTACGATGATTTTCTTCTTCTTTTCAGCCGATTTACTTTTTCAAGCCCATCCACTATTTTCCATGGGTATGGGGCTAGTCGAGCTCTATCATTTATTTCCTCCGTCTCCTTCTGGTTGCCATTCCATTTCGTTTATTCATTTCCTCTGGTAGATTTTCGTATGTTCATCCTCGTTATAACTTAGTTGTTCCTTTAGCTGATCTGTCTTGGCACTTCTCTGGTATATATTTCTTTCATTTTTGGCTCGGTTCTTTCCATTTCCATTTCCACTCCTTTGTCTTTTCATCATACATTTCTTTTCCATTGGTGTTGATCGGCATCGCGATCATCTAATAGTGCAATTGTGCTTAAATTTCGCATCTTGTTCTCCATAGCTGGTAGATGCGTTAATATTTGGTCCATCTTTCTTTCATTTCTCTTGAAATTCTTGGATCTTAGTTGTTCCCTTTTTGTTGTATTTTTCCTCTCTGGTTCATCCATGGCTATAATATTGAATGGTTTTTGTCCGTCTTCCCCATATACCTATCGTATATCGGGTTCGTTCTCGCGGACTTATTTGCCGTTTGTGGTACATTATTGCAGTCTTCTACCATACCGTCATCCACTGTTTTCGATTATTGGTTGTATAATTTCTCGGTTTATTCGTCGTACAATGTCGTGCATCTTGACATGGGATTCTACCATATTTCTTTTCATTTCATCATTTGGTGCTTCTATTTTTATCTTTATTGGTCATCTCCTCTCATATCCTTTGATGTTCTTCCATATTTGGCTATCACTCCTCTGTCTCATTATCGAATCTCAATTATATCGTATCCCGTACAGCTCTACGAACATCTTTCATTGCAATCGGTCTCGTTAATGATAATCGATTAATATATTTTCTAAGCTTGGTCTATTGCTTCTTCCGTCATTCCTAATCTGTTTTGCCTCATTACTTTGTCTTTCTTTTCTAATCCGGGTTTTTATTTCTTTGTGTTACAATATGGAAATTTTTGCCATATTTCTGCTTGTCTTCTTCGCTTTCATTTTTATTTAACGTTAACCACGATTATTCCGTGTTGGCCATATTAGCGCATCCGCGAGGGTATGTCTCGCCTTTTATTTTCTCCTTATAATATAAGGTTTGTTGGTTTTTTATAACTGGGTCTTAGCTTTTCACTACCCATCATACAACTCGTTTGTGCTTTCGCTCTTGTTGTATTTCTGTCTTGGTATCTCTGGAAATCAATAATTACTTGATACTCTTCTCTTCATATTCTTTCAGATTCTCTTGGATATTTTTTTATCATGTCTTCCATGATTGCCTGTAAAACGTACTTATCTTTGTTGGATATCCCTTCGCAATCAGTTTCATTATCTGCTGTATGCGGTTGTATGCTTTGAGGTTTAGAACATTTTGATTTCGATCTACTTCTTCTACAATCTCGTTGATTTCTTTTAATATCTCGGTTTCATCTTCTCTTGGCACATTCGTTTCCATTTCCTCTAATTCGGATTTTGATTCGTCTTTAATCGGTTTATTTTCCTCACATGATTGAAATATTTCTCCGCCCAGACTGCTTATCTCACTTTCATCTTCATCTGTTTGATCGTCTGGTATTTGTCTCAACATATTAATATGTGGTTGTTCCTCCTCTTTCATTATCTTTGTTGGCCCTTTTGTTTGGAACCATTTCTCCTTTATTCTGTTCTCGATTTGAGCTTCGCTCCACGTGGGCTTTTCTTTTCTGATTCTTGTTTCTATTTTTTGTAGCAGTATCCTCTGGATTCGATTTTTTGTTATTATTGGTTCTGATATCTTTTCTTTTTCTTTTGGCGTTGATGCTTCCTGCTCATCTTTTTGCAGTTTTAATTCTGGCTCTTTCATTTCTTGTGATAGCGCTTTCTTTGCCAGCACTTCTATTTTTTGATCTAGTGCTTGTTCTTGTTCTAAGTGTTTTAACGCTACGTCTATTTTTAATATTAGTGCCTTCTTTCTTAGTTCCGCTTTCTCTTGTTTTAAGATTGCTTCTTTTTCTTTTAGTTGATCCTCCTCTTGTTCTAAAGCTTCCTCTTGCTTTATTTTCTCGAGTGTACTCTCTGTCTTTTGTGTCATAATTTCTTTTTCGAGTTCGTCTATCTCGTACACTAATGTTTCCTTGTTTTGATCCTCCGTTATCATCATCTCTGCTTGTTTAATCTCTTGGGTTTCTGGTTCATTCGGTTTCTCTATTATTGTTTCTTTTAACTGTCGACGTCTTTGTTTTTCCTCCTCTGCGAATTCTTTGATGGCCTCTATTTTCTCCATCGTATTTAATTCGATTGTTTTCTCCTTATCCGTTATCATATTTCCTCCCCCTTCGTTCTCAGCACACTGCTCCGCAGTGTGAATTTCATCTGGAATTTCCATTCTCATCATATTAATTCTTTTCGGGGTTTGTTTTCTATTTTCCCATCTTTGCTGGATTTCCTGGGCTTCCTCTGTTTTGTAGTCTTTGCCATTCAGCTTGTTGTTGCTCTTGATATTCTCTAGTTCGCAGCTCTTGAATCTCCTCATTGCTTCTCATTACGTTGATTCGTTGTTGTTGTATATTGGTGGGCATCTGTTGCATCATCTCTTTTAATTCCATGGGCATTCGTTGTAGTGTTTCCCGTAACATATCTATTTCCTGCATCACGTTAATTTGTGGGTTTCCCATAGAGTTATTTAATCTTGATTGGTTTGGTTCTCTTCTTATGTTACATTGCCTTGCGAGGTGTCCTTGTTGACCACAATTGTAACATGCTTTGCTATTAAGTTGTCTACATATTTTCTCAGTATGCCCTCGTTTACCACATATCTGGCAGTTGTAATTTCGGAAACAATTCTCTGACCGATGTCCCATTCTTTGACATGTGGAGCATTTTTCGTTTGCATTTGGATTGTTCCTGAAATTATTATTATAACTTACTTGGTTATTACGTTTATCTTCCGGATTTCTCGTTACTGGTGGCTTGAACATCTGCTGTGCTCTTGGAATAAATTGATTCATAGCTGGATTGGTGTTGTTGTTTTGATTGTTGGCATTGACTGTTGATGTTGTTGGTTCTGTGGCCAAGACTGCCACTTGATATCCCAGCCCCAGATGGGCTTCACATCTATTTGCGATTGCTACTGCTTTATCTAATGTTTCTGGTGCCAAGCATCCAAGGTTGGCTCGTATGTCTTCTCTTTTGATTCCTCTTATGAAGACGTCTACCATTTTATCTTCGGGCAAAATCTGCATCTCCGAAGGCTTCTTTACACAATTTCTTTAATTCACATGCGTATACTGCATTTGATTCATCTCGTCTTTGTTTTCGGTGTAGGAAGTCCAATATCTTCCTATTCCCCTTTTTCTCTATCCCGAATATCTTTATTAAGAACTCTTTAATCTCTGTCCATGTTGTCAATTTCGTTGCGTCTCTTGCTTCTTCCACAAATACATCTTGTGCGCTCCCTTTCAAGTATAAGGGTAGCCGCTCTTTTACTTTTTGATCTGTCCAGTGACAGATATTTTTATAAACTTCAAATTCCTTTATAAATGTATCTAGTTTATTGAGGCTGCCGTCAAACGGTTCTCCTCTAAACTTTTCTCTGAATTCTCCTACCATCACGTTGTTGTTATTTAACATTGTATTTGCGTCCGGAATTGAAGAATTTATAGAAGTTGTCATGTGTAGATTGTTGTCTTGATCCTCTTCCTCGCTTTCTATTGTTCGCAACCGATTCTCTGTATTACTTTGTTCGCTTTCTTGGTTACTATTGAACTCGAATTCGTTTATTCCGCTTTCTGACTCTGTTCCTGTTATCGTTACAGTTGGTGCTCATGTATGGATACTTCGGTTGTTTATTGCTTTTCTCTTCTCGTCGTCTTCTAATAGACTCTTTTCCTTTGTCTTTTTGCTTCTTGTATGATCTGCTATATTCGCAATGATTACTGTTATCCGTTCGCTTGACTGGTTTTGTCGTTGTTTCAATTGATTTGTCTTCTCTTGCTTTGACTTTCTACTTGATTATTGGTTTGCAATTACTTTGCCGTTTATTCCAAATTCTATTATCCTTTATTGTCTGCTTTATCGTTTGCTCTGAAATATTTTCTCTTTTGCTTTGCTTTGCACTTGACTTGGATTGCTTTGTTTGGCTATTGATTCCTAAAAATAAATGACACTCCAATATTCTATACTCTATACTAATTTCTCCTCCATTTACCATACTATATACGTTATCATCCCTTGTTCGCATTTACCATGGTGGTCTTCTTTATCTGACTCACCCCCCTCATTTTAAGTCTATTTTTAATTATCTATACCTCGTAATAATTATCTATTAATCTCGTATCAATTATCTATATAGTCTTATCAGTTATCTATATAGTCGTATCAATTATCTATATCATAATATCAATAATATAAAATCATCATATTCATACTCTCATTCAATCCATTAATTATTTTTCCTATGTCTCCCGAAAAATTTGTTACTTAATCCTCAGTCGCTGGCGCTCTATGCCCTCTATAATTTCCGTTGGCTCTTCGGCCTTCGGCTTTAACTCTTTTACTGGTCATCTGTGACCTTAATATCTATTCATAATCATATTTCATCTTTACTCATATCGTATCTTATCTGGCACTCTATGGCCTCTAATATCTAATCATAATCATATCTTATCCGGCACTCTATGGCCTCTAATATCTAATCATAATCATATTCTATCAATTTCATCTTTAGTCATATTCATATTCGTCTTATTCATATTATCTCTCATTGTTTCACCGGACTTGAGCTTATCAGTGACTTTTGGGTATGTTTGAGGCCTCACACTGACTCTCAAGCCATGGCGTCTTTTGGCCGCGCATTCTTCCGGTTACGCTTTACTCACCGCCATTCGGATATTTGGTACTCGGTGTGGGATCCGGGTTATTGTACCAAACTCCTCGCTGGGCAATAAAAAAAACATTCCCTCGGTACTCGGTGTGGGATCCGGGTTGTGTACCTCGGAGAATATAAAAGTATGGAAATGCCTAGACGTTCAATCAAGTTCCAAAAGCGGTTTACTTGATTTCCCGAATAGTGAAAAGAAAAGGAAGCGATTAAATGTGGGAGCGGAAAATAAACTATCAAAATCTCTGCCCGCTCCTTCCATCAGATTTCCCGGCTCAATTCGGCCGCTCTCATCTGGCTTTAGTAGGACATTTTGAGTATGAACCATTTACCGGTTAGTTCACATCTCACCTACCGTTTGGTCCCCGATACTCGGTGTGGGATCCGGGTTGTTGTATCGAGTTCCTCCCAGCGAAAAAAAAAGAATCGTTCGATACTTGGTGTGTGATCCGGGTTTTTGTATCGAACGGCTCAGCGCCATCAGTCCCTTGGCTGATAACAACCTGAACACGACAGTCCGTAGCTGTCCTCTGGTGCCTCACCACCAGCTAGGGAAAAAAGAAGTCATCTCTAGGTACCTTTAATCAAACTATTAATTCTGTTCCGAGCACTCTTTCTTTCACCTCTCGGTTTATCTCTTCACTCCCCCCTTCAAAATTTGTGGTAATCGCATCAGCAAGCTCCCCAAAAGAGGTGATCAATCTCTCGCCGGTTACTTGCTGACATACGCGACTTGGCCTACCAGTTCCTTTCTCAGTAGGGTTGATCAGGGTTTCTCTTGGGTGAGCGTACTATCATTAGATAGCTCAGGTTAACCATTTTTCCTCGTCCTATCTCAATATAATATCGATAAAACAATAATATCAGTAAAACAAAAAGAATTATACACTAGGAAAACTCGGTTGTCGAAATTTTTCCGTCCAATATTTTGTGTCTCTGTGCATGTGTTTTAATTATTTCCTTAATTCGGCTTTCATGTATTTGGTCTATTACCTTTATTTATCGTTATCAGGTTATTTTATCTACGAACACTGCATATTTACCTTTACGTTATTTTACACATAATCATTTATTTCACCGTCTGATAATAATCCGAGTAATGAACAATGCGCATTTATTTCATATCATAACAATTCATGGAAAGTAAACAGTTAGTCTTTCCTTTATCTTTCGTTGACATAGCAGGCAGTGCGACTCTTGTGCGCATCCATGACAATAACTCAGGTGTCCGCAAGGTATCACCATTACTCGTGCTTCTTCTGTTTTGCACGCATAACATTCCAAATAAGCCTTGGTTTGCTCTTTCATTGTTGTTGCAATCTCATCTTCAATGTTTTTGACTTTCTCCATTAACTTGTTCCAGCTTTTTCCAAATTTGGTTATGTCTAATCTCATGGATAGAATTTCGTATATCCTTTCGGTTGTTACATCTTCATCAATATCGATCAATTTTATTAATATGCAATGTTCGTCGGAGTACAGGTTTGAAATCGTTGATATATCCTCTTTAGCTCTTTTAATTAAATTTTGTTTATTGATTAGTTCCTCGAGATTGTCATTTTCGATGTTTAGGATCCCCTTTAGCTTTTCTAATATTTTTGTTGGTTCCATCTCTAGAATTGTTAAATCTTTTCAATTGCCCATTAAATTTAAATACTAATTAACTAAATTGTATGTTTAGATTTATTCATTCAACTCTTAGTTTAATGTTTTGCTTTAATAGACTACTACTTTGATTATTATAATTATTCGTTGTAATTTATTTTATTATCGTTCTATTGCTTTCCCCCGTTTGTCGTTCTTCCCCTTACTTACCCCATTTCATTTTATCCAGCATTTTGCCCTTTTAATTACTTATACGTCTTGTGAGTATCGTTGTTATGTGGTGTTGTCAGGCATTGGTGGATGTTGAGTGTCTTGGCGTCTTAATCTGTAGTCGGGTCGTTCGTTTCTCATCGATCTTTACAATATTTAAGCTCTATATTTCATCTCTCCGGGGTTCGGTAAAAATGTCGTCCCGACATTTTCTATTTAAAAAGATAGTTATGCTTTATGTCCCCTGTCGTTTGTTGTGTACGAAAATCATTCTATCCCGGCTGAGGGTGTACTGACAGAATTCTCTGTTGTTTCTTAACTTGATGGTTTTTGTCTTTCCAAATAACAAAGCTTCAATCCCGGCTGAGCCCCCAAATTTATATGGTGGGTTACAGGGTTTCATATCTTGCTTGACTTTCCGGTGACCCTAGTAACGCCATACAAAATGTTGCTGATCGCCACTTGGCACCCGTTGCTAAGCAACGTTGGTAATGTGTTCAAGTGGTGGATTGCCCGCAAAAATTGAGTGCCATTGGCTAGTACTATAGTTGCTCGGACAATCCTCGGGTTCACGAGCTGTTGATAGAAGACCTATGCTCGCTTTGCTCGGTCCCTTACGTGAAAATGCGAATTAAATTTAGACTGATTAGTGCAGATGATTTCGAGTCTACCCCACTAAGACTGAATACATGAGAGTTGATTTATTTAACGAACAAAGGACATGCATATCAATGATAAGTTAAGTTGATCGACTTGACGCTTGTGCGGCTCGGCGTCGGGCCCGTTCCTTGCGTCCCGGCCGGCGGATGGTTGGTTGGATGGCTGTCGACTTTGAGCTTGGTGCGGCACCATCAGCGACGCGTTGACTTGGCAGTTGGGAAGGGGCGAAGATGAGCGGATACGTTACCGCTTCCCCTTCCCGACAGGCTGCTAGGGCAACCTCTAAACCCCTGACCTGTGTGCGCAGACTCCGATTGAACTGGCGTTCTTCGGCCCAGCCCTTTTGAGCTGCGGTGAGTCGTTGATAGAGTATCTTCGTCCGTTTAGGGTCTAAACAGGTCGCCTTGACCTGCTGCACCTCGCGAGTTAATTGCAGGACCTGACTGAGTAACTCTGCATTCGTCTGCCTCGCGCGGTCTAGTTCGGTCTGTAGGATCCTTAGAGAGGACATCACTGTAATTAAATGGGTTAATGCAACTTCAATTTATGATTGGTCTATTTGAGTAATCTTTAATTTTATCAAACAAATCAAAAGTTAATCCCAGTTATATGAGAGAAAAGAAAACGCACAAATTCTAACTATTAATCATCAATCATTACATCAAGTTGTTTCTGTTCTTTTAGTTGTCTGGGCCATACCGCTCTAGACTTCGCTTGAGGGCTTCTACAGTGTATGGTCGCCTGGTGTCTCGAACTGGGCGGTGTGGATAGGCGACTGCGATTCGCCCGGCAAGGATGTCCTCCATCACGTTTGCAAGATACATCCTTGCCTTGACTACTTGCAAATCCACCCGCTCCTGCACTCGCTCCCATTGGGTGAGGAGATCCTGTGCGTTTGAAAATATCTCGGCAGCTGGGTACTGTTGTCTTTCGGGTTCCTGCGAGTTGTTATTCAGACCCAGTGCCCTTCGAGGGATAGGGTAAGGCCATTGTAATCGAAACTTGCTGATGACGTCTGTGGCTTGTGGGGCCTTTCTCGGGTACTTTGCGTTAATTGCCTGGGTTGTAGTTTGATTGCGTGATATGATCTACAACGATATTAAGGATAAATCATTTGGTACGTAGAGTTTGCAATGAACTTTATTTAACCTGGCTACATGGGTTGATGGCCGTTAATTAATTGTATAAGCACCATGGCGAAAAAGTTATTAACGTCTATCGGGATTCGTGATGGTTATGGATCGTTCCGAAAATCGTTAATTGGAAGATTCGAGAGGGTGAAGTAACCTAGTAGTTTGGGACTCAATATCTGAGGCGGGAATACTATGAATAGGGGTGATTATAATTAGGTAAAGGTTTAGGTCTTAATTGGAACTGAATTATGAGGGTGATCATTTATTACGGATTTATAATATCATGCTTGAATTTATTTATTTACAAAAAAAAATGTTTCAGATCGATAGGGGCGCGTTTCCGTTGGTTAATTTTTGCACGTTGTTAGTGATGATTGACCGGATGTCCGGTCAGATGGGGACGTGACTGATCGTCGGTGGTCTTTAGACTTGGTATGAACTTAGTCCGGATGTTTACTATTTAGCGTTGTTGGTGCAATTTCCGTCATAATTCAGCATCCGGCGTATTTTCGCTGTTTGGTCGATTAGATATACTGCTAGATCACGACATCTACTAGTTTTTAACGCGTTGGAATCTTGGTTGCATTTACTCGATTTATGTTCTAACTTTTTGGAATGTTTTACTACTTCACTCTATCGGGATTTTAACTTCATCGACATGTTGGTGGTACGTCTATTAGCGCCATTGGATTTTACTAATGCTAACATTATCACTCTGATATTATCAATTTTCAAGGCTTTCATGTTATGGGAGGTAAGCTAATTTTCGGTATGATTTTATTTGATTTATTTAATACATTTTTAGCCGTTGGGTTTAAACAAATATTATCGTGAAAATGATTTGGTTCTTTCTCACCACGACTTAAGCTATTCCTATCAATGTCGATTGAATTTAAAAATGCTGCAAAGTTTTGTAACTCCTTTAACAGTAATTTTGTGTCAATAAACTGCTGTTCAATTTTTTGGTTACAGATTTGTTTAACGTTACAAAGTTTTTTGTTTATAACTTACCCATTTTCATCCTATAATCATCGTATTTCAAATTCGAATGACTTAAGTTAAAAATTACCTTAATGAATTATCTAAAAGGAAATGTTCAACTCGAGGATTATTTAATTTTCATTAGCAATTACACAAATTTTAAGCGATGAGTTGATTTGGTTTCAATTAACTAGAACTGTGGTTTAAAGTGACGAATTACTTTTACTTTGATGGACGAATTACCCTAGGTTAGCCACTGAATTTATCCACGAGTGAATTTACTATTAATCTATTTTATTTACTCTAATTTTTGCTCCATGAATTCATATTAATTTACCGAGAACTTTATTTACCGAATCAGTACATTTTACTACTTTTAACTTACAAATACCTTCAATTTACTTCAACGATTTATGTCAATTACAATCCCTCGAATAAAGTATTTTAAACGATAGTCTAATTTATCCTTTAAATTGTTTCATTATTTTTAACCAAAGCTACATTTACCTTTACTTGAAGGTTTATCGGGTTATTTTATTCACATTACTCTAATTTTATCAATCAATTACCTTAATTTTAACTAATGCAATGCCTATATTTTCCCCGTAATCGTTAACTAATTTTAATTGAATCAATAACTACCTTTTAAGAGATTTTACTATTTTATTTATTTTAGCATACCGATATCAATTTACTTCTATTTTATTTATATCAACGACTTCGATTTAATTTATTCCCGTACCCTTTCCCTTTAATAGACCTTAAGCGCGATTTGTGTTTATATTATATTTACTGAGTGCCCACTGGACTACTCGGTGTGATGACTTTAAGCCGTATGTAATATAATTTTAGGTCGATTTTACAGAATTGAGAAACGAGGAAGCAGCCAGAGACTTCTTCCTTATTTCTCTTTTCAGCTATAGGGATAAATATTGACGTTACGACCGCTGCGTTGCGCACGCTGAGTCTTCACGGGTGCATATCATTGGCGATCTTCCACGCACTTACATGCATTTGCACTATGTAGATTTTATTTTCTTGCGTTATGTGTCGGCTGTGGGCCGGAAAAATTTCGACATTTTTAATTTATAGGACAAATATATAAAATAATTTATGTAAATAATTTTTATTAATTATAAAACAAAAATAACAGGTTACCATTCCAATTCATAAAATAGCATAAATTCATGTATCATACAATAAAACCAAAATACCTCTCTCCCCACGCCGACGTCCGAGCAGAGCTCTATAGAGGTGCAAAGAGCGTGACGTGGAAAGAGGGTTCCAATATCAATGATCCTCACCTAAAAATTCTGAAAGTAGAGTTTCTAAATAGAATTGAACAATTTCACAATAGATTTAAACTGGTTTTCGAAAATGGTTTTTAATCAGTTTGAAAAATGGTTTTGTTTTGAAAAACGGTGTAGTTTTCAAAAATGGTTAACTTTAATGTGAAAATGGATCAGTATATATACCTAATTTTTTGGTGTGTGAAATTTGATGTAGTAAAACAAAATTCGACCTTGTTATTTTCTAGTAAATTCTATTCTTTGATTTTAATATTTTTTGATTTATTTGTTATAATTTTTTATTTATAATTTTTATTGAATTATTATCCATCCAAATTTTTCAATTTAACTTTCACTTTAATGAACTTTAATTGATTTTTTCAATTTCGTCGAATTTGTTGTGTTTTCTTGTTGTATTTGTGTAGGTATCGTGCGGATCTTGGTGCATTTTGTTAATATTTTAATTTATTTTTATGTTTATTATTTTATATTTAATTCTTTTATTTCTCAGATTTTATATGGTTTAATTGATGTTTCAGTGGGTTTATTTAAATTGCGTGTTATTTTTTGCGTGTGTGTTTCTGATCCATTTAAACATTTTCCAAGGCCGTTTACGTTCTGGCCCAACAAAAATTTTGCGATATAAAAATGTAAAAATTTAAATTTAAATCAAAAAGAATAAAAAGTTTTATAATTTTGGAATATTCGAGTAATTCCTTGTTTTACTGCATCAAAACACACACACGAACAATCATGATATATAAGGCGAAGCTGGTTGAACAAAAAACACTCTCTCTTTTGGACTCTCAAAAATATTTTTTTCTCTCAAAATTTTATTTGCAATTTTATTTTACGAAGTAGGTTATCTCATCATATGTTTATTTTATTTTATTTTAAATTTTATTTGATTATGACTTACGATTTTATTTTATATCATGACCTATGTTTGTTATTTAATAATTAAGGAATAAAGCTTTAAAATGAATTGTCTTCATTATTACAAAAATTATCAATTTTATTTTAATCTTTAGTCCATTTATAGTCGAGCCTCCATCATGGAGATTTAACTCTAAATCATTTCAGCTAATTTTTATTCTACCAAAATATCATATAGCCTACATGCACACAAGAGACAAAATTTAAATTGTTTTATTTTCGATACCCCGGATCGAACCGGTCGTTAGTGGGGGAAGCCGCGGTGCTGGTAGTAACCAGGCCCGTTCAGTATTCTCCCCTTCCTAAATCCTATCGCCTGACCCTCGAAAGAGCAGTGTTGAGGTCCTGGGAAAGGTCAAATATAAAGTCTCATAATATAATAAAAGAAAAACATACAGACTAAGATCTAGGAGAATTAGAAAGAATTTTTTTTGGGTAATTGGCAAATTTTATTCCGTTATAAAAAATATCGTGTAACTCACATACACTATAGTTCGAGACCAACCACACTAGGAAGTTCAATCGGCCACAGATCAGATTTTCTTTGTGACATCATCGTTCATATTTAATTTACGTACTAAACATAGAAGCTAAAATCGATTCCGAATCTCACTCCAAAAGATTTTTCGTGATCTCATTAATTAGACTACAAATTTTCGTTCAGTTCATAAAATCAAATCCATGACCCTATAACCCATAAACCAACTATTGACGTGACTAGTTTGCATTTAAACTTATTATTATTACGAAAAGTTTCGTTATTTATTTAATTATTATTGTTATCCATTATTAATATTAACATTATTATTTTTATGACATTGTTGTTGTCACTAATACTTATTTTATTATTATTAATGTTGTAAGTTCATAGATTTATTACTCTAGTTATTATTCTCACACCATTAGGTATATAGAACCCATCTACTATTATTATTAATGTTATCAAATAATTGTTAAAATTTGCATTGTTATTATTTTATTACTATTTTCATTATTAAAATTATTATTAATTTCATATTGATATTATTATCATTATTATTATTATTATTATTACTAAAATATTATTATTATCGTTAATATTATTATTATTATTAAAATTACTATAATAGTATTATTATAGTCATGTACTATATGGTACCATTATTATGGATACATAACACCATTAGGTTTACATAGCTCGTCGTTATCTCTAGAACGATTCTAATATTATTATTAATAGTTTTATTATTATTATCATTATCATTAGTACTATTATTTTCAAATTGTTATTATTATTATTACTAGAATAGTGCTATTATTATTATTATTATTATTATTATTATTATTATTATTATTATTATTATTATTATTATTATTATTATTATTATTATTATTATTATTATTATTATTATTATTATTATTAATATTATTAGTACATTAGTATTATTACTAAAACTATATAGTATCATTAAATTCAACAATTTACTTAGTATGCCCTAGCATTGGATTTATTGTTATTATTATTAAAATGCTAATATTATCGTCATTATTATTATTGTTATTATTACCACCCACATTATTATTACTATTGCTAAAATATCATTATTATTCACATTTTCATTTTTATTATTATTGTAAATATTACTGGCATATTGTTACCATTATCATAACTAACGATATAGGACTATTATACCCAATACCCACCAATGTTCCCACTATGGCACGACATTACGGTTGGGCCAGAACACAAACGGCCTTGAGAAATGTTTAAATGGATCGGTAACACACACGCAAATATAACAAGCAAATTTAAAATAAAACCTATTGAAACATCAAGTAAACCCTATCAAATATGAGGAAAAAAAAGAGAATTAAATATAAAATAATAAACATAAAAATAAATTAAAATAATAACAAAACGCACCAAGATCCGCTTGATACTAACACAAATATAACAAGAAAACACAACAAATTCGACAAAATTGATAAAGTAATAAAAGTTCATGAAAATGAAACTTAAATCAAAAGATTTGAATTAGTAATAATTCGATAAAAATTCTAAATGAAAAATTATTAAAATAAATTGAAAAATAATAAAATTAAAGATTAGAATACACTAGAAAATAACAAGGTCGAATTTTGTTTTACTACATCAAAATTAACACGCGAGGTTAGGGACAGAAAATAGGTATAAATACCGATCCATTTTCACATTAAAACTAACCATTTTTAAAACCATTTTTGAAAACATTTTTTAAAAATCATTTTTGATCTAGAATTTTGTTTGCAAATCTATATTTAGAATTTACTTTTAGGTGAGAATTAGTTTATTTGGAGCTCCCTCTCCACGTCACATCCTCGCAACCTCGGTAGAGCTCTGCTTGGATGTCGGCGTGGGGGGAGATGCAATTTTATGCTTTATGTTTTGTTGGTTGGACAAGTAATTTTGTATGTTGATTATTTAATAAATATTTATAATATTAAAATTGTTTTTCATGCATTTAATAATACTAATTAATCTGTCAAAAATTTTCCGGCCCACAGCCAACACCTATCGCAAGTAAATAAAATCTACATACAATTCAGATTCGTGTAAGTGCGTGGAATATCGCCAATGATCTGTGCCCGTGAATACCCGGCGTGCGGAACGCAGGGTTGGAACGTCAATACTATCCGTATAGAAGAAACGAGAAATAAGGAAGAGATCTTTGGCTGCTTCCTCGTTTCTCATTTCTGTAAAATCGACCTAAATTATATCACACACGGCTCAAAATCACCACACCGAGTAGTCCAGTGGGCACTAATTAAATATAATATAAACACAATATGCGCCTAAGGCCTATTAAAGGGAAAGGGTACGGGAATAAATTAAATTGAAGTCGTTGATATAGCTAATTTGGATTAATAATTTGGAATAAATTAGATAAAAATCATTGGAATAATTAAATCAAATTTACATTTCGGAATAAAATAATAAACGTCATTAAATCAGTCATTCATTGATTCGAGTAAATTATTGATTATTGGTTAAAGACAAATAACTCATTGATTAAATTAAATTGACTAGAATAATTATTGAGCAAAATTGACATAATTCATTTTCTCTAAATTAATTTACTGATTAAAGCTAAATAAGGTAGATTCGTTGATTAACAGTAAATTAATTCGTTGAGTAAACTAAAGAAAGTTGTGGGGTAAACCAAGTAATCCCTCAATTAACATTAAATTAATTCAAATAAAAGTAAAGTAATGTAAATCGTTGAGTAAAAAGAAAGTAAAACTTTGATTCATTGATTAAAAAAGTAAAGTAATTGATTAAAATAAAGTAGTGTACTGATTAAAGTAATTTATGGACCAAACAAATTCTAAAGTAAAATTAAATAGTTTATTAATTAAATAATTCATCGATTTAAAAGTAGAGAAACTCATCGAGTTGAAGTAAAATAATTTATTAATCGAAAGTAATATGTTAAAAATAAGGAGATTTTCTTGATTAAATTAATTAATGAATTAAAGGCAAAAAATAAATAAATGGAAAATAAGTACAAACCCAGCGCTTAACTTCACAATCAGCTAAAATAAATTCAACAAGAATTCATTGCTAACACGTTACATCATTATTTTGACGAAAAATTGACATCATTATTAAGAAATTGGGAAAAGCGTTAATAGGAAATTGTTGACCAACTCATCATAGCTTAAAATAAAAGTGACTTCATTGATGATAGCGTTTCATTGAAAATTATCCAAGGCGTAAACTACGAATGAAAAACCCAAATATAGACCATAAAATACGAAAAACAGTACCTAATCGATAGAAAATCAAGAGTACACAAAAATTTAATACGATAGAACAATCAAGACGACATCCAAAATTTATATTAATATCACAGTAAACATCGAACCATAGGAAAGGCTTACCGCTGATTTTCGACAACCCTGGTGAGGTGATCTGAATTTTTCGAGAGACGATAAGAAAAAATTTCCAACAGGTAAAACACTAAATAATAAAATCCCCAACAGAGAAAATTTCGACGGCATGATGCAGGTGCTTTCCTTGGAAACGTTGTTAGAAAACGTTTAAATACAATGAAAACGTGTAACTCACCAAATAATCCACGAACGCGCGATCTTAAAGTTCATTCGCCTAAAATAAATTTCGTAAATTACAAGTTGAAAAATAAACAATCTTACCCGTTGACATTTCCGGCGATATAAATATTCACTATCGTAGTCGAGTTACAAGTGGCATCCACTTCCTGCCCGTCTGATTTTCAATCGTATATTCTCCATTATATCTATCGTCAACAATAGACCATACATCATTTTTCTCTATCAAGTTATGCATTCGCCAAACATCTCAGACGAGGACTTAGAGCTTCAATCTCCAAGTGTTACAGAAAACCCCTTAGGTAAATTTTAATTAATTTTTATAACAAATTTATAATCATATTCGAGCCACAGGAACGACCCAGAATCAACACCATATCATTAGTGAGTAAACTCTCCGGATTGAAGGCCGTGAATCAATAAGCCATACCTGTTAACGTATCTTAATGTTCTTGCATCAGACAAACCCCAAAAATCCTGTCATTCCACCATTAAGCACGACAAATCAATTTTTGGCTACGCACCCTCGTCAACCCCCTTAGGCCAACAATGTCGCGAATATTTAATTGGGAATTACTAAGTAAAAAATTCCATCCTGATCGCATTAGAAAATTGCCAACGATTCATTTCTGGAGAAACGAACTGCTCGGATATTTATCTCGCGGAAATCAAGATACTGGCTTGACAATCGTTCCAAATATCTTTTTTAAATTCTTTAGGCGAGTCGTAGTTCATCCCATTGCTATCATTCTCCATTCGACCCAGGTATTTTAATTGATCAATGGATCAGACACTAAGTATGAATTTTGTAACCTTTGTAACTGTTTTAATTTCGAATAATTAAACGGTAATTGTAAAAATCGCTTTATTTTAAAACATATGAATGTTTAATTATCAAGTTATTGTTTCGTAAAAGTTAACTCACTTAATTCAGTTCTATTCAAAAAATCAATAAATGTCCAAATGACACTTTGAAAGGTTTTCTTACAGCATTATTTATTGATTTTATTTTATATTAATACTTAAATATATATCTAACCGAATATTATGAACATACACAACGAATAGACCATTTGTACGCAAAATAAGATACGGCCATAAACGAATTGCAATTTTCATTTTTAACATCCATAAAGATTTTTTGAACGGACCCTTACGCCATGAGAACGCGTAATCCAGTAGCTTTGAAGTATCGTTCCCCCTCTTTCCCAAATATATTGCCGGACCAGTCAGTAATACATGTTCAACTTCGAGTTCCGTGAGTTTTGGCGCATTTGAAATGGAGTTAATCCAGTTTTTTTTCTTTAAACGACGAGAAATTTTACACAATTGCGAACCACAAGATCACCGTCCCAATCTAAAATGCCAAGAGAAATACTAAGTACAAACGTTAATCTCACCAATTTTTCCATTCAGAACCAACTGGAGCTATAGTTGAACTCCCTGCTCATGTCGTGGAGCAATGGAGGCAGGCATGGAATCGGGTGTATCGAGAGCGATGCCCTGAAATGCCCGAAGAAGACAAGCAAGAGGATATATCACCAGAAGAGTTTATGCGGCGGTTCCGGAAACTGTCTGATGAACCAAACCCATCCCAGGACATCCTAGCTCAGGCCCAAGAGCTCCTGAAAGGTCTCCTACAACACCAGCGCCAAGTCGAGGCAGCTGTAGCACGAGCCACGGAATACCTGGCCAACGTCAAAGATGACCTGGCGGCAGGACGTCTGGCAAGTAGTTATCCACCTTCACCGAGACCAATCCGGAACCTCAAAAGACCAGTGTTTGTGATCCCCGGTTATTCCCTAGAAGAAGGGATCAAGTGATTCCTCGCGGACGAGTGATCATCGAAACAATAACAATTAATGATTTGAACATTTTGTTATTTGGTATAATATTAGTATTATAGATCTAAAAATTCTTTCTCTTCTTTTATTATTGTAGTTTTTATTTCATAAATATGTTTAAGTTTAAATACACTTATCATTATAACAGTCATCATAAAAATCAACCCTTATTATTCTAGAAATGGACCCCGTGAAGTTACTCCAAAATGAATTAACCCATGCGAGACAGGCCAATAAGAAACTCCATGACCAACTCGTCCAAATAGTCCGAGAAACACAGCAAATTAAAGCGACATGGGTAGAGCCCACGAGAGTCAAACGACTGTACCAAAAACTGGCCGCGGCCCAGAAGGGATGGACAGAGGAAAAACAATTAGTACAAGGCCTAAAAACTCAAATCAGGGGGCTAGAGGTAGCGTTATCCGCCTGTCAAGAGGGAGCAGCGGTGACCTACCCTTTAGTCTTTGCCCCTGCTCAATTGGCCTATCGCGAAACAAACACTACCCCATCTGCAACGTCAATTATTACTGTGACCACTACCCCAATCACCCCATCAATAACCAGTCGTCGACCTGGACGCAAGGAGCGGGCTAAGCGCCGAGCCGCTCGATCTTCCAATCAGTCTGGAACCTTATGATCCATGTATTCAATAGATAAATAAAGCATCGTTTATATATATTGTAGTTCCTGTATACATCTTATTGTATTTATACTATCTTAGGGTTTTGAAATAACACTGTAGAAGGGTTTAAATAAGAAGCACCACCCATTTTTGCTTCCAAACTAACGTCAGTAAACAGTTAGAGAGACGATGGAAATTTAAACGCGAGGGGACCAAATGATTAAAAGCGAGCACAGGTCTTCTATCGACAGCTCGTGAACCCGAGGGTTGTCCGAGCACTTACAGTACTAGCGATAATACTCAATTTTTGCGGACAATCCACCACTTGAACACATTACCAACGTTGCCTAGCAACGGGTGCCAAGGGGCAGCTAGAATCATTTTGTATGGCGTTACTGGGGCAACAATAAAGATAAACAAACGGCGAAACCCTGTAACCCACCATTACTATCGTTGTCATCTTCTTACTGGCATCACCAACGCTATCATTGCCAAAAATTTCCTTTTATTATTATTATTAAGATTATTACCACTAATATGTTATTATTATTATTACTCTTATTATTATGATAATGATTATTATTGTTATTCATGTCATTATCATTGTTACTATTATTATCAGGATTACTTAGAAATAATTCCCATTATTATAAAATTTATTATTATCATTACTCAGTGCTTGCTAATGAAATGAATATTAGTAAAATTATCCTTATTTATAAGTATTATAATTGTGAGAATGAAAAATAAACACATTAGATTTATTAAAATAAAAATACACCAAAAATTATGTCACCTGCAAAAGAAAATAAAAAATAGTCATAAAAATTTTCCAACTTGCGGGATCTCCTTAGTAAGTTGTTTCTGAGTATCCTGTGGGTTAATAATGAATAAAATAGTTAATAAATGAAGGATCATACTTGGTGGGATAAACTAACGAAAATGAGACAACCACAATTGCCCTGGGGTACCGTAAATTATCTAAAAACAAAAAATAAATTAGAAGTGGATAAAAATAAACTTACCGATTGTTGACTCGTTGCTAGGGCAACGAGTGAAAAGCAAAAGATAAATTACTTAAGTGTAACAAAACAAATTTAAAATAGAATAATAAAATTTAAATTGTTGGAGAAATATTTTTTTTTAACTTCCATTTACAATAAAAGATTTTGTAAATCCTCTTATAAGGTTTTAAATTAAAAATTTTATATTTGAATTTAATAAATTAAAATTTTGTAAATTAGCTTCTAAAATGGGAAAACATAAATTTCGTACATAACGTTAATAATGTAATGATTATGCACCTACCCCTGGTTATCATAGGCATTGTCAATGTAATTATTGCTGGTGCCTGTTATAATTAAGTAATTAACCTACCCATCTCTCCCCCTCATCCAGATGACATAACCATTGTCCTGAAGATATATAATCATACTAACCTTTGTTATATGCACATTATAATTTATAGAAATAAAACTAAAAAGAAATTTTGTTTAGTGGACCCACACAGAAAAATGTTGGAGCAATTTCGCAAGGATATAGCCGGATACCACCAAACCGCAATAGTACAAACCCAGAGGGCGGAGGCCATGGTGCGGAAGTGCCGCTTCATGGAGCAAACATGACTTCGTCCCGAGGCAACAACCAAGTTGAGGACGGAAATAGACACAATGAAGGCCCAGTTGAATCAGAAGGATGAAGCCCTGCGGTCGGCCGAACAAAAGGCCCAGGAGCTTGAGAAGCAGGTAGCTGAATGGAAGCTTAGGGACAATATCCGTACAGGCCTCATACGGAGTGGTGTCTCGCTTTCAGAAGAACAACAGGCCATAGTGCTGAGGAATGTCACCGGAAAAGACGATGGCATAAGGACCAAAAACCCCAGGACCTTTCCATACGTCAGAGGATCTATTAAAAAGAAATCGTAGAAAAAACCGCCCAAATAAAAGGGAGAGGGAGCGACAGTCTAGGTTAAACCGAGCTCGCCTATTGGGTCATATCTTGGACGCCAACGGATTTTAATTTATCCTAACTCTGTGATCATGTATTTAATTTGACCTAATTTATAGATGTTAATAGCTTATTAATCGTAAAATTTATAATTGTTAATTGTTTATTTATCTTAAATATAATTTATTATTGTTAACTTTAATGTTGAAGCTGTTATGGATGCTTGGATGGGGTTGAAGTTGTTGAGTATGGGGAAACTGAGTGATCGAATGAATAAGTAAATAATGAAGTAAGTGGATAGATAGATGAGAAGGGGACGATCAAGTAGAGCATGAAGTCTTCTATGACAGCTCATGGACCCGAGGAAGGTTAGGGCATTAGCAGTTCTTGAGAAGGAGCTCACCTTTTGCTAACCTTCCACCCACTAGTTCACAGTACCAACGTCAATTTTGACGGGTGACTAGCGGTTCAAAATTCTTGTGCAGGCGCTGAGTGGGGATAGTAACCCTTAGACAGTTCAAACTATTTTAAGGACCCATCAGTGCCCAGCACGTCAATTGATGTATAGAAACGTTAATTAAGTTCAACTATATTTTTGATTGCTGGATGACCTTCTGATGAGAAGGCTCTCTTTAAATCCACTCCCGTCTGTGGAATTATAAGAAAGTAATTGTAGCACATAGTATGTAACAAAGTAATCTTATGTGTCATTCAACAATGTTACAATCACGTTTCATCTAATTAATAATGGTGGGTTTCTGGGTGTTGATATTTGAGACCATATGGTTGTTACCCAGACAACCCCATACAAATATCTTTTGCACCCGTTGTTAAGCAACGTTGGAACTGTGTTCGAGTGGGTAGATCGTCCGCAAAAAGTGATCGTTATTGCTACTACTATAATTGACCAAACGATCCATGGGTCCAATGAGCTGCCGATAGAAGGCCTGTGCTCGATTTCGATTTTTAGGTCCCATTATTCTCCTATCTCTTTCAAATGTTAACCTATACTCTCATATCCTTTATCTTTATGTCTATTCCCATGGTCCTTCTTATCGTTGTCCGAGTTGATGATTATTCTCTGGCCCGTACACCCTTTGTTATGTTAAATATTCACATACTAGCTCTCTTACCCTTATCCCCATTAAATCCACAATGTTCTCTGTTATTGATACTAGTATTGTCATTGTTACTATTATATGTATTACCTTTATTAATCGTTACTACTATTACCTTTACTATTATTTTTATTACTATAACTACCATTATATTTATTGTTATTACTACTATGATTATTACTACTATTATTATTATCATAATTATTATCATCATTACTACAAATACCATGATTACTATTATTATTATCATTATTATTATTTTTATTATTATTATTATTATTATTATTATTATTATTATTATTATTATTATTATTATTATAATTATTATCAATATTATTAACAAATTTTTGTGTAGGGATTCGTCCTTATTCCTCAGCTTTAAGAAATATTTTTCTTATATAAAAATTTTCGACAAAGTATTTTCCTTGAGTCGGAAAACTTTTGCAGCGTACCGTCCTCATTTTTCGGTTTTATAATGATATTACGCTAACATTTGAACAACATTTCATTTTACTTTACCATTTTCGATAAGTATTTTAATTAATTAGAAAAATTTGAGCAGCGTTCCGCTCTCATTTTACGCGTTCCATTTTTACTTTACTATTTTTGTTAAGTATTTGAGTTAATTTGGAAAATTTGAGCAGCATTCTGCCCTTATTTTACAGTTTCATAATACTCTTATACTAACAGTTGAGCCGCATTTCACTTTTATTTTACTATTTTCGATAAGTATTTTAATTGATTCGGAAAATTTGAGCAGCGTTCCGCCCTTATTTTATAGTTTTATGATAAAAGTTTCAATTATTTCCGAAAATTTGCGCAGCGTTCTGTCCATATTTTCCGTCCCAATTCAACATAATTTATTTAATTCTTAAATATTATTTAAAAACATTATTTTCCATGATTTTGGTCGTTCGGATTAATCTTTTTCCGATGGCTATTCATTTTAACTGTTGCAACGATTTCGCAATTTTCCCCCGTTACCCGTTCCCTCTCTTTGTCCTTAAGATCTATGTATCTTTATGTTATATTTGATGAGTGCCCACTGGACTACTCAGTGTTAGAGATTTTGAGCCGAATGTTGTTAAAATATTTATGTCGAATTTACAGGAAATAAGCGGCGGAGGAGTAGACAAAAGACTACTTCCCCTCCTCCCAATTTCCCCTATGACGGATATTATTGACGTTCAGGCTCTGCGTTATTCACGCCGGAACCTTCACGAGCACAGGCAATTGGCAGGTAAACTGCTCCTACACAGCCTGAGTTATATGCGGATTTTATTGACTTGCGGTGCATGAGTGGCTGTGGCCCAAAAAAGGAAATAAAATTAAATAAATATTACCGTACTAATCGGGTAAAAGTTTCGATGTAATGAATTATTTCTTAGGCATGACACATCTTACATTCTTTCGTATAGTCATCGTTCCATCACAAGGCCTTTAATCAATTGGTAAATAAGTTCATCAAACATCCTTTCATATATCTTCGTTATAATTCATAAAGTATCGATCAATGAATTCATTATTCACAAATAAACATTTTAATCTGCAGTGTCATTTTATCCATATCAGCACATTCATAATTGTCCATGCGTTTAAAATTAGCTGCAACACACGCTAACCCAAAATGAAACTGTTGAAATTGAGTGTCAAAGTACAACTGAAAATCAATACTGAAAATAAAGATTTGAAATCTGTCAAAACACATCAGTATATATATACCTATTATTTGGCCTTAACCTTGCGTGTTAATTTTATTGCGATTAAACAAAATTCGACCTTGAAATTATTTGTGTTATCTAAATTAAATTTTTATTAATTCCTTAATTTAAATTGGTAATTTATTTTTAACATTTTTAATTAAATTTATTCAGCCAAAAATATTTTATTTTTATTCATTTAATTCATTAATTTTTAATTTTATATAAATGGTCATTTTACGGTCGAATTTTCTTGTTATTATGTTATTTTTTATGTAAATTTCGTGCGGTTCTTGATGCATTTTGTATTTATTTTATTTTACTTTTATGTTTTTGATTTTATATTTATTTATATTCTCTCAGATTTTAAAGTGTTTAGTTGGTGTTGTATATTGTATTTTAAGTTATCTTGGTGCTGGGTTTTCGTGCTGTATTACTGATGCATTCAAACAATTTTCAAGGCTATTTGTGTTCTGGCCCAACAATAAGCTGCCGTTGGTACGTTTTTCTGAGCAACGTTGGTAATGCATCAAACAGCTAGAATTGTAATCGCATTTATTGTGAAGTGTAATTGCTCTGATATATCTATGGGTTTACAAACTGCTAATATAAAGCCTATGTACGGTTTTCTTTCCACTTGAATCTTTCTCATTACCACTTTACTAATCCTACTTATCTAAATCCATAATGGTGCTGCATTTAGAATAACTTGCTATTCGATATAAAGTATACACTCATTGAAACAGGATAAGTCCTAACTAATCTAATGATAAATTGATATTGTTTCAAATAATTTTTAGAGGCGAAAACTTTTATCGCGCTATAAAACACTTTCACTTTCAATACTCAATTACAACATGAATAATTTACAATGGTATTTCTTCTGTCAAGATCAGTTAAAAGATATTGATACTCGCCAAGCGATATTGTCGGTTATTGTTACCAGAAAATAAAGTATTATTGCCCAAAAACCTTATAAGCTTACTTTTTCATATCAGATACATTCACAAGTATATTTAAACACATTTCTATTGAACTTTTCTTTTATTATTTCAACTTAACTTTAGATAAATATACATTCAGATGAATATAAGTTGACAAAATTCAGAAATATTTTTCACTAAAAAAATGAAATTTTTGATGAAAATTTAATGATGTCTTTCTGAACCGATGATTTCTTGAATCTTTTCAAAGGTTCTACGACTATTCGTCTACCAACAATATGACTATTGTGACAATTCGTCTATTGAATATTTGAATTCACTGATAATAACAGTCCACACTTTGAGTGAATAAATCCCCACTAATTTATGCATAGTATGAGCAGATTTTGGAAACCTTTTATAATGATAAATTTGTGGAAATCAGGTAAAGAGCAAAATAGATATAAAGGAAGTCTATCTAGCTTTGTCATTTATGATTAAACTGGACAAGTAGATTACTAAAATATTTTGTTATTTTTGTCGACGATGGGAAATAACATATAACATTTTTATATGTGAATGTAATGCATCGGTTTCTACCGCCAATACCTTTAATTTTTAGAACTTCTTTTACACTTTGTTTTTAAATATTTCGTTCACGAAGATAATAACATCAAGTCAAGTAATCATAACCCCTCCATTATTGTGGATTAAAATTCATTTATTTTACGCTAAAACGCATTTAATAAGCTTCTAGATGGCATTTTATTGGGTGAAAACTTCGATAACCCAGTTGATTATTTTAAAATATTAATGAGTTGACATAATTTGGGTATTTACCAAGAGTTAAATTGAGTGAAAGAAGTATATTTATTTGTTATATAAAGAGTTATATAATTTTTTTGGTATTTCATGAATTTAATATTGAACACAAGAAGTTAGATCAAGAGCTAATTCCTACCGATATCTTATCTATATACCAATACAGTTAATATGGTATGTTAGTGTGGTTTGAAATATGAGCCAAGTTGATTTATGAGAATTGAATATTTTTTGTTTTTTTGGTCTTTATCAGAATGATGTTTTTATATTGCTTTCTGTTTAATATATTTAATAAAAAATATTTGATTAATTATCTATCGGGGCCTAGGAAGGAATTGATCCGTAATTATATTATAAATAATAGACCTCCTATTCTCAATTCCCGAGGTCTCCTGAGCCATTATATCACCGATTTGTTTTTCTAATTATGTAAAATAAATTAACGTAATTTTAATTAATGTATAAAATTTATTTAAATATTCAAAATTTTTTTATTTACAAAAAATTGTCATTATTAACTGTATAAAATCAAAATTTATCGTTTAATATTTACATAAAACAAAATAAACATTTAATCTGATATCTCAAAATTATTCTTTTTGGATTACAACTGCAATGAACGAAACTGTTGGTTAGTGAATTTAGCATTTATATTTAATAATAATTTTTAAAAATTGTCCATATTAATATATTTAACACCTCCTTTACGATATGACCCCCCCCAGGTTTAGCGACAAGCAACTTTGAAGCTTCCAAAACTGATGTAAACCTAAAAAATTCTCCCTTGCCTACAGCAGAATCCGCTGAAATAACTACCTCAAGGAACGTATAAATAGAGAATAATAATGTATTAAATAAAATAAAATTTTATTGACTAAATTTCACAGTTTCCCGATTTTGTAACATAAACTTTTCTTTTTTAAATTTATAAATGTATTTTTTATTCAGTAAAAATTAAGTCAATTTTATTCAAATTAATTCAAAATTATTTAAAATATTTAATAAAAAATAAAATAAATTGTATTGTGTTTAAAGCAGTTTTTTTAGACAAAATCAAATTAAAACTTACTGTGACATTTATTTTATTCTATTAAATTCAAATATATTATCTGTTCAAAATATATATATTTAAATAAATTCTAAATAAATCTGGTCATTTAACACGTTGACGGACACTTGCGTCTATAGCCTTTAAAGCGAAGTTCACTATGTGGCACGATGGTAATAGCCTTCTCAAACGAAACGGTCGGCATAAATGTGCATTTACCGGCGTTCAAGTAGAAGCATG
This sequence comes from Schmidtea mediterranea, assembly GCA_022537955.1. Taxonomy (NCBI): domain Eukaryota; kingdom Metazoa; phylum Platyhelminthes; order Tricladida; family Dugesiidae; genus Schmidtea; species Schmidtea mediterranea. The sequence continues at coordinate 10,182,776 of CM039681.1, forward strand.
TTTTGGAAACAACTTTTTAGGTTGAATTTCGTTTTCCACCTGTTAAACGACTTGCAGCTTCAGTATTTCAAAATTACAAAAACATATAGTGTTAATTTTCGTACTTCACTTGTTCCTACTGTCCGTCAACGTGTTAAAATTAAAACATTTCAAAATAATTCAAAAATTTTTATAAAATAATAAATTAATTGTATTAATTAATTACCTGCTGTAAGAACTTCATGGTGACAAAAAATAAAAAGTGCAATTTTCGCTAGCCTTCAAATTTTTAAAAATGTATGGCATATAAAGTGAGAGTCTCATTTCGAGTGCAAGGGGTTTAGGCTCACTTACATTTCTAGTTGAGTAAGAAATGTTTTTGTTTTTGATACGTGAGAGTTTGTAACAGTTTGTTTAAAAATATGCATCTCAAACAGCAAAATGGTTTTTTTCTTTAACATTATATTTTATTTTCAGTTGAATCCAGTGTTCTCAATTTTGATACATTTTTATTTGACCTAATGCTTCTATTTTATTTTGAATAAACCATCTTTTCAATTTCAAATTGTTATTATTTACTTCAAGCCTTTTGTTGTCCTTTTCCATAATAACACATAATTTAGATCCAAATATTTGCTGTTACCCGATTGGCTCTGTTATTTTCATTTCTTTTTCAGACTATCGATCAATATTTTATTCTACATTTAATGCGAGTTTTTGGAACTACCTTTTTTGTAAGTGTTTAATCTATAAAAGATTGTAGTAACATATTAATTGGTTTCAAAATTATTTAATTTTTTAAAAATGTTCTCTACTTTAATGACTATGTTATTTAGATATAGACGATGAAAATAATGACGAAAACATTCTATCAGTCAACCGATTAAATTTTATAAATTGCGAAGAAGTTAATTATTTAAAGAAAAAACTTCAGACTCAATTAAAACACAGTGAATGTCAAGTGAAAATGAAAGAAAATCGATTAAAGGATCAACAAAACAAAAAACAAGTAAATTTAACATTAAGTTTTCAAAGAAAAATGCAAAAAATAAACTCTGAAAAAATTCATCTGATATACGAATGGAAAAAATTGAATCCAGGATTAGAAAACAAATTCGAAATGAGTCAACCTGAAAGAATTTTGGAAGATCTCAACGATAAAAACAAAAACCCTTCTGGAAATAAACGAAAAACAAATCCAAATCTGATATCGAATAGTTTGAGCACTGCTAGATTGTTGCTGGAAAAACGGGAAATTGAAACTATTTTTGAGAAGAAAAAGAAAAAGAAAAAAGAAATTCTGTTTTATAATCTTGCGATATTTACAAAAATAGACTCGAATATAGATTTGAAGAACTTTGCAGTATTACCGTTCAGTTTAAGCAAATCCCAGCCCCATTGGAAGGAGAATCTGGCTAAAATAATGACCCATACTGAGCGTACAGATGCGATTTTTAATAAGACCGCTTTGGACATTGATACTCCAAGAAGTTCTTTGGGTGAAAGATTTTCAATTGATTCACAATTTAAAGACGAGGACTATAGTTTTCCAAAAATATCTCACTCAAATTCGTCAGAATATTTTGGACCAGTTCATACCTTACAGAGATCACGACGTAGAACTAGTGTGAACAAAGTCTCAATAATCCAAGAGGCTTTGAATAAAATGCAGAGTAAAAGAGAAATTAAAAATCTTCAAAAGGAAATATATAATTTACATTTAAATGTTAAATAATAATTTATTATAGATATTTTGCTTTGATATTATCAAAAAAAAATAAAAGACAATAATAATGATAATAATAATATTAGTCACTTTTGATCTTTTTTTTCTTTATACATTTCAAATTGATTTTTTTTCTACAAATTATCAACCCTGTAAATTTTTATTTTTTTTCGTTTTTTGATAAGTGTGCTTTTTTAAACCTTATAATATTTTTGTTTTACCTTTAATTACAAAACACATAAAAGTGCAAAGGAAATATATTTAAAAACTAAAATTAAATCAATTTGCAATAAAATAAAATAAGACAAAAACAATAATTTTAAATTTCATTAAATAAAATATTAAAAAATTATCTAATACGAAGAAAGATTTAGTAATTGTATAAATAAATAAATTTTGTTTCAATTCGAATCTGGTAAGGTGAGATTTTCGTTAATAATTATTTTTCTGCCTGTTGGGTCACTTAAATCTATTTGACTGTCAAAAGAGGCAATTGTCATCGGGAAATCACTTGTTACTGAAAACATATTATTATTATTATTATTATTATTATTATTATTATTATTATTATTATTATTATTATTATTATTATTATTATTATTATTATTATTATTATTATTATTATTATTATTATTATATTATTATTATTATTATTATTATTATTATTATTATTATTATTATTATTATTATTATTATTATTATTATTATTATTATTATTATTATTATTATTATTATTATTATTATTATTATTATTATTATTATTATTATTATTATTATTATTATTATTATTATTATTATTATTATTATTATTATTATTATTATTATTATTATATTATTATTATTATTAATTATTATTATTATTATTATTATTATTATTATTATTATTATTATTATTATTATTATTATTATTATTATTATTATTATTATTATTATTATTATTATTATTATTATTATTATTATTAAAAGCACTTTCAAAAACTTTCGGCACAGACTTTTTCAAGTGATTAGATATATATATATATATATATATATATATATATATATTTATATTTTTTGCAAAAATGTCGTTGTCTATTTTCTCCAAGCTTAATTTTATAGATGATTAAAAAGGTAATAAAATAAATTTTTCTCTATTAAAAATTCAAAATGTACTCGAATTTTGACTTCGCCGGACTTGTAGGTTACAGTTATATTTTCTATGCTTTCTATTTCAAAGAGCAAATTCTAACAGAAAGTATAACATACAAATTTGCTTATGAATTTGGTTTTAAAAAACAGTTCAAAAGTTACTTATTAGACTTTATAGAAGGTCGTAATCAAAGGATGGGTCCGATCATCCATATTCTCAAACAACAACTTTAAATGTAACCATATATTTTCAACGCAGACTCTCAGTAAAGATTGCAAGGATATATTTTTTGCTTATCACCCTTATTGGGTTATATTTGATCAAAAATAATAAAATCATAATTTCAAATATAAATTCTTACTCACTGGGATCATCCATTTCATAGTTGCACTCTTCACAATACGTAATGGTAACCGCGATTGATTGATCCGTCACATCATACTTTATTTCTGTGGATAAAATATTAAAGAATCAAATGCCGAGAATAATAATAATAATATATTATCTAAGCACTTTCAGTGCGTGGAATGGTTCAAAACTATCAATCAGTGAATCCGGTTTGATTGCAAGCTCTAAGGTTAATCATTTCAAAATTCAATTTGTTATAAGCCGAGAAATGTGTAGAGCGCTTAATGCATGCCCAAATACGCATAACTGCTCGCGGTCAGATATATGCGACAGTTTAACGAAAATCAACAATAAACAATTCGAATATATTTCATAACTATAAATCGGTTTATTCTAACTAATTTACAATAAACACACACATACACACATACAATTGCTCGGCTTGTAACTTCATCACTGTTGCACTGTTGATTTCATTATTTAATCAAATTTCAGCTATCACAAGAGTGTGACATACAATATATCTGCTTATAATATAATAAGTATTATCAATTTTAACTTATACATTTATTTTGATACAATTACACTCAATTCAATGATCCTGATCAATTAGTGATAAAATCTGTTAAAATGGAGAAAATATCAAATGGTCTTTGAGATATGTCTCCTAGACGACGAATATTGGTCTCTAACCATAAAGTTCTTTTTCTCAACTATTTCTTTGATTTTGATTTATTATCCAGTTTATAGTTATTTTTACTTAAATATCCTTATGGGGTAAGCAGGCCAAAGGAGCTCGAGCTAGTAACAAAAATAAGAAACTTAAACTTCGCTTGTTTTTCTTAAAATATTTGAGGTTGGAATTTTAAAAAAAGTGTGTTGATAAAAACACTTTCCATTTTTATTGTTCTCAATTCAATTTGATAATGAATCTTTTAGATTAGTTAGAGTATTCAGAGGGGTATTCAGAGCTTTTGCCACCTGGGACGCTCCCTAAATTTGCTGATTATTGCAATACAAATGAAATATTATTCTGCACATGAAATTAGGTTTCTTGTAACTGCTACATAACGTGAAAATAAAAACCGAAATCTTATTTACTGCTTCATGATATCTTTGCGCTCAATTACGTTTTATGTACTTGACTGATCTTTCTTGGAAACAAAATCAAAAAGACATGGAGAAAAATAGAAGACAAAGTGTTTATTTTTAAAGTGATTAAAATTTGATTATTAATTATTAAACTTTCTATCTTTATATGGTTATATACGTATTAAGAGCTTGTACATTTTCCCCCCGAGGGAAAAAATGTACACCCCCTATAAATTTTCATTTTAACCCCATTACAGAATATGAACATTGCGACAATAAATAATTTTGCGGACAACACAGCGGTTATACAATTCCTTAGAAACTTGAGGTTGTAAAGAAGTGTAATATACAGTCAAGGTTGTGAGAATATATTACGTGAAGTTAAGTACAAGAGAAATAACGATGGTGTAGCATTAAGATGCTATAAAGTTACTGTTGTGAAAAACAAAACATATGTATCTATTAGAAGAAACAGCTTCTTTGATATATGTAAACTTGAGTTAAAACTTATAATGAAAGTAGTATATTGTTGGTTTACAGATGTTAATCAATGTAAAGTCGCAAGGGATTACGGTGTTCACAGAAATGTTCTTTGCATTATTTATACCAAGCTTCGAGAAGCTGCGAAGTTATACATGGAAAGGACTGAATATAAATTGGGTGGACGGGGTATAATATGCCAGATTGACGAATCCATGTTCCGATATAAGCAAAAATATCACGTGGGGAAAGTACCACAAGACCATAGGTTGGTCTTTTGTATCGTGGATATATCTAATACACCCTCTAAATATTATGTAGAATTGGTTGCAAATCGGTCCGCACAAACATTATTGCCTATAATACATCAACGTATAAATGAAGAAAGTATAATATGGTCAGATGAGTTGAGATCGTACAGAAATATTGCAAATGAAAGGTTTACTCATCCAACAATTAATCATCGATTACATTTTATACATCCAGAAACAGGTGTCCATACTCAGAATGTCGAGTCCTTGTGGTCCAAATTGAAAAAAGACTCAAAACGCAGAATGGTAATAGCTTTACAAGTTTAAACTTAAACTTAAGTGAATGGATGTGGAAAGACAATATAGCCTGTAATGATTTCAGGCGCGTTTGTGATTTATTAAATTTAAAACATATGTATCCGACATATTATTACGCTTTTTATACCTACCTTTATCATTACAGTAGAGATTTTTACTATTTAGACAAATAAATTAAAAAAACATTGATTTTCAAAAGGGGGGGGATCTGTACCACTTTTCGAAAGGGCAAAATGTACAAGCTCCATGTGTTACATATATATATCTACGTAAAACATGAAAACATTTAATTCCATCGTTGCTTTGGTCCGATTACTTATTTATTTTTAAAATTTAAAAAAGTCAACTGAAAATCGATTATAAAAATATACTGTGTCCACCACAGAACCGATCACTGTGACATATGCATAGCTTAATTATGCATAAATATATAAATATGTATTAACTATGCATAGATATATCTGTACACCAAGCGAAGTTCAGACAAATTCCGCTATAATGCAAGTTGAAACATAAAACAACTTATTGGGATTTATTTTTTGAGAAAATTTATTGGATTTCAGCCATTTCTTAAATAGCTGCAAAGTAAGTTATTTTTTAAAGTTATAAGCTTAAAGTTATAAAGTTTTAAGAGTTGAATTATGATTTTACAAGGAAATTAAATCATTATTCAAACTTATATATATAACTTTTGATCTACAACCTCATGCATATTATTATTAATAATGATTATGAATATTCAGGAAATGATTTATTTTATGATAACTTATTTTTCGGAAATTATTCAAATAAAGTGAGTTAAATTATTTTTGAAGTTATAAAAATTATTAATTGCATTAAATAATTATATTTTTTATACATCTTTTGAAAATCATCGAATATGTACACAAAATAATTTGGTTTATGAATTTTTTTTAAAATTTACCAATATAATTTACAATTTATGCTTTTTATCGGATTTCAGGTTTTGTTTTTTTTCGATAGAAATGTCTGAAAAATTAAATTAATTTTAGTTTTAAGGGTAAATCATATGAAGATACATCCTGATTTACTTGAAATTTCCTAGCAAAATCCTCATAATTTAAATTTAAAAATTTTCCCCCCATTTTTCATTCTAAAAATATCTCAAAAATGTCTATAAATTAATTTATTATAGGGGTTTTTTCAATTTCTGATGGCTACATGTTAAAAGTTTACATGCATGTTTTAAAATGGGTTGTGTTAATGTGCATTATTTTATTTCTCTATCACTTTTTGATTTTCTATAGTGTAGGGTTTGTCTCAGTGGCTATTTTACAAACAACATCAAGATGAGTTGGTGTGTTTATATGCTATAAATTTATTGATTTCCTTTTTATATTATAGGTGATTTGTCTCAGCGTGGCTTGGTGTATTTTTCATTAGAAATAAATTTATTCATATGCATCTGTTTTTTGTATTATGTTGACTTTTCAAACTACTTACCTACCTATTACTTTTTTCAATTCAAAAACTTACTCACAACAAAAAAAACAGCTATTTTTGTTCTGAGAAAGATAATGTGCATATGGATACAAAAAAATTATACACATTATTTTTGGTGCTGATGCATTTTCATGTTTTTGTATATTGTATGAATTTATTGTATGGACTTAGAAAAAAAATTGAAAACTAAAAGTTGGTCGGATCAAAAAATGTTGTATGGCAAAATTGTTACTGTTCACTAGTGTAACAACTTTTTTATACAAAACTTTCATATCATTCATATTTTTTATATCAATATTCGTAAAGAACTGAAAAGTTACAGTATTAAACTACCCTTTGGGGTTAACCGATTTTTCCCAAAACCTTATCTGTTTCAGATATTCACTATAAAATCTTAAATATGAAATTTCAGACAATTCTGTTCAGCGGTTTAGGGTGTGGAGGCTTCCACAGACACACAGGCAGACAGACACCACGAAAAAAACCACTTTTTTCGATTTCTCCGTAGTTGAGAAATGCATCTATGCAAAAATCTCGGGTATCAAGTTTTGGAGCGATCGCAATACCTATCGCTATGAGATTTCATATCGCGATCAGTAAAAATATTTAGCATGCTTTGAAATTTAAAAAATTCAACTGAAAATCGGTTTTTAAAAATATTTAGCGTCTAGCGTGCTCTGAAATTCTTTTAAATTGCGCAAAATATTTTTGGTTTTAAAAGAATAAAGTCATATGAAGTAAAGTTTTAAAAGACTAAAGTAAGTGTAGATTTATATAGTGCAGGATTTAAAAATTTTTTACTTAAAGTATATTTTATTTCCCTAACGTAATTTTTACATATACACAGTAAATTAATTTATATAATATTTTTCTACACCTATTATATTAATTCTATTATATTCTATTAATTTTAACTTGAGAGGACATAATGGCTGATAGAAAAAAAAATCTGGCGAACAAAATAGAAAACGTAAAGCTGAAAAGAAAAAAGAATAAAAAAGCAATAGGATGCTTTTCAGAAATATGTTCCTAGTCATGAATCACAAGATAAAAATCAAAATGAAAGAACTCCGAGAAAACAAGTAGACTGCAATTTGGAAGAGCAAGTTGATATAAACTCTAGAACTAGAAATGCAGTGGTGCCGGTTTTTACTGAGCTTCCACATACGATTGTGGAAGATACCATAGAAGAAATTGTAGAAGAAACTACAGAAGATACTGAAGAAATTTTAAATAATGAAACTTCGGAAATATTAGAAGATGTAAATTCGAGTCTTGATTATAGTGATCCGGCAACTTGGTTAAATTCATATGACTTATATTCTGACCGTTTAAGACAAGTTTTGGTTGAGAACGGACCAGAACAAATTCAAGAATTTTATTTTCCTCAAAATGATAGGCATGGAAAATTTTCAAAAATTTTTATAGAAGGAGACTTTCAAATGGAGAAGAAATGCGGAATCATTGGCTACAGTATTCCAAAACAACTGATTAAGTATTCTGCTTTTGTTGCAAAATTTTTAATAATAACCAGCGTGTAATACATCTCTCCGATAAAGGGTCAAACGATTGGAAAAACATATCTGTAATTTTAGAAAGGCATGAGAAAAATAAGAATCATTTAATAATTTTCAAAACTGGAAGGAGCTAGAATTGCGTTTAAAAAAACTGAAACTCCTGACCAAGATAATTTGCTTTTATCTTATAGTATTAAAACACAAATCTTGAATTCGATTTCCATGGCTAAATATTTTTCAATATTCCTAGATTGCATACCAGACGTTAGCCATACTGAACAAATGACGTAGATTATCCGTTTTGTCCACATAAATACAGAAAATTGTGATTTAGATCCCATATGCATAAAAGAACATTTTTTAGGATTTGTAAAACTAACAGATACAACTGGGGCTGGTATGACAGATAAAATCGTTCAGATAATAGCAGATATGTGATTACCAATTGAGAACTTACGTGGCCAAGGATACGATAATGGTAGTAATATGAAAGGGAAAGAAAATAACGTGCAATGACGAATTCTGAATCTTAATTCACGAGCATTATTTGTACCTTGTTCTGCGCATTCATTGAATCTCGTTGTTAATGACACTGTAAGCTGTTGTTTGGATGCTACATCATTTTTCTATTAGTGCAACGAATATATGTCTATTTTTTTCGCTTCAACACGTCGATGGGAAGTTTTAAAGCTCCACGTTTCAAACTTCACAGTGAAGCCAATGAGCGAAACCAGATTGGAGAGCCGAATCGATGTCCTTAAACCACTACGCTATCAACTAAAGGAAGTTATTGATGCACTTATTGATATTTTTCAAGATACTTCTCAAACCTGAGTTTTTGGTAATACTTCACGTATAGAAGCAAGAGGCCTTGCAAAAGCCATTTCAAATTTCGAGTTTGCAGTTTCTGTTATTACCTGGCATGATATTCTTTTCAACATAAATATTACAAGTAAACAACTTCAATCTAAGAAAATTAATATTCAAGATGCCATTAACCTACTTGTAGAAACCAAAATATTTCTATTTAACGCCCGAAATGATGAAGGGTTTGAAAAAATATTGGTAGATGCACGAGAACTTGCTGAAGAATCAGAAATTCCCCCAATCTTTGAACCAACTCAGCGTATCAGAAAACAAAAATAACAGTTCGAATATGAAGCCAATGATGAGCCCATTCAGAACTCAAAAGAAAAATTTAAGATCAGCTTTTACTTCGCAGTTTTGGATATAGCTTTAACATTTGTAGAGCAGAGGTTCACTCAAATTTCAACGATAAATTCCACATTTGGATTCCAATACAACATGCACAATTTGCAACATATTTCGTCGACGAAAATATTAGAGGATTGTCTTAAACTAGAAAATTTTTTACGGCACAATGATTCTAAAGATATTGATGGTACAGATTTAAAGAACGAATTAATATATATAGCAAGACATTCCGAAAAACTTATTACCGGAAAATGTGCTTAATTATATTTGTAAAAATAATATAGTGGACAGCGTTCCAAATATATTCGTCGCTTTGCGAATTTTACTAATCCTACCAGTTTCGGTAGCAAGCGGTGAACGAAGCTTTTTGAAGCTTAAGCAGATCAACAACATATATTAGATCTACAATGTCACAAGAACGGCTTGTGGGATTAGCAATGGTGTCGACTGAACACGAAATCGCGGGATATATAGACACGAAGTTACTGATTGAAGATTTTGCTAAACCCAAAGCACGAAAAATTAAATTTTAAATAATTTTTTTAATATACTTTTGTTGAATAAAAAAATGAAATCCAGTTATTTTATTGTCATTTACTTGTTTTATTTATTGAGTGTCATTATTGACTTTGTTTTTTAACTAGAAGCGTCATATTTTGAGTTCCCCTAGGGTGCCGAATACTCAAGCGCCGGCCTGAATAAACCTGTTATATTTCTAATTAGAACTGACAGTGAAAGCCTTGTCGATGCATGCTGTATGGACAGACGTTCATTTGAGCGTATTGATTTTTGAAGTAAACCGTGCATTTTGAGAAATAATGTAAGTGGATTAACTAATTCAATCATAATTATTACATAATATTTTTTCTGTATATAGCATTAGACACAGATTATGATGGCAGATGGATGATGAGGATAATTTATTTGAATAACATTTCGTTTGGTTGGTGGCTTAGTGTCTTGAAAAATAATAAATTATCGTATTAATTGAACTGTTAGGAAGTTGTTATTTAAAAATTAGCAATATTATTAAATTTTAGGTAACTTAATACATAAATAATTTATATATAATAAATTATATTATATTAGCTTTTAACTACCAATTGGTCACATAAAAAGAAAATAAAATTGTTTAAATATTTTCAATTTAATTAATTTTTTGTTTTCTATTTTCTTAAATATTTCATGGAATTTTACTTGTTTAACTCAGTTCTTACATTAAAACATTATACATGATTTTTACTATTAAATTAATTGTTTTTGGAAACTATTTTATAACCATTGTTTCTACAAACACTTACAAAAATAAAATGATAAACATGTAAACATTTTTTTACTTTTTTGTTTTTTATAGGCTAAATCAAACAAAAAATATAAAAAATGAAAGAAATTATGAAAGACACAGAGAGTTTGAAATGTATATTATTATTATTATTATTATTATTATTATTATTATTATTATTATTATTATTATTATTATTATTATTATTATTATTATTATTATTATTATTATTATTATTATTAATATTATTATTATTATTATTATTATTATTATTATTATTATTATTATTATTATTATTATTATTATTATTATTATTATTATTATTATTATTATTATTATTATTATTATTATTATTATTATTATTATTATTATTATTGTTATTATTATTATTATTATAGCGAAAAAATGTCTTTCAAATGAAATAAATAAAAATTACAATTATACGTATTAGGAAATAAAAAGTATCTTATTTATTCGAAATTCATAATTTATACATCAAAAAAGCTTACTACACCTTCTATAATCGGAAGGGAGTCGGGCTTTGGAGCTACGACTGCTGACTTGCTATTTTCGCAGCCCATAATTTTGAGAATTTATAAAATTATCAGTCGGGAAATTTATTCATTTATACATATAAATATTTATCCCAACAGCTATTGTGTGGATTACTTAGCAACTACATGCTTGCCTTTTTATCTGAATTTTTCCTTGAAGAGAAAATTATTAAAAAATATATCTGTTTAAGAAACGTAAAACAATGCTTCATCATATTTCTATAACTCTCCAGTGAGACTCACATTTATTCTAAGAATATCCATATAACATGATATCGTAACAAAGAAATCCAAATTTAAAAAATTCTAAGAAACTTGTAGATTATTTGTTTTAATTGACTTGTAGATTTCCTTTTTTAGCAGAAGTTATTAGTTTTTTAATGGATGTCTCCTATGTCTTTCTTTGCTTCTCGAAGCAAAAAGTTGTAAATGAGATTTTAGTTTAAAATGTACGTAAAATCAGATCCAGCGAATGCTCACAAAAAGCCTCTAACGGTGGCAGTCAACAAAAAGTAACAACTCAAAAGTTAAGTTAATAAAAGAATTGACAATTATGATTCTGTTAAGGATACCTAAATAATAGAATAAAATAATTAATAAACATGTAAAATGATTGGGGGAAACATTGAGAAGTGAGTAAAATGTGGTTCTGGAGCTTAATAAAAAGAGAATGAAAAAGAAATGTTGAACAACGAGAAAGGAATAAGAGAAAATCAATAAAAACAGACAATTAAATCAAAGAAGGTCATTTATAATTAACAAGTGCAAATTTTGGAAAACAAAAACAAACGCTAAATTTGCACGTTATCTCGACAGCCCTAAAAAATCTCTAAGAAATCTCTAAAAAATTAGTTATCTGGACAGATGTCAGTGTTATTGGATGATGGAGTATAAAAAGGAAGCGCAATTGAAATCAAGGATACACAAAAATAAGACAAGAAATTTTGCAGGAGACAAAAAAATTACAGAAGACAAAGAAAGACAAAAAAAAGAAATTAAAGAGAAATTTGAAACAGAAATTAAGCAAGGTCAAAGCAACTTAATCAGAGTTACCGATCTCAGAAACCCACCGCAGTAGTCAGGTGATTGTAAAGCCAATTGATCCGAAAAGTACTATTCTTCCCGAAGGGTCGTAATAAGCAATTGTGATTGATTGATAATGCGTTATGTAATTTTAAAGTGGAGATAAAGTGTATTAATCCATTAAGTTTATATCGTTTGGAGTTCGTTACTGTTGTTCAAAACCACGCTTGGAGTCAGATTGACAATAATTCCTATTCGAATTCACCGACGACCCCAACAATTCTAAGGAAGAAGAACTAAAAGCTGTTTTAAATCAAAATTCTCTAGATGATTTAAAAACTGACGAAATATAAAAATGATAAGTTTAATAAAAAACTCAGACAAAATAAAAAACACTGAAAAAATAAAAAATAGATAAGTAAAATAGAAATAGGATGGAACCAGAATTTGAAATATGTAACTTCAACAAATTTTATAAAAGAAAAGTTCTAGGCAACTCAACAACCAAATTATTAACACTCAAGATCATTACAAACAAATGTTCAAATTTGACAGTAAGAAATTCGGTAATATTAAAAGTTATTATTAATGGCAAACAAAAGTATAAAGAATGAAATTGGTCACAAGATTTTAATTCATTTTGATTATTTCAAAATCAACTGGTTAATTATATTTAAATAAATTAAATAATTTAAATCTATGCATTTTAAATAATTTTATTTTTTTCAAATTTTATTGGTTAATCATATTTAAATAAATTAAAGTTAGTAAATTGAGACAATTTTTTAAATAATAAAATTTTTAAAAATTTCATTGGTTAATTAGATTTAAATAAACTAAATTTTTTTAAATTGAGACAATATTTTATTTAATTTTATTTATTTTAAGTATTATTGGTTATTTATAATTAAATAAATTAAATTATTTTTATTAAAACAATATTTTAAATAATTTTATTTCTTTCAAATTTCATTGGTTAATTATAAATAAATCAATTTAAGTTATTAAATTGAAATAATATTTAAATTAATTTGATTTTTATCAAATTTTATCAGTTAATTATATTTAAAAAATTTAATTTTTCAAATTTAGACAATATTTTAATTTATTTAATTCCTTTTAAATTTCATTGGTTAATTATATTTAAATAAATGAAATTATTTAAATTGAGAATACATTTTAAATAATCGCAACGTGTGTCTAGTTGTAAGCGAAAAATAGTTTTATGACCATCCATATAGTTCTAAGAATAATTCCACACACAGAAACCCACCACTTATATTCGATCTCTATAGAAAGTTTAGTTTCAACCTTCCACGGGGCCTCACGCCGAGCTCTCATATGGAGTCTGACATCTGAAACGAGGAAATTGTTTTGACTTTATAGCATCCCACTGATCACTGGTACTCATCTCGAACAAAACAGGGTCCTCCAACAGCTTACCTGCTCAATACTTAACGCCTTGTTGATAGTAAATACATAACTGTGTTATCTGTGTGCTCTTGCAGATATATTTGCATGGGTTGTGGACCCGAAAAAGTTTCAATGAAAAATAAATATAAGATCTCAAAAGACAAAATCTTTGCACAACATCAGCATATAAATACGAGGAAACTACCAATGGCATAAAGAAAAACATCACTATCAATCAAGACACTTACGGTGAATTGGCAATTAACTGTAGATGCTTTCAGAATGCAAAATTAAACTTGGTCATATAAAATAATTTTAAAAATAATGAAATTTTGTCAAATGAATCGGCAATTACAACTCCATTCAGTGTGTATTTTCAAGGTAATGCATCACACCAAGCGATGTTGAGATAAATCACCTATTATATAAAGAGAAAATCAATAAATTTATAGCATATAAACACACCAACTCACCTTGAGGTTGCTTGTAAAATAGTCAATAAGACAAACCCTACACTATACACCAGCTGTCACTGAGATAAATCACCTATAATATAAAAGAAAATCAATAAATTTATAGCATATAAACACACCAACTCACCTTGAGGTTGCTTGTAAAATAGTCAATAAGACAAACCCTACACTATACACCAGCTGTCACTGAGATAAATCACCTATAATATAAAAGAAAATCAATAAATTTATAGCATATAAACACACCAACTCACCTTGAGGTTGCTTGTAAAATCGTCAATGAGACAAACCCTAAACTATAGAGACACAAAAAGTGAGAGAGAAATAAAATAATGCACATTACTCAACCTATAATAAAACATGCATGCTAACTTTTAACATGTAGCCATCCGAAGTTGAAAAAATCCCTATAATAAATAATTTTATAGACATTTTTGAGATAATTTTAGAAAAAAATGGCGGAAAAAAATTTTAATTTAAATTTTGAGGTTTTTGCTAGGAAATTTCGAGTAAATGAGGATGTATCTTCATAAGATTTACCCTTAAAACTAAAATTAATCTAATATTTCAGATATTTCTGTAGAAAAAAGCAAAACCTGAAATACGAAAAAAAGCTTAAATTTTTAAATTATTTTTGTAAGTTTTAAAAAATAATCATAAACCAAATTATTTCGTGTACATAATCAATGATTTTTTAAAGATATTTATAAGTTCAAAAATAATTTAACTCACATTTTTTGAATAATAATATCCGAAAAAAAATACATATTTTTGGAGAATAGTTATTGTTACTAATTTTCCTAAATATTATTTATAATATTATATATGAAATAGTTGATCAAAGTTATATTTAAGAGCTTGAATTATGATCATATTTCCTTATGAAATCATAATTCAACTCTTAAAATTTAACTTTAAGTTATATAAAAATATAAAAAACAACTTACTTAGCAGCCATTTAAAAAATGGCTGAAATCCATTCATAAAAAATAAATTCCGCTAAGTTGATTTATGTATCAACTTGAATTATAGCGGAATTTATCTCAGTGACAGCTGGTGTAGAAACAGAAAAAGTGAGAGAGAAATAAAATAATGCACATTAACACAACCCATAATAAAACAAGCATGCAAACTTTTAACATGCAGCCATCCGAAGTTGAAAAAACCCCTATAATAAATAATTTTATAAATATTTTGAGATAATTTTAGAAAGAAAAATGGCGAAAAAAATTTTTAATTTAAATTATGAGGTTTTTGCTAGGAAATTTCAAGTAAATCAGGATGTATCTTCATAAGATTTATCCTTAAAACTAAAATTAATTTAATATTTCAGATATTTCTGTCGAAAAAAAATAAAACCTGAAATCCGAAAAAAGCATAAATTTTAAAATTATATTGGTAAGTTTTAAAAAATAATCATAAACCAAATTATTTAGTGTACATATTCGATGATTTTTTACAAAATATGTATAAAAAATATAATTATTTAATGCAAATAATAATTTTTATAACTTCAAAAATAACTTTCAAAAAAACATATTTTTGGAGAATAGTTATTGTTACTTAATTTCTTAAATATTATTTATAATAATATATATGAAATAGTTGATCAAAGTTATATTTAAGAGCTTGAATTATGATCATATTTCCTTATGAAATCATAATTCAATTCTTAAAATTTAACTTAAAGTTATATAACTATATAAAAAATAACTTACTTAGCAGCCATTTAAAAAATGGCTGAAATGCATTTATTTTTTCACAAAATAAATTCCGCCAAGTTGATTTATGTATCAACTTGAATCATAGCGGAATTTATCTCAATGGGGCTTGGTGTAGTTTATTAATCGAAATTCGACATTCAAGAAAATTAAATAGAATTTTTTGATATTTCATTTGATTTTCATGGCGATTTTTATGATTTTACTCCTAAATAGATTTTCGAATTTTGAATTTATTTTTTCATGCTTGTTGATACCATTATAGACCGAGCGTCGGTTATGTTTACAATGTTTAAAATTTGTTTTTAACTTAATTCCAAATTTTTCATAGTTTCATATTAAATATTATTTCTAAATTTTTTTATTTAATTTAATTTTTACTTTTTGTGATACCATATTTTGTCGGTTTCTATAGAAATTTTTATCTATTAAATTCTTATTTTATATTTTTTGAATTTTTAAAGTCAATTTGCCTTAATTTGTGTGTTTTCTTGGATATTTAGGTGTGCAGCTGGTGTTCTATATTTGATTTCTAGTTGTCCTAGTGTCATGCTTTCGTGTTGAGTTACCGCTACATTAAAACAAACTCAAGATTAACAATGTTCTAGCCCAACATACTTATTTTGTCGAAAATAAGTTATTCTTACAATATTCTTTCATGTATGTTTTCAACAAAATATTTATTAACATGTATTTCACTATTAATTATTATCTCAAACCAATGTTCCGAATTCTAAATCCAATAATTAATTAATTATCGATTTTCTGTTTCTACCTTTAGCACTCGAGATTTGATTTTCTACGAATTTAAAATCATTTGTGGTTTCCTTAATAAAGACCTCAACTCTGATTTTTATTCATAATATTTCACTTATATGTCTTTCTGTAGACATATACGCGATTATCACCAAATAAAGTTAACAATTTAAAGATTATATTAAGTTGGTCATTTAATTATAATTTAATCGTGATTTTTATATAGAAAACGAAAAAATTATAAATTTAAATTAATTTAATTCAACTAACTTAAAATATTGCATAAAATTTAATACTGAAATTATAAAACTTTAAAAAATTCTTTGAGTTATTATTTAAAAATTTTATCTTCTTTAAAAGAATTTGTTTTATTAATTCAAATATATTTGTTACTAAGTGACTTTTTTTGTAATTATCTTAAATTTATCAAATAGAATTTTTTTCAATTTAAATAATGGCAAGAAAGAAGCAAGAAATCGCATTACAAGCAGAGATTAATACTCAAGAAGAATGGGATGAATTAATAAAAAAGGAAGGATTACTTGGTTAGTATATTTGTGAGAATATTTTTTGAAATAAATAAATAAATTATTGCAGTTGTTGACGTTTATCAAGATTGGTGTGGCCCATGCAAAGCAGTAATAAATTTTTTCAGGAGAGTAAAAAATGAAATTGGTGACGATTTTCTCAATTTTGCAGTGGCAAAAGCAGATACGATAGATTCACTAGAGAAATATCGCGGAAGATGTGAACCATGCTTTTTAATTTATGGAGTTAGCTTTATATTCATTCTAATAATAATAATAATAATAATAATAATAATAATAAAACATTTTCCTTGTAGGGTAGATCTTTGGTTGGAGTTATAAGAGGAGCAAACCCCCCGGTTCTGGAAACAACAATTAAATTAAAGTTAGAGGAAGAGCATAAAGTGATGAAAGGGGAAATGGAAAGAAATGAAGTAGATAGATATATAAAAATATCGATAAATTTACATCAAATTTAGACTAAAGATTCTTTCTTAGCAGATTTCGAAACTGACGAAAAAGTCCAAGAAGTCGACAAAGATTTAGAAGGTTTGCGTTCATTTAAACAAAATTCAAAAATTAATTTGAATTTTATTATTAAGAAATCGAACGAGAAGTGACTCTGGCTCTCATCAAGCCTGACATTGTCAAAGCGGGAAAGGTCGACGAAATAATAGCTAAAGTGAGTTTGGGAAATGTTGCCAAGCGATAAATGGAATTGACTCTGTTATTAGTTACAAGAGAACGGAATTGAAATTTTGGCTCAACAGGATCGTAATTTGACTATCGAAGAAGCCAAAGAATTTTATCATCACATGGCTGACTCGGAGATCTTTGAGGATTTAATCAAATTCATTGCGTCAGGCCCGAGTAAAATATTGGTCCTTGCCAAAGGGGACGCCGGAATAATTCACGAATTCAGAGAACTCATTGGCCCGAAATTTCTCGACGAAGCTAAAGAAAATTCACCACAAAGGTAAATTATTATTATTATTATTACTATTATTATTATTATTATTATTATTATTATTATTATTATTATTATTATTATTATTATTATTATTATTATTATTATTATTATTATTATTATTATTATTAATATTAATATTAATATTATTATTAATATTAATATTATTATTATTATTATTAATATTATTATTATTATTATTATTATTATTCTTTTTATTATTATTATTATTATTATTATTATTATTATTATTATTATAATTATTATTATTATTAATATTATTATTATTATTATTATTATTATTATTATTATTATTATTATTATTATTATTATTATTAATATTATTATTATTATTATTATTATTATATATTATTATTATTATTATTAATATTATTATTAATATTATTATTATTATTATTTTATTATTATTATTATTATTATTATTATTATTATTATTATTATTATTATTATTATTATTATTATTAAATAAAATTGGTAACGATTTAATTAAAAGATAACGCCAATAAAAACTCTTCGTATGATATATTTCGACAGCATAACTGTCATCTTCAGGTACAAAAAACTTTTTAATATTATTAAAGTAATTTAATTTATAAATTACCTTAATTTTTAAAATTCTAATATAGATAACAAATTATAAGATTTTAAAATTAGTTAAAAGTATTTGAATATTTTTTAAATGTTTATTTATTACAAAATTAAATTAATATAAAAAATAATTTATTTAAACTATAAGTTAATTCATAATATTTTTAGTTGGTTTTGTGTACCTGAAGATGACAGTTTAGCTGTCGAAATATATCGTACGAAGAGTTTTTTATTGGCGTTTTCTTTTAATTATTATTGTTAATTATTATTGTTATTATAAATACGAGTTATAATAACTACTTTCTTGTTACTTGACTTTTTAGGCACGTGATAAACTACAGATTAATTCAATTTCAACCTATGTTTTGAGGTAGATTTCTCACTAGTTTAGTTAATCTAAGTTGTGAACTGAGGAGGCCCTTTAATCATTTTTGCAAAAATGTTTACAAATCTTTGTTACGCAGTTGATTATATACTAAATTTCAGTTTCAAACAGCCAAACAAAATTAATCTATTTTTAGTAATTAATAAAAGACTAAATTTGATTGTTTAAAGTTATTATTTCAAATTACTAATTATAGTTTATGTTAGTTTAATTATTTAGTTATTCTATTTTAAATAATTTTAATATCTAAGTTAAAAAAAATATTTAAATTATAAATGTCATTCTTATAGTTAGTTTAATTATTTAAAAATCTCTCTGATAATTAAAATGAATCAGTAGGGTGGTTGGGGCCATGCATTAAGGAGGCAGTGGCGTACCGTATAAATTGATATACCTACATCTGCAACTTTTATAAAAAACAAAATACTTTTTTAAAGGCCACAAGAAACTTACAGAGGCCACTTATGAGACTAAATATATACCTTATTTACAAAAAAATTACATTTTTTATTTTATATTTATAAATAAATAATTTTAAATGTCTTTTGGATAAACAATCAAATTGTACACATATTTATTTGTAAACATATTTAAAAATTTACTCTTCTATCTTTCATACTCAAACAATCGTGTATAATGCTCTCAAAATTTATGTCATTTGTAATATCTTGTTCTATGAACAATATTGCAGGATTTTGTAGTCTTAAATCACTCATTGTGGAATGAAGATAATTTTTAAACAACTTCAATTTTGAGAAGCTCATTTCGCAACTAGTGACACTGATGGCAATTGTTAAAAAAATTCTTAAAAAAATTACAATGTTGGGTACAGAATTTTTCAATCTATAATATTGAATATACTTTAGTAGATCAAGTGGCCTCTCTCCACATTTTTCAAAAGTCTTAGCTGTTCTTTTAGTTCTGGTACAGCCATAAAAACCAGGATCCTTTTTCTTTCAATATAAAATTATATACAGTTCGCTTTAATAGTACATTTGATAGAGAATAAATATGTTAACATATCTATGATTTGAGCAGGAACAGTTTTCTATAAAATACTCGGAAAACTGTCTTGGGGCCCCGCTATTAATGCTATAATACTAATGTAGATAGGTTTTATATATATTTTACATATTAATTCACGAGTAAAATACAATTCATAAATAGTAATTAATATGAACGTAATAAAGATTGAGCAATTTCTATTATATGTTTATATTTAAATAATAGAATTAATAATTTTACAATCTAAAGTGTATAATCTAAGGTTGAATAAATGTAAAAAATGCCGCCCAGTGTGGACTGCGCCCACCGCTCCCACCCCTAGGTACGCCACTGTAAAGAGGTGTTTCTTGAGTTTACGAGCAAGGTGAAAATATAAAAATTAAAAAGTAAATCACACTATTTACTATAATTTTACAAAAATATGTTTAATCGCGCAAAGAATAACGTCTAAAAGTTTTACCATTTTTGTTAATGTTCTGGAGAGAATTTAATATTGTTATTGAAAAATCATACAAATTAAAACAAATAAATACTCAGTTTTATCATTATAGTATTCGAGCTATTTATGGCACAAATTCCATTGAAAACGCAATTCACGGAGCTGATGACAGAGATACTGCACAACGGTTAAAACTTATTTTGGAAAATTTGTTTAACTTCCTTCTAGGGAGTTGGCATTTTTCTTTCCTGACTTCATGGTTCCAAAAATTGCACGTGTAAAGCACGAAGCAAGCAATGTTCAAAGAACTTTAGCGCTTGTTCGGCCTGCAGCTTACACAGAGTATCGTGAAAGTATTCTAGAGAAAATCAACAACGCTGGGTTTAAAGTTGCAATGCAAAAAGAAGTTCAACTTACCAAAGAAGAAGCAGCTTTATTTTACAATCAACACAAAGACAAACCCTTCTTTGAAGAGTTGATTAAAGAAATGTCCAAAGGAACATTGTTGGCACTTGCATTGGAAAAACAAGTAAGTTTTTAATATTTGTGATCCAAAATTAACAACCTAGGAATATGGAACTTTTTAGCTGGCTTTGAATGAAGCCTTTTAAGTCTTTAAAATCAATTACAAACATTTTGCTGTATGAAATAAATATGATTTTTTGTTTTATTAATATCATAATATAATTATCTTTAGCATATTTATCTTTAGAATGCAGTTCAAGGCTGGAGAGGAATGTTAGGGCCAAAAGACGTCGAAAAAGCAAAGGAAATTGATCCGAATTCACTGCGAGCACAATTTTCTAAAGAAGACATTAAAGTCAATTTGATTCACGGTTCAGATTCAGATGAAACAGCAGAGACTGAATTGAAATATTTCTTCCCAGTTGAACAAACAATTGCTGCAATTAAGCCCGATGGAATAGAAAATGAAGAGGAGATCTTTAACAAGATTCTCGATGCTAAATTCAAAATCGTTAAAATTAAAAGAATTACTATGGAAAAATCGCTTGCTGAAGAGTTCTATTCTGATCAGTCTCATCAAGAATATTTCAATGATCTCATTGCTCACATGGAGAGGTTGAAGTTCATTGATATTTATTACGAAATCAGAAATGTTTCCCATACTTGTATTCATTTCCGCTATGGGGCCGTCCATAAATGACGTCACGCGATTTGGACGATTTTTTACTCCCTCCCTCCCCTAGTTACACGTCATAACAAAACAATAGACTTCCCTTCAAATATTTCATATTTAAAAATGAACATGTTTCAAATCACTTTATTGACATTTTAGTATGTATTTAGTGTAATGCTGCATTAATATCGTATGAGAAAACATGTATTAAAAAGGAGTCTGGAATTAGTATAAAATCATGTTGAAAAAATACAAAAACGTTAGTGCGCGTCATAGCTCTTTTCACAGTCAAACTAAAAACATCACGTCAGATTGTTGATTTGTAAATATGGCTATGAAATACAGATTTTTCTATGTAACCGTTTCTGCTTGATTGTAACACTGTAACGCTAACTGATTGATTATAAAGTCCCTAGATTTCGCTCAAATTCTTTTAACAGCAAAGATTTTATATGAGATTGGTTTGTTTTTTATTTGTATTTTTATTCTGTAAATTTTCGAAATAGTAAATTTTATTTATCAAAGAAAAAGATTAAAATAAATTTTATTTAAGTGGACCAACATACTTTATGGTTTTATCTCGAGAAGATGCCATTAGAGGATGGAGATCCCTCATTGGACCTAAAGATCCTAAAACAGCAGAAGATACATATCCTGATAGGTATTTTAATTATAATAAAAGTTATTATTATTTATATTTTTACAAGTATTCGAGCTATTTATGGACGAGATATCAATAAAAATGCAGTATATGGAAGTGACAATGAAAGTGAAGTTCAAAGAGTTATGAACTTGATATTTGGCAAATTGGAATTCAACGAAGACGGAAGTTTGTTACCAGAATATGAAGACAAACTCGAAGTTGTTGAAGAATCAAATAAAGGTATGCAAATATAATATTTTCAATAATTTCTCCTAAAATTTTCCTTGTAATTTTAAATTCGTTTCAAACTCTTTCTACCTATAACTGTAAGATGTTGACGTATTTTGATTTCATTTACAAGAAAATTAATCTCAACCTTCGAAATTTAATGACTAAATGTGAGTAAAGAAGCTTATTTTTGGAAGATACAAATGACTATACAGTGACTTTTTGCAACTGAACTTTTTTTTATCGCCTACAAAAAGAAGGTTCCACCAAGAATCTGTATATCATCCACAGCCTCAAACACAAATTCTGGGAATTGTTTGTGAGACTAACATAAAATTATGTGCAGATATCAACTGAAGTTTAGGGGAAATCTTTGAGTTTCGGTGGACAATTGACTGATATTTTATTTCATACAAAGTTGTAGTCGATCCAAGTTCATGTTGAAAAAGAAATCCGAAATTTTCTAAAAAATAATTGTTTTTATTTTAAAAAAAATCCAAATGCGCTATCGCAATCCATTACAGTGCTACTGGCGTTTCACATGAAGTGGTTAAACTTTTCAAATAAAAACTGATATTTTCCTTTGTTTTGAGTAAAATACACTACTTAAGTTCATCTACCAAAATTGGTTACCATTATCAGTGCCACTTCTTTGGGCAATGAGTTCCAATGTCACTTTCTATTCAGAGCCCTATAAGAAATTATGGTTAAAATAAAAAAATATAAGATTGATATGCATGTATTTTTTCATATAGATAGTTTTTTAAGGTGTCATATACGATTTTAGCTACCGCATCTTTGGTGTTTATAATATCCATTAGTAAAACATTTTCCAAAATAATTTATTTCAAGAAAATTCCACAAAATATATTTTCCGAATATTATTCAAGCACAAAATATTTTTTTTATTAACTGTAAAATCTTGATATTTTCAGAAGGACAGATTTCAATCTTCATACATTCCATTTACATTAACATACTAAATTTATTATTTTAAATTAAAAAATATTTATCATTATACATTTAATGTGTTAATTTGAAAATACTTTGTTAATAATATTTTACATAACTAATCAATACAGTTATTATTAAATATTTTAAATAAATACATAAGTGGGATGACGATTAGTTTTATTTTCTAATTTTAATTTTTGTATTGGGTTGAAATAATATTGTAAAACACTCCCAATCTAGAGTGATTTTTGAAAAAAATTAGTAAAATGAATATGTTTTTTATACCTTCTTTAAATTAAGACACCTAGCAACCAATATCCTAAATAGCACAAAAATGATATGAATTTCTCAAACGCTTAATTTGTAAGATATATATTATTTACCACTCCTAATGCTTTACACCTGTCTTTGGTCTTCAATCGTCGTCTAGTAAATTACTTGGTTAGACGATTCGTCTACTAAAAGCACCGAAGCGATTGTGCTCAAATTAACTAAAAATTTAAATAATTTACATTAAACCCAGGAAAGATTTAGATTCTCTAATAAAATTACGCATTATTATTTTATTTGTGTTGGAATCATAACAAAAAAGCTGTATAGCAGAATCATTTTGTTATTGAAGTCAACATTCATAATTATCGCGTCTGAAGAGTTGTAAACAATTATTCATTCATCTTAAACAAAAATTGACGCAATAAGATCAACAAAAATATTTATTTGATCGTTAGATGGTTTTTTGGTAGCAATATCAATTAAATGTTAAACTCGAAAACGACAACATAATCCTCTACTATAAAACATTTATTAAGTAAAAATTTTCGATTATAAGAGATTGTTTTATAATCGAAAATTTTCACTTCATAAATATTTTTCATTGAATGTTTATATTGTCACTGCAATAATTACAACATTTGATATTTTTATTTCCAAATCTTTTAGAATCGATAAATATCGAAGAGACCCAACAAGAGACAGAAGTTACTGATGAAAAACAAAGAGAATCTCCAAGTAAGTTTATAAAAGATTATATTTTAATTTATTTATAAAGACAATATTACAAATACAACAAATCTATATTAGAAAAATAACAAAAGAATAGGAACATAGTGTCCTTCATCTCTGAACAGTTCCGATTTTTGACCAGTTTCAAAGAAATGAAGAATTTCATAGAAACTGAGACATAGGTTTATTGAAAATTAATTTTCCAGCAGAATAAATGAATCCGGGAACTACCAGAAATAACATATATATTATTAACAAAAAAATTCAAAGTAATGTGTTTTAGCCAAAGATTTTTAGAGGCATTCAAAGCTTTCTATTTTCATGAGGAGTTGAAACTTTACATGATCTTATACCTTTTGAACACAAACAAACAAAAAATTCAAGGCTAATACCCATACCCAACTTTGGAAAAAAGCGACAAATGCATTGGATGCAAAACAATTTGAATAAAAGAAAAAGCTGGAACATTAAACATATTCCTCATAACATATTCCTCAAACCCAAATTTTGTGTATTAAACATAAAATTGATAACTGAAACTGTACTGGATCTATCTAAACTCCGTATTTACCAGCCGCATTATAATGGCTTACAAAAATATCACAACGAATTTAAATGTGAAATCAATATTGTTGCAGGTGACGCTGATTCTTTCTGGAAATTAAAATAACATCCTTTTTGATCCTCTTTAATCTGCTACAATATAAAGATAAGGACTTTTTTTGTGTTTCACATCTGATTTCTTTATAAGTAACATAATATGTTCTACAAAATCTGATTCATAGTCAAACTTTGTAGAAAATAATATAAAGATAGTTAAATTTTATAAAGTTTTTCCACGATAAGTCTTAAAGCAAATTAGTCTACTTCATATGATTTCAATTTACAATATACAATTCAAACGTCTACTAAAATGAATAGATCTCTTAGAATAATACGTAGACCCGTTTTAGAATTATAATTCATAGAACTTTTAAAGTAAGTTTATTCAAGATTAAAGGATATGTCCACCATAAGACACTTGGTTACTACCCCAATGTCTTGTATGTTTTTCAAAAAACTTTATATTTATTGTATTATTTTTTTTGTCAAAGGATTATTCAATTCGTCAGAAAGAATAATGATGGGTAATTTGCTAATTCGGCTTTCAATCTTATAGCCCGATGATAGTTATTATTAACATAAATTTAGATTAGATTTTATTTTTTTTTAATTAAAATCAGTATAATCAAAATGTATTATTTTAGAGGCTGAAGTGTCGGAAACATTAGAAGATGAAGGTACGTTTAGATTCGAGGAAAAAAATTTTTTTTAAAAATACTTTTAAAAATTAGATTTGAAAAATAAATCCCAAATTACACAAGAAAATGAAGAAACAAATGTAGGAGAAAAAGAAAATTCCGAAGAACCTGATTCAACACATTTAGAAACTACAGAAAATGTTGAGGACAGCCAGGAAACCTCTCATAAAACAGACGAAAATAAAAGTTCGAATGAAAAATCTGAAAAATCAGAGGATAAACCTGGTTAGTATTTTATTTTATAAAGGATGTAGTAGATAAATTCATGTAAAAAAATATTTCTCATACAGATTCAACACAAGATGAAACGAAAAATAATGAAAGTCACGAAGAGTTAGTAAAAGAGCAAACAACTAATGAAACAAAAGAGGAAATTACAGTGGCTGATGATTCGGTTGTAAGTGAATTGGAAACTAAAGGCAGTAATGAAAGGTCTAGAGATGAAATTGATACAAATGAAAAGTCTCGAGACGAAATTGATACAGATGAAAAGTTTCGAGACGAAATTGACACAAATGAAAAGTCTCAAGACGAAATTGATACAAATGAAAGAAGTAAAACTCAAAACGATAGCAAGGAACAAGAGGAAAGTGACGTAACCGCTAAAAATGAAAGTACGAATAGAGATGAGAAAGACTTAGACGAATCTGCGGTAGAAAATTCTGAAATCGAAAATGCTACTAGTAATGTAATACAAGAGACGGAAAATCCTGATAAAACGGAAAGTGAAAACGTAGATGTGGATATAGATCAGACTAATAATAACTTGAATGCTGATGAAACGGAAAACACCAAAGATCAAACAGGTACACGTAAATGTGTAATTAAGCGGTGTTGCGTGCTGTTAGCTGTAGCTTAATATTGCTTTCGTTGTCTATTAATGTTAACTATATGCTTGGTGTAGTCTAATATTATTTGTACTTTCACTGGTGTTCCAATATGTAACATTTTATAGGAGTTCTCAAAGTATTCAAAGTGTATAGTTGATTGTGAACTGCGAAATTCCTTTAATTTTTGCTAGATTTTTATGATTATCAGGAATAAACCTATTAAATTGACAGAAAATATTTAGATGTAAATAAATTAGAGGTTCATTAATAAATCAAATAAGATGACCCCATAAAATTTAAATGCGAGGCAAAGTGACCACGCCAAAATTCTCAGAAACCCATTCTCTAAGGCTGTATAAAGATTAAAAATTATCAATATAAGAACTTTAATTTTCACTACTGATTACTTTTCACTTTAAATTGCATTTATTAAAAAATATTTGACTATGAATAAGTAAAGATATCGATGATTTTGATATTCACAAAATTATGTAATTATTTTTTTTATGAAAAATATTCTGGATAAACTAAATGCCAGATCTCTCCGTCATTTTTACGTAATAAATTAAATTCTTAATAATTTAAAATCTACCATAACTTTTATTTTTAATCAACAAAATGACAATTTTATTACAATGTTAGCTGAAAATCAACTTTTTTATGATGAAAAATGCATAATTTATTCAGTTTCACCGAGCTGTTCTTATAAAGTTTGAATTTCAAAAAATTTTGTTATTTTGCTTTGATTTGATTTTTTATTCAAAAATGTCTTTATTTTTAGAGATTTTTTGACTGTATTCCGTTTTTGGGATTTTAGCATGATGTTATCATTTTCAGTAGATAATTAATTTTAAATAATTTAAGGAAATGTAAATAATAAATAAATATTGTTACACAACTATGTAAAATTGAGATATGACATTTTTGTTTGCTCAAATGCGAATTTATGTTACATATTTTGATTTATAAATAATAATATTATATTTATTGCAATGTTTCGTATTCATCTTTTATTTATTCCTTAATATAATGCTTGTTTTAACCATTTGCTTTAATTCATATAATAATAAAAGTAATAAAAATAAAATGATCATAGTAAAAATACAAATAATAATACTAATAATAATAATAATATTAATAATAATAATAATAATAATAATAATAATAAACAGAAGTGGATGATGAGGAATATTCTGAAAATAATGAGTCTGAAATAATAGGCGACGATGATGTAGAAAACCTTGAATCAGTGAAAGATGACGATGAATCCAGTGAAAAAAATGATAAATCTGTTAAAGATCAGGACAATGAAAACCAAATTGATAACGATAATATGGTTCAAATTGATGAAGAAGAAGAAAAATTGACATCATTGGAAGATGATAATGCGGTTCCATTGGATAACGACGGAATCGAGTCGGACAATTTATTGTCCGACACTTCGTTAAACGATGAAAGAGTTGACCTTACCGAAGGTGGGATACGAATTCGATTTGGATGTAGTTCAGTTTACTCACTTCTACTAAAAATAGTTTTATGAATATCTAGATGTGTTCATTGAATTTAGATTGAATATTATAATAATTATAATCGTGTTTTAATTAATTTTAATTAAATTTTTATTTATGTTTAGACAGAGAAGACGAAAATCAATAAAGATTTATTTGAAAATAATGTAAATATTTATTTAGTGAATATTTGGATTATTGATTATATTGATTTTAGATAATAGATTGGCCATAGATATTGATCAGTGCAGTGTAAAAATCAATTGAATTTTTTTATTATCAATAAATAGATTTGAATGATTTATGATTATTTTTTTCATTTTTAATCTTTATAAAATACAAATTATCTGGGAAATATTTTACTATTCACAGAATAGAGGTTCAAACTAATCATTTAATTAACGGTTTCACAAAAAAATAATTTTATTTATTAATTTAATAAATCAAAGATATATGTAAAAGAACGGGAAGAATTTAATAACCTCAAGAATACACGAATTTTTATTCTTGTTATTCGACACAAAATTTTGAATGTTTGCCACATTTTCTAGAATATATCATGTTGGCTATACAAGGTTTTACAAATCCCGTAAGTGAGCGCAGACTATATTAAGGTGCTTGTTATTTTTACAAATAAATTGTTAAATTTTATTAATTAATGTGAAACTTAAGGATTATACGTTATTCATTCAATATATGGATGAAGAGGACATGTCATGAATATGTTTAATTTCTTTACGAACCAATGGGCATAATTTAAATTTAGTCATAAGTGACAGTTCCATTAAAAATAAATAAAGAAAGATTTTAAAGAGAATTTATTAAATATCAAAAGTTTTTAAAGATTTTGCTTTACAGATATTATTTTAAAAACACAGTAAACATTCAAACCAAAATGTTTTTTTCACATTTTCTTGGATCAATAATAGAAATATTAATCGTTTATTTCTCTAAAATCATCTAATAGTTTTTTCATTATTAACAAGTAAAATAAATTGAATAAAACTCGATTAATGTTTCAATTATTTTTAGTTTCATAGGCAGAAATATTTCCATAATAGAATTACAAACTGTGTTTTGCTACCTTTAACTCCATGTTTACCGCAGTTCTATACTTCTTTCTTATCAAGCATAATTTTTCAATATTTTTTTGACCAATTTTCAACTTCTTATCTTTAAATTTTTTAAAACTATAAAGACTATAAAACTATAAATCTTTACTACAGATCAGTGATGATGAACTTATGCATACTAATACATTTTCAATTTATATATTGTATATATAATTTTTCGATAAGGTACGGCACACAAGTAGTGGGATGTGTCACCGCTAGATCATGTCACCGCTGGATCAACCCCCCGGGGGGGTAAAATCGTTTTTTCTAAGTCTAAAAGTACAAAAAACTTTTAAGACAAAGACAATGACTCATTCAAGGTCATTTAAACAAAGACCATGACTCATTCAAGGTCATTGGATGACTCATCAAACAATTTCAATGTCATTAAAAAATTTCCCAAGGTCATTGAAACAAAGACCATGACTCATCAAAAATTTTCTCAAGGTCATTTAAAATTTTTCAAGGTCATTCAAATTTCCTCAAGGTCATTCAAACAAAGACCATGACTCATCAAAAATTTTCTCAAGGTCATTTAAAATTTTTCAAGGTCATTCAACTTTCCTCAAGGTCATTCAAACAAAGACCATGACTCATCAAAAATTTTCTCAAGGTCATTCAAAATTTCTCAAGGTCATTCAAAATTTCTCAAGGTCATATTATTTTTAAACATTTTTAAATTTTAATTTACTACTTATTTTTATAAGTAGTATATATTTTGTGAATTTATTTTATTATTATTATTATTATCAATATTTTATTATTATTATTATTATTATTAAAAATTTCATTATTATTATTATTAATATTATTATTAATATTATTATTACTTTTTATTATTATATTATTACTTATAAAAATTTATTAATACTTATAAAAACTTTAATTATTATTATTAATATAATTATTTTTATTTTATTATTATTATTATTATTATTATTATAATTATTAATATATTTATTATTATTATTATTGTCAAGGTCATTGGATGAGTCATCAAAATTTCTCAAGGTCATTCAAAATTTCTCAAGGTCATATTATTTTTAAACATTTTTAAATTTTAATTTACTACTTATTTTTATAAGTAGTATATATTTTGTGAATTTATTTTATTATTATTATTATTATCAATATTTTATTATTATTATTATTATTATTAAAAATTTCATTATTATTATTATTAATATTATTATTAATATTATTATTACTTTTTATTATTATATTATTACTTATAAAAATTTATTAATACTTATAAAAACTTTAATTATTACTATTAATATAATTATTTTTATTTTATTATTATTATTATTATTATTATAATTATTAATATATTTATTATTATTATTATTGTCAAGGTCATTGGATGAGTCATCAAAATTTTTCAAGGTCATTCAAAATTTCTCAAGGTCATATTACTTTTAAAACATTTTAAAATTTTAATTTACTACTTATAAAAATAAGTAGTATATACTTTGTAAATTATTTTATTATAATTATTATTAATATTATTATTACTTTTTATTATTCTATTATTATTATTATTTTTATTATTATTGCTATTATTATTATTATTATTAATATTATTAATACTTATAAACTTTTTTTAATATTATTATTATTATTATTATTATTATTATTATTCAATTATTACTTATAAATATTAAAACATTACTTATAAAAACTTTAATTATTATTATTATTAATATTATTATTAATATTATTATTACTTTTTATTATTCTATTATTATTATTATTTTTATTTTTATTATTATTGCTATTATTATTATTATTAATATTATTAATACTTATAAACTTTTTTAATATTATTATTATTATTAATATACTTATTACTTATAAAATTTATTAATATTATTATTATAATTAATACTTTTAAAACTTTTTATAATAATATTATTATTACTTTTTATTATTATTATTACTTATAAATTTGTAAATTTTATTCTATTTTATTATTATTTTTAAAAATATTATTTTTATTATTGTTATTATTATTATTATAATTAATATTTTTATTATTATTATTAATATTATTTTTAATATTATTATTATTATTATTATATTTATTATTATTTTTATTATTATTGTCAAGGTTATTGGATGACTCATCATAATTTTTCAAGGTCATTGAAAAGTAGATCAAGGTCATTCAAAATTTCTCAAGGTCATATTATTTTTAAACATTTTTAAATATTTATTTACTACTTATTTTTATAAGTAGTATATATTTTGTAAATTTACTTTATTATTATTATTTTTATTAATATTTTTTTTTATTATTATTATTAATATTATTATTACTATTATTATTATTATTTTTATTATTATTATCAAGGTTATTGGATGACTCATCATAATTTTTCAAGGTCATTCAAAAGTAGGTCAAGGTCATTCAAAAGTAGGTCAAGGTCATTCAAAATTTCTCAAGGTCATATTATTTTTAAACATTTTTAAATTTTAATTTACTACTTATTTTTATAAGTAGTATATATTTTGTAAATTTATTTTATTATTATTATTATTATTATTATTAATATTATTATTAATATTATTAATTAATATGATTACTTATTAATATTGTTTAATTATATTTATTTTTATTATTATTATAATTATTATTATTATTTTTATTATTATTATTGTCAAGGTCTTTGGATGAGTCTTAATTTTTTTTTTCAAGGTCATTTTTAAGTATGTCAAGGTCATTTAAAATTTCACAAGTTCTTAGTATTTTTAAACATTTTTATATAAATTTATTACTTATTTTTATAAGTAATGCTTTAATGTTTTTTAATTTTAATTATATTATTATTATATTTTTCTCAAAGTCATAATATTTTTAGTCATTTTTAAATATAAACTTACTACTTATTTTATAAGTAATGTTTTAATATTTATTATTATTATTATTTTCAAGGTTATTGGATGAGTCATAATATTATTTCAAGGTCATTTAAAAGTAGGTCAATGTCATTGTATTTTTAAACATTTTTAATTTTAATATATTACTTATTTTTTATAAGTAGTGTTTTAATGTTCTTTAATTTTTATTCTATTAGTATTATTATTATTATTATTATTATTATCTTATAAGTAGTGTTTTAATGTTTTTTAATTTTTATTTTATTATTATTATTATTATTATTATTTTTATTATTATTATTATTTTTATTATTATTATTGTTATTTTTATTATTATTAATAATATTACAAGTTTTTATTATTATTATTTTCATTATTATTTTATATAAATTTTCAACAAAGTATATAAAATTAATATTGAATAGAAAAAGTTTGTTCAATTGTGGTTCCTAGTATACAGGGATAGAACAATTGTAAATGTTTGTAAAAAGTTAAAGAAAAATTTTATATTTTTAAGAAAATATGTGCAAATAAATATCAAAACTAATTATGGCTCAAATGTTTGTGTTAAACCATCGATATGTTACAGTGTTTATGGAAAAACTTTAATGAAAATATGTGTTATTTTTCAACAATTTATGAAATATTTATTTTATGGCTAATAATGTGTATGTGTTAAATCATAAAAATAGTTCAATATTTATGTAAAGTTTGAGATTGTTAAGAAAATGTATATAATTTATGATACACACGTGTATTTTGATTGAAATATGTGTGTTTGTTTTACCGATATAAGAAAAACTATGTACAATTTTTAAGAAAATACACGTAATTTATGATTATCATGGGATTAGAATTTGATTAAAGTTGTGAGAAAGTTGTTAAATTTGAGATAAAACTGATTAATTTGTAAATAATGTTATTATTTTGAAGAAATTTTAAAATAAGACCTTCAGCAAATTGGTAAGAAAATAGTAGTTATTGAGTAATACTTATTAAAATTACCAAAGTTTTTGACAAGTCTTGATAGATCTTTAATAAAATTTGTTAGTACTTTGAATAAGAATTTAAAAAAAAAAAGTTTCAACACAGTTGCAAATCGTAAAGAAACTAGTACTTATCAGTTAATTAAATTAACTAAGTTGTAAAATAATTGAAAAAATTTGTTAGATTTTCAAAAATTTTAAAATTGTTAGGTAATTGTTCTAGGTACTTGTTGAATAAAAATTAATGTATTTTATCAACAACTCATAGTTTTTAATCGTACAATTTCTCTTCATTCCTGGAAATAATCGTAAATATTTAAATTATTCAGAAAATTGTCAATAACAACATAAGTAATGGGTAACATAAATTTTTTAAATACTAATCAATTTTAGTTTTTAATTAAATTACAAATATAATAATAAAATCAAATAAATACTTGAATGCATGAATCGAAAAATTTCTTAGAACTGCAATCTTATCGATATATTCTGATTAACCTTAAATCAATGAAAAAAGTAACAATTTTCCTAAGTATTTTATAAATTCAACCAACTCAATCCCCTTTAAAAAAAAATACTATAAATTCGACTCTCAACCAATCATTCCTCTTCAAATGTCATTTTTCACTCCATTATACCAACTATATTCATAATTTTTATAAAAGCCTATCAAGTAGATAATATTAACCTTTTGAATACATATATTCATTCCAATAAATTTCTTTAGAAATATTATAAATTCCTCTCTTAACCAATCATTTTCCATCAAATAACAATATTTCCAGCCATATTCAATATTTTTCATAAAAAAAAAATCATAAAAAATACCAATTTAGATAATATTTACCCTTTAAATAACAATATTTAACCAACCCAACCCCCTTAAAAATGACAACAAACTTGTTAATTGACTATTTCTCACTAAAGTAAATTCCACTCTAGACCAATCATTTCCCATCAAATAACACTTACCCCTACCCTACCAACTATATTCATTATTTTTTATAGAAATCACCCTTTAAATAACGATATTTAACCGACTCAGTACCTTAAAAATATCAACAAATCTGTTCTTAATCGATTATTTCCTTAAAAGATCATAAATTTTCTTCTTAGCCAATTGTTTCTCACTAAAATAAAATAAAATTTACTTTCAACCAATCAATTCTCTTTAAATGACATTAATCCAAGCTATATTCATTATTTTCATAAAAAATCACCGACTTATATCGATATTCAACCGAATAAATTTCTTGAAATCCCCTTAAAATAGAATTAATCTCGTGACCAATCCTTTCCCCCTTAAAAGATCATAAATTCTCTTCTTAACAAATCATTTCTCTTTAAATGACAATATTTCCACTCTCTCAAAAGATTTACACACATATTGATATCTATCTGAACAAATCCCCCTAAAAATATTATAAATTCCTCCTCTATATTCTCCATTTAGAAAATATTTACCTTTGAACACAGATATTCAACCAACTTAACCCCTTAAAAATATCAACAAACTTGTTCTTAATCGATTATTTCCTTAAAATATCATAAAATTTACTCTTAACCAATCATTTCCATTGAAATAACATTTCCCCCCAACTGCACCAATAATATACATATTTTTTAAAAACCTACAAGGTAAAATTTCTTTAGAAATCTATGTTTAACCGACCCTACTCATTAAAAATTCATCATTCGAATCATATTTACTATATGTATTCAACCAATCAAATTCCCTTAAAATTATCATAAAAATTTGAATTTTACCAATAAAAATAAATTTTCTTTAAAGTATTACAAAATTGTTATCATCATTTTCCATCGAAAATCACCACAATTTTGTTCTGGCAACAATTTCAAGCAATTAAAAAATTCATCAAAAATGACTAAAATCGAATAAAATCTATGTTTCCCACATAAATTAAATTATTGTAAAATATATATCATATTGCTCATTAAAATTAATCAGTAAATCAAGTATAAATTCAATAAAAATTACCAGTCAACCATTAGAGATAATTCAATGATTTTCATAACTATACTGATAACCACACTGAGCATCCCCTTAAAAATCTCTAAATTATACTACTTTTGTGATTGATATCCATGAAATCAATATTAGATTTGAAAATGAAAGTAATTATTGACCCCTTTATTTACACTGTAAAATCAATTAAAATTTTAGGTTTCACTAAAATATTTTTAAAAATTAACTGATTTAATCAACTATTTAAATAGAACATAAAATTATAGTTAAAATATCATTTACTATTCAAAATCTATCAGTCAAATTGGATTCTAATTGGTAAATAATTATCTTAAATAGATGTTTCATAAACATTTTGATCCTAAATTTATTTATTTATTTATTTATTTTTATTTAAAATAATCTTAAAATCAAGTCTAATCTAATAAATTAGGAAGAAATTAATTGTTTCTAAAATTATAGATTTACCCTAATTTCTTCAATAATTTCATTAAAAACATAATCAAACCTTAAATCCATTAAAATTCAAAAGAAAACCATAAAATTCACAAAGATGATTAAAATTTACTAAAATAAATACCTCGTAAAACTAGATATTACTTAAATTATAATAAAATTTCCCTAAAAGCTCTAATTGATTTACATAGCCTAAAATTATTTTATTTTTGTCGAGTACAACCTAATCTATTGAAAGATGTAATTTATTTAGTTAAATTTTCATTGAAAATAACAAGTCAACAAATGGAATTTTAATTAGTAAAGATTATATTCTATAAAGAAAATTTTCAGTGAAGAAGTAATATTGGTGAGATAGTACATTAAGTGACTAAAATCGTTGAAATTACTGAAAACAGTGGGATAGCTAAAGATATCTACTAAATAGATGAAATATCAATTGATATCTTAATAACTTACAAGGGTAATATACTTTGAATGGAGAAAATATACATCGAAGAGAAAAATATTCGTTGACGAGGAAAAAACATTCATTGAATAAGGAAAACATTAATTGAAGAGAGATAATATTCATTAAAGAGGAAAGCAATCATTAAAGTGAGAAAATATGAATTGAAGCTAACAAATATTCAGTGAATCGAGAATTGCTTATAATAAATTAGTCGGTAAAATTTCTCAATGATGAGATGAAATATCAATTAAATATTGTGAAATACTTGAAATAAATGGTCTGAATTATTCAATGATCAACAAATATACATAAAAGATGAAAATATTTACTGAAAATCAATTGTACTTTAAGAGTGTATTAATTACTATTATATTAAATTAAAAATTATTAACAATTGAGTAGATTTCATCGGTTAATTATATTTAAATAGGGATATATATTTTTGATGGATACTTATGCGCGGAAGAATAGTTATTAAAAACAATAACAATGTTTAAAAATTCAGTGACCTTGACCTACTTTTCAATGACCTTGAAATAATATTATGACTCATCCAATAACCTTGAAAATAATAATAATAATAAATATTAAAACATTACTTATAAAATAAGTAGTAAGTTTATATTTAAAAATGACTAAAAATATTATGACTTTGAGAAAAATATAATAATAATATAATTAAAATTAAAAAACATTAAAGCATTACTTATAAAAATAAGTAATAAATTTATATAAAAATGTTTAAAAATACTAAGAACTTGTGAAATTTTAAATGACCTTGACATACTTAAAAATGACCTTGAAAAAAAAAATTAAGACTCATCCAAAGACCTTGACAATAATAATAATAAAAATAATAATAATAATTATAATAATAATAAAAATAAATATAATTAAACAATATTAATAAGTAATCATATTAATTAATAATATTAATAATAATATTAATAATAATAATAATAATAATAATAAAATAAATTTACAAAATATATACTACTTATAAAAATAAGTAGTAAATTAAAATTTAAAAATGTTTAAAAATAATATGACCTTGAGAAATTTTGAATGACCTTGACCTACTTTTGAATGACCTTGACCTACTTTTGAATGACCTTGAAAAATTATGATGAGTCATCCAATAACCTTGATAATAATAATTAAAATAATAATAATAATAGTAATAATAATATTAATAATAATAATAAAAAAAAATATTAATAAAAATAATAATAATAAAGTAAATTTACAAAATATATACTACTTATAAAAATAAGTAGTAAATAAATATTTAAAAATGTTTAAAAATAATATGACCTTGAGAAATTTTGAATGACCTTGATCTACTTTTCAATGACCTTGAAAAATTATGATGAGTCATCCAATAACCTTGACAATAATAATAAAAATAATAATAAATATAATAATAATAATAATAATATTAAAAATAATATTAATAATAATAATAAAAATATTAATTATAATAATAATAATAACAATAATAAAAATAATATTTTTAAAAAATAATAATAAAATAGAATAAAATTTACAAATTTATAAGTAATAATAATAATAAAAAGTAATAATAATATTATTATAAAAAGTTTTAAAAGTATTAATTATAATAATAATATTAATAAATTTTATAAGTAATAAGTATATTAATAATAATAATAATATTAAAAAAGTTTATAAGTATTAATAATATTAATAATAATAATAATAATAGCAATAATAATAAAAATAAAAATAATAATAATAATAGAATAATAAAAAGTAATAATAATATTAATAATAATATTAATAATAATAATAATTAAAGTTTTTATAAGTAATGTTTTAATATTTATAAGTAATAATTGAATAATAATAATAATAATATTAATAATAATAATAATATTAAAAAAAGTTTATAAGTATTAATAATATTAATAATAATAATAATAATAGCAATAATAATAAAAATAATAATAATAATAGAATAATAAAAAGTAATAATAATATTAATAATAATTATAATAAAATAATTTACAAAGTATATACTACTTATTTTTATAAGTAGTAAATTAAAATTTTAAAATGTTTTAAAAATAATATGACCTTGAGAAATTTTGAATGACCTTGAAAAATTTTGATGACTCATCCAATGACCTTGACAATAATAATAATAATAAATATATTAATAATTATAATAATAATAATAATAATAATAATAATAAAATAAAAATAATTATATTAATAATAATAATTAAAGTTTTTATAAGTATTAATAAATTTTTATAAGTAATAATATAATAATAAAAAGTAATAATAATATTAATAATAATATTAATAATAATAATAATGAAATTTTTAATAATAATAATAATAATAATAAAATATTGATAATAATAATAATAATAAAATAAATTCACAAAATATATACTACTTATAAAAATAAGTAGTAAATTAAAATTTAAAAATGTTTAAAAATAATATGACCTTGAGAAATTTTGAATGACCTTGAGAAATTTTGATGACTCATCCAATGACCTTGACAATAATAATAATAATAAATATATTAATAATTATAATAATAATAATAATAATAATAATAATAATAAAATAAAAATAATTATATTAATAATAATAATTAAAGTTTTTATAAGTATTAATAAATTTTTATAAGTAATAATATAATAATAAAAAGTAATAATAATATTAATAATAATATTAATAATAATAATAATGAAATTTTTAATAATAATAATAATAATAATAAAATATTGATAATAATAATAATAATAAAATAAATTCACAAAATATATACTACTTATAAAAATAAGTAGTAAATTAAAATTTAAAAATGTTTAAAAATAATATGACCTTGAGAAATTTTGAATGACCTTGAGAAATTTTGAATGACCTTGAGAAAATTTTTGATGAGTCATGGTCTTTGTTTGAATGACCTTGAGAAATTTTGAATGACCTTGAGAAAATTTTTGATGAGTCATGGTCTTTGTTTGAATGACCTTGAGGAAATTTGAATGACCTTGAAAGATTTTAAATGACCTTGAGAAAATTTTTGATGAGTCATGGTCTTTGTTTGAATGACCTTGAGGAAATTTGAATGACCTTGAAAAATTTTAAATGACCTTGAGAAAATTTTTGATGAGTCATGGTCTTTGTTTCAATGCCCTTGGGAAATTTTTTAATGACATTGAAATTGTTTGATGAGTCATCCAATGACCTTGAATGAGTCATGGTCTTTGTTTAAATGACCTTGAATGAGTCATTGTCTTTGTCTTAAAAGTTTTTTGTACTTTTAGACTTAGAAAAATCGATTTTACCCCCCCCCCGGGGGGTTGATCCAGCGGTGACATGATCTAGCGGTGACACATCCCACTACTACTCACACATGTATTTTCCTTCTATAAAAATAATTTTTATTACCACGCCATTAAAAATGTTCTTCATCTCTGGTGTAGATCATCATTTATTTTAATATTTTACACTTATTTCAAACTTTAATCATTATTAAATAAAATTATTATATATTTAAGTTAATATTTAATTGCTATTATAAAAATTAATCTAAAGTTTAACAAATTGATTGGCTAAGCATAAATTTATAGGTCGATATTATTTTAATGAATTTAAATACAAATAAAATCAATTCTATATTGTTTTACTAAAGTAATTGAATGATCTGTACTCGACCTCTGATTCTTATTTAAAATCAAATCTCCATCTTAAAATTTAAACCAGTTATTTATTTAATTTTTTTCGATAAAAACTACTTAATTGATAAATTACTATGTGTAAAGCATGTCACAGTTGTATTCGGATATTGATGATGATATTTAATTTTATTTTTGTGGTTAGCTTTTATGATTTAATACGTACTGTTTTTATTAACATTGATTCAGTTGTGTGGGTTGGGTTTGTTCGGTCTCGGATTATACTTTTATCTAACGAGTTTCTTCAAGAATATGGGCGCAGAAGGAACGGCATTTGTTATTGGATTTTATGTCACTATGGGAATTGGAGCATTTACATTGATTGTTGGTGCATGCGGTTGCTGCGGAGCGTACCACGAAAGTCCATGTCTACTGGGAACTTATTTTATATTTCTCTTATTGATTTTTGCTGCCGAAATCGCTGCTGGAGTTTTAGTAGTTCTTTACAAAGACAAAGTTGTTGTATTGTTATTAAATTTTTATTAACAAAAAATTTAATAGGTAAAATCATATGTTGGAGTTAAATTTCAAAAAGGTACCGAAGAGTTGAAATCTAAACCCGATGACACTGAACATTGGATGAACGGAGTGCAGAGAAATGTTAGGTTTATTTTATTATCAAATTGGATTTTTTTTTGAAAAGATGTTCCCATGAAACTTTTAATCATAAAAATAGCTTGTTTTACACTACAAAATGATGTTTATTTCCATGCAAAACCGTTGAAATAATTTTCAACCAATCAAATTTTTGGCCTATCACATACAGGATGATTTATTTTTATTATTTTAATTTTAATTAATTTGATATATTTGGCATGATTTATCAGTTTGTAATAGTAATTAAATCGTTGGTTTTCTAATTTAGATTATTTCCTACTTCCCTTGTTATAATTTGATTAAAGGAAATCGATACAGATTTATGTATTCAATTGTAATCATTAAATAAATAATTTATAAAATTTATATGAAAATTAAATCAATAATTGAATTATACTGAAAAATATCTATATATATATATATATATATATATATTTCCAACTGTTTCCCTTAGTATTGTTATGAAAGCGTAAGCAAATTTATGTAGTTGACCTACATTTAATTGTGTCCTTGATTTTGAATTTTAAAGTTGAAATTTGGTTTTCATTACAAATGAATTTATTAGAAAGTCAATTAGTATTTCCTGATTTTCAAACGCTTTATTTTAATTTTAAAATTTTTATATTGGTAACAGGGTTATAGAAAAGTAGGTTAATAAAAAAACAAAAAAAAATAGATATACTATTCTGACGAGTCTGTTAGAGAGGATAAATTGATTATATGAATTCGACAAATTTTACAAATGTAAGCACAATTCATATTCAAATTTAACCGGTAAAATATAAATTGGTGTATTTTCAAATTATTACTTTAAAAATACTTTTGCACATTGTTAAATATTTTCATATGCGAATTCCAGGACGCTATGAATTTTTGGCGCATCATTTTTTGCAAACACTTAAAAGACCGCTAAAATTTCGTGTTAAATAAATAAAATGTATTTATCTATTGCATACAATGAAGATAAAGTAAACTAACAATTATCGGACTTAGCAAAAACCAATTTGATTTCTAAAAATGCCAAACTTTTTTCTATTTTGTTTAGGTTAATCCTCAAATACTTACAATATGTTTTGATTTTTAAATTGTATTTTTGAATAGCGATTGCTCACATTTCTCCACACTACCAGTTTATTTAGCAGATTTGTTAGAGTTAAGCATAATGTAAAATTATCATTTGTAATACAATTTTCAAAAAAAAATGCCTTTAGTGAAATACGAATGGTAATTTTTTATTCTCGTTTATTTATGGCTCTATTATGGAATTCAATATAATAGATAGCTCAACTTTACAGATCTATAATGTATATTGATGCATCACAACAACGCCGTAACTAGACAGGTGCAACAGGTGCACCCACACAGGGTACAGAGATCTAGGGGCCCTAAAACGAAATTCTTAATTGAATTTTCTTTACAAATTAGAGTGCAATTAAATGAAAATTAAATATTCTTATAATATAAATAATGTAATATTTTTGTGTACAATAAATTTTTTATATGATATCTATTTGAACTATAATTACTTTTTCCCAAAAAATATAGGAACCATAAAAAAATTTTTACACGGCCCTAAAAAAGTTACGTCGTTGCATCACAACCACAATTTTTTTTGGTCGTAAAATAATTTGTCTAAAAATGAACTATTTTCCAGAAATAATTCGGTTTGAATATTTTACTAATCAACGTCAATGATTTTATTTATTCACTTCCTCGTTGATTCACTTCCTCGTTTTTGTAATAAAAATTGATAAAAAAATACTATGTGAAGTCAGTAATTAAATTTAAAAAATCTTATCAAAATGAAGTGAATAGCGTAAAAGTAGATAAGCAATGAATTGCTTTTACATGTTAACGTTGTAGATTATGAGAAGAATAAATCCAATGGTTTTTTATGGTTTCTAAAAGTTTTGAATTGATTGCTCTTTTGATGTGATTTATAATAATTTGTAAAATATTTTATTTTTATTTATTTTTACGTTCTTTGAGCTTCTTTATTTTAGTAATTTTTTAATTGATTTTCTTTGAAAAGTTTCAGTTAATGAAAACCCCGATCCTTTATAATTTAATGTAATTGTTCACATTTATTTTTTTCAAATGTTTTATCTGTTTTTATTTGTTCTTGTAATATTAAAATTTTAAAAAATTCAAAGTAATCCTTCGTTAAATTTATTTAAAAAGCCACGTGTAGCTTTTAGGGCAGATGAGGGTAAACACTAAAAACGTGATTCATGAATTCGACAGTTCTTTAAAATCACAAAATGGAACTTGATATATTTGAATAAAAAGTCACTCCTGTCTACATAATCTAAAAACTAAGTAAACGTTTATTTTTTATCAATTATGTTCTTAAATAATATTATAAAAATGAGTTTTAGTATGAATATTATTTTATTTGATAATAAGTAATTACAACATTAATTTAATTGACACTTCATCCATCGATAATTCCAATTCTTAATTTATCTTAATTTTTAGATAAAAATGATAGGAATAAGCAGTGAACCATAATATAAATTCATCTCCGATGATCTTTAAATCAGTGGTTCTTAAAGTGATGGTCCGTGGATTACTGATCACTGATCCATAAAAGAGTCGAAAATTAGTTTTAATTTACAATTTTTTATTTAAAATTGTTAAATTATTTGAATGTTACTTCTTAACATACTAAACAATGAAACTGAATGCAGTAGTAAATTAAGAATAAACGGAATTCTCTTAAAATATAGATCGCTAGTGTTAGCACTTGTCCTTTAGGTT
Organism: Schmidtea mediterranea; assembly: GCA_022537955.1. Classification (NCBI taxonomy): domain Eukaryota; kingdom Metazoa; phylum Platyhelminthes; order Tricladida; family Dugesiidae; genus Schmidtea; species Schmidtea mediterranea. Next base: position 10,226,001 of record CM039681.1, read on the forward strand.
AGCGGTGCGTGATCTTCAATAAAAACTTATAGCTAGTCCATCGTGTTGGTGTAAATAATCGAAATGAAATAAATGTGATTGAAAATAAATATCTTCAATTGTCAAAACTTTCATAGTTGATTTTAGTTTTCAGTATCTTTTATAATTTATTTATTTAATATAAATACTTTTTCATGAAGTTCACGACAATATTTCGATTTTTAAATGTTTTTTACACTGATAACAATATTTTATCGGATTTTCGATTAACTTATATATTAATAACTGTGCAACAATTTATCGATTGTTTACCAATAAATTTTTGAATCAATAAATTTTGTAATACCTATTTCGATTTATTTAGAAATAATTTCCAATTTAACAAGGAATAAAATTAAAAACGATCTATAACAATGGAAATTAATAATTTAAAAATCAATTTAATAAGATATTTCCAAGAATATTATATTTATTGAAATAATATTCAATTAATTAATTTAAAATTTCAATTATAGTTACTTTTATTCTAAGTAAAAAAATAATTTAAAGTTTACTAGCTATAACTCGTCAAGATGAAAGAAAATCACAAAGTTTACTGTTTTCAAAAGGAAAAAAATGATTACGAGGAGTGAAGGAAAATAATTAATAAATAATTAATTATTCATTAATTCAGTTGTGTGATCGAAGTTACGTGCAATGACAATTGTTTAATACTAATAATAATAATAATAATAATAATAATAATAATAATAATAATAATAATAATAATAATAATAATAATAATAACGATAATAATAATAACGATAATAATAATAATAATAATAATAATAATAATAATAATAATAATAATAATAATAAACTTTAAATATACCTTTACATTTTTTTTGAATATAAAGTTGTAAAATGTTCTATAAATAGCTGAGATTGATCAGATAATCTTCTATAAAAACTAGTTGCATTTTTTACGTCTTGACCGACTCATGTAGCATTTTTTGTTTGTATAACATAATAAACATGCACGTCTAATTCTTTGCTCAGAAAAATATATTTTCAAACTGGAATATCCAGCTGATTTTGTTTTAAACAAGAACAAAATTGTAATATACCTGAATGCAGCAGTAATAATTTTTCATCTATAATTTCTCTGAACTGTATGATTTTATAATTCTTTGCTGCTATTTTCTAAACGATGAAGCGTTTACATTCTAATGGGCTACCTTTGCTATTGACTTGTAGTTTTTTATCATAATATTCGTGGCAGTAAACTTGTTTAATTGACAAATGACCTCACAATATGGTAAAAAATTTAAAATGAGTCATTTATTAATCTTTGGAATTCAATTATATTTTTTGTATTTTCAACATTGTCCTTTATTATTAGTTTGGAATTTCAGCATCCTTTGGGCGGTTGCGTTTTGTTGAATAATAGATTTTCATAATTTTCAATTTTCCAATGAACATTGACGATTCCTCAAGAAATTGCAACTTAATTCTATAGTAATTTTTATTTATACCAAAAATCAATTTAGGAAAAAAAATCATGATGAAAAATTTATGAAAAATTGATTTCTTATAATTGTCAAATGTAAATTTTTCAATTCACAGCTATGTATTTATTTAATCATTAAAAACTAGCACCAACACAAGTTTTCTTGTTCTTTATTATTATTATTATTATTATTATTATTATTATTATTATTATTAATATTTTAACTTTAAAACATTTTTTGTCGACAATGGAATTATTTATATAAACATCTTTTAAGAAAATATTAATGTAAATAATATCATTATTAATATTTTATAAAACCTTTTAAGTTGTTATAAATTTTTTCATAATGAAGGTCTTCTAGGAAGAATCACATAATAAAAACTAATGCTAAAAAATAAAGTTACTGTGAAATTTTTCAGAAGTTGGTAAGGCCTGAAAGAGAAAATTCCATTGTTAACAATATATAACTCAATAGATATTAGGGAGCGCTGTAGTCAGAGGCGGATCCCAACTACAAAATTTGGGGTGTTAATTTTTCAGTCATAGTCAAAATTGAACAAAGATCGAAATATGCTACAAATGTAAGTTCCAAAAAGCTGACATTCTGGAGAAAAATATGTGTTTACCTTGCACAACATCCTTTTCGTGTTTTACATTTATTTTAATGAAATAAACAATTATTTGTGAATATCAATATTTTGTACTTCCTAATAAAGATATATAATTTAGAAGGGAATAAGAAACGCATCCTTTTAATATTTACAATTTGAAATAAGTTTATTAAATCAAAAAAAAATCTATTAACCGCATACAAACATGAGGCCTCCATAACTATTAATTCAAGAAGTAAAATTCGTGGGTGGAGGGAAGTCCATTTTTTTCGAAGGCATTCAATGCTAAATCATTTGCTCGTTCACTTGTCATGCTGGATAGTGCAAATGTCATAATACGACTTAAAGTTAAAAAAGTCCTCTCTAATGTGGCTGTTGAAATCGGAATCGTCTTGGCCACTTGATCTAGCTTGTTCAGATTAGGAAGAAATGACATGTCGATTGGTTCTCCAGCTTTCATACTCCACTTAGCCCGTTTCATTTCACATTCCAAAAGGGTCTCATTCATTGTCAAAGCACAGCGAAAGTGTTTGAGTTTGGAAAGAATAGCAGGGATTTTGTGGAGAATAACAGCTGTAACAATAAACTCTGCCAAAAAATTCCCGATAAAATCGTGCAGCTTCATCTTCATTAGCACTAATGAGGATGCTAAGCTCTTTGAAAGCAAGTAGAATTGTGTCCAAACGATCAAGAACCATATCTAAACTCTCAAAGTGACAATTCCAGCAAATTTCATGGTGGTGGGGTATTTTTTTAAGTAATAACGGAGTGACTTTTTTTTACAGAGAAAACATTCCTGCTCCTTCAATTTTATTGATAATTTGTTCTCTCGTCACCATAGCCGTTGGTCTTATTAGCTCTTTATAGATTGTTTTGCAAGAATAGTCAACATTGTCCCTGAATTTCTTTCGAATACATTGTTGTTGAATCTGAAATTCCTTATTAGTGCTTAACTACATTTCTATTAATTCTACAAAATTCTCCTTGTTAAAAGTAGCTTGTGATTAATCTCTTCCACAGAAACACAGCTCTTGCAGAATAAAAAATGTTCAGATTCTAGTAAACAAATCATATAATTTCTGTTCTCTTCTTTCAGGCGCTGACTTAATGGATTAATTAGTTCGGCCACTGTTACATCAGCTTGTTTAATTGTTTTGAATGCTTCCCACATCGCCTGACTTGTCACTTGTTGGTTGTTTATTAAAACTGGAGCGTGATAGGTCGAGTGCTTTAAGCCAGTTGTTGTAGCCATTAGTGATGAATGTATCTTCTGTCGTACCACGAAGTGTTTGATTATAAATACGACACCAGAAACAAAATGCCTTGTCTAATAGTGGATCATATTCAAATCATTTAAATCTGGAATATCATGTTGATAAAAAGGATCTTGTCTTTTTAGAACATAAATTTTGTAAAACAGGATATTTCGAAAGAATTGGCTGTAAAGACCACTTTCTTTCTTCCCATGTCTAAAATTCAAATCCTCATGTTGCGGTCTTACTAAAAGAATATTACGTGCTATTACCTTCTCAGGTTTACCGATATCCTTAATATTATGCTGAGATTGATGGAAAAGACTATATATGTTGGTGTTTTGGATAGAGATAGGTTCAATGATCACTAGTTGTGGGTTCAACTTGGATAAGTCTGACTTGGGCGTTGGTTTTGTCCAAATTACGTGGCTTAAATTGTTTTGCAAGGAGGCTTGGTAGATTCCACAATATAAACTAATAATAATATATAAAGTCGATTTATAGGCCCTTTAACATTTAAAAAACTTCGAATTCTAAATTATATCAATTCTATTACCATTTGATTTTTTACTTTTAACACCAAAATAAAATAGGATTTTTTAAGAGTATTGCCACCATAATCTTAAATATAGTTGAAACGACAATTATGAATACTCATATTTTTTTATGAAATTTTTAGTCATAGAAAAATAAAATTTAGGGTATCGCGTGCACAAATTAAAATCGATAGTTTATTTTCATTTCAATGTTCGTTTAAATGAATGGATAAAAATTCAATTTTATTAATGGATAAAAAGTAAATAAAAACGTTACATATATGGGTAAACAAGGAATCACATTTCTAGAGAAGGATGGGTAATGATGAATGAAATGTGCATTTAATAGTCTCACCTAATGCAAACAAACAAATTATCGAGATTTTTGTTTATCATTAAATATAAAATTGTCTGTTTTCGTGAAATTTGCGCAAAGTTATTTAAAATTGTTTTTAATTACATAAAACTTGATATAGATTTAAAATATAGATTTATCTATGTGCTGTGAAACTAATATATAAGCTTTGCATGATTTATCAAATAATCTCCACTCCTCTGATAAGATGACTTTTTGCTCTGATAATACTATGAATTAAATCTGTCAATATTTGAATAAAAGAGCATGAAGATATTATTAGGTTGGAAGGAAAGTTCTGTTGTATTTTGAGTTTTTGGAATTTTATTTATTTCAAATTTTAGTTTTATATAAATATAAATATATATCAGGTTATTACTTGTTTTATTATATAAAATTCAATTTGTAATAGCGTTCGTTCTTTACTTACGATATTTAACCCGTTACTTGACAGATTTTTTTGGGATATATGTGTTTCACTTCTATCACCTATAACTCCAATTTAATAAAATAATATGAGGTTTTTCTTAAAACGCTGTCGCTGTGGACTATTCTAAATGTTACTGTGTTGCCAGTTGGAATATTTCAGCAAGTACCAAAAACTGCAGAACAATAAAAGTCGTGATCCCCGAATCGGGATCATGGCAGGAAAGGGGTTGAAGTGAAAATGATGTCAGTGGATAAAGTGCATTTACAACCTTATATTTTGTATGAGTTCGAGAAAAAAACAGCACGTCGATTGGCTGTAAAAACATTTGTCCAGTGTGTTTGGACTAGGTGTTGTAAATGTCCGTATTTGTCAAAGATGGTTTAGAAAATTTCGTTCTGGAGAACTGAGCCTAGAAGAAAATACTCGACCTGGACACCATCCAAGAATGATAATGAAGTTTTGCGGTCTATGTTGCAGTATAATCCACATCTAATAACAAGTCAAATTGGTAAAAACTCAGAATTTCTAATACAGTTGGTGGAGATCACATTAAAGCACTTGGAGTCGTTTCTGGATAAACTGATGAAAAGTGGATTGAAGATTTTTCTGGGGTTTAATAAGGTTCTTTAAACGACTTTCAATCAGTATATTTATCGTTATTTTCAATTATTATATTATCGTGTAATATTTAACAATATTTTATCTTTAACACAAATTTTCGATATTATTTTTCTAGAGTTTTTAAAAATTCTCAAAAATTTGTAATAATATTTATATAATAATATATAAATAAAATTAATAACTGAATATTTATTTGACGAAATTAACAAATAAAATCAATAATCTCTTTTATTTTTTCTATCTGTAAATTTTATTCTATGCTCTGAGTAAGACAGAGAAATATATTTTCACATGAAGTTATGCGACAGCCGATTTCATGTATCGAAAACAATCCATTAATTTTCCAATTAATATTTTAAATAGAAAAACTAGTAAAATTAATTAACTATTTTACCCGCGAATACGTTTAATAATTTATTGACATTCACAATATAATCCCAACACACTCAAATTCACAATCGTTTTACAGATGAGTTGTTGATTTATTTGAACCGGTTTATAGTTTTCACTTTCCATGTTAGCACATTTATATTATTATTATTATTATTATTATTATTAATAAATTGTAGTTCTTTTTATGACTTTGATTCACTTTAAAAATTTTATAAGTCAAATCAAAAATTTTAGATTATCAATTAATATTATGTTTCTTACATCGAAAGTATGATTTTTTTGGATTTGCATTCTTAAAGCTTGTTTCATTGGGGGTGATTTGTAACAATAATTTGTAACTTGGTGGTACAGTTGAAACTTCTTTATCAACATATGCCCATACATATCTTCAAATCTAAATATAATAACAAATTCAGTAATCTAATAATCAGACTTAAGAAATAACTAAATCATAAATTGTTAATTTGTTTGATTTTTAAAGAAATATTTATTAATGAAATACGGGAAATAAAAAGAAATAATTTGAATAAAATCGGTTGTGATCTGAATTTTACTTTTGTTTAAATATTCATTGACTAAATTTGACTTTTAAAACCTAATATTTGTAAATTGAAAGTTGTTATATTTTCATTTGTTTTCATTACGACTATAGACCAAATACTTTCCCCACAAATTTTATCTATAGTTTTAATGAAAATAAATGAGTTTTTTCATAATTTGGACTAAAACTATTATGTAACATTTTATATATTTACTTTCGAGAAACGGTTCATGGTTTGGGAAGTGCCATGTCATAAAAGTAGAATTTCAATTTCTGGATTCAAAATGAAATGAACCAGACTTTTGAACCAAACAGATCAAAATAGCGGATTGAATTTCATATGATGTTATACAATGATACGATGCAAAATACGAAATCTTATAAACTTATAAATAAATAGATTAAGAGAGTCTTACTACCAGAAGTTTTCATTGTTCTACAACCTTAAGTATGACTTGGAATGTTGCAAGGATTTTGGCAACGTTCAAAAATATTCATTGTTTTCTATTTAAAATTTAATGAATTTATTAATTTAATTTCCATACGAGTCTCAGGACCTTTTATCGACAACGCATATCAAATCTAAACATCTAATTTGTTTTTCAAATATTTTGTCAAACAGTTGTGGTTTTTTTGGAAATAATTTTTATTTCAACAAACCGAATAGAATTGAGAATTTCGTTTTTTCCTTATTATTTTTAGGGAGTTAATTAAATAAGCATATTTTATGTCTGTAGATTTCAACGAAATACTTTAATTGAATCAATTTTCATTTCTACTCCCAGAAGCGCCATTTGTGGCTTGTTGGATTATTTAGAGAGCCAGTAGTGATTTTTAACGAAATGATAATATTAAAAATTATTTGAATAACGACAAATTTTACCCTTTTTATTGATAATCTCTGACAAGTTCCATAATTCTGTCCATGTGTAACTTCTTGTTAGTTGTTCAATAACCGTCGTGTATCGTAATGATAATAAGGAATAGTGTTAACGTCTTTAAACTCGTTTTCTGAACAACTAATCTGACAATGAAGAATTTGAGATTAATGGAATAAATATTGAAATAGTGAATATCTTACAAAAATGGAAACTCTATGTGAATTACAGAGTATGCCAATTTCCGATATATGTAAGATGAAAATAAGAAGCGATTGGGGAATTTCCAGGCATTGACGCAGCGGTTACAATCGGTGTATGAGCTCAGTGGATATGATGCGTTCCAACAATTAATTAGCATCAAGTTTAAGCACAATAACAATATTGAAAATTACTTAGCAAAAATTCAAAATCTAGCTGAACAAGTAAATGATAGTATAAAATGGACGAAGTTTGCCGATTTCTATTTCGAATTAATTAATAAGTATAGTTTGAAATCAATTAGCTATGTTTTATGAAATTATGCTTGTCTCAAGAGATGATCTGCGGGTCAGTAGAAAAGGAAGTAACCCGAAGAAAGGTATGCTTTATTTATGAAGATGTATGTTAGTTAAAAATTTGGCTCATTGAGACTAAATAACTTGTTTTGAGTGCAACAAGTGATAGTGGAGAGGGGGTAATTGTCATTGAAGGCAATTTCAGTTAACGGCAAATGGCGAAAACTTAAATTTTATTTATGTTATATCAATGCTAGGTAATACTTGATTGACAGATTCTATATTTAGTAGTAAAGAAACTGTTTGTGCAAGTTTAAATTTTGTTACTTTTGATCAAGATAATTTTTAATCAACATTTGATGAGATTAGGGAAGTGAAATGGTGATATTCATTTCTCAATACTTCTTACCGTGGAATTTTACAGGTCTCTAGATTTTGTATGTTATTGTTTTTATACAACGAAAATCTAAAGGTGTAAAATCTGGAAAATATTGTAAGCTGTTTAGGATTTCTAAGCTGAGTTACATTATTGTAGGGTCATCATTGAGATGTGTGGTCTACTGTTTTTTACACTTTATTTTATATTTTAGTTGTAACGAATATTAGCAGGATCTCTTAATAAATACTCCCCAGCTCAATCCCGGTAGAAACATACATAAAAATTTGAAGATTGTGCTTTTCCATTTAATTGAAATGTTAATCTAGTTCAGTAATAAATGTGACATTCAAAATTAATACGTTTAATAAAATAAATAAGTCAAAATTTTTTTGATAAGAATAATTAAATTTATATACATTTTTAACGAGAATTCCGAACATTATATAATAAAAAAATAATAATAATAATACCATATCAAGAATAAATGAAAAATATAGTCGAATTTTTAAAGATGTTTTTCTTTTTATTTTGAGCTTTAATAACCTCTCATCTCTTATCAAAATAAGAATTGAAAATAAATATAATTTTTGAGAAGTTTTAGATATTTAATTTCATTTACTATTTGCCTGTCACAACAGAAATTTTAAATTGAAGCTTAACATTGTCCCTAAACTAAATATACTGTCTTATCTCCCTAAAATGGTTTTAATTATTCACTAACCTTTAGCGAGTCTAAAGATTGATATTTCTCCTCAAAAGAAGGTTTGAAGAAAGCAGTAACTGAATTTTTCAAAAAGTCTTCGAATAGTATTTATGCTGAAACTATATTATGTTATTAGTGGAAACTTGTAAAATGCAACTTTTACGACCTGCAGGTTATGAATAGTTTTTTGAAGTCGTCTTAGTATTTCGATATAAGAATGATTCCTTATAAAATGTGTGTTATAACTATTAAAATTTCTATAGTACTTCTATAGTATTTCTATAGTTTTTTGAAGTCGTCTTAGTATTTCGATATAAGAATGATTCCTTATAAAATGTGTGTTATAACTATTAAAATTTCTATAGTACTTTTTTCCCACAGTCAGATTTGTGAACCTACAATAATTTCAATAAATAAAGTTTTTATTGAAATGCTTTAATAAATAATTCTTATTAATTACATTCATACATAACTTAGATTTAACATGAAGACATTTTTAATTTTTGATTAATTTGCAGATGAAATGTTGCGGTTACAAAGGTTCAAGTGACTATACAAAGGTACCTGGATCATGCTGTTCAACCTCAAAGTGTGAAGATCCTTATACACGGGTAATGGATGACTTAATATAGTAACATGAAAAATGTTTAATTTGACTTTTCACTAAGGGTTGTGAAAGTGCTTGGACAGAGTTGATTCAAAACAATTGGGTGATTTTTGCCAGTATTCTTCTTGGTATTCCACTTATTGAAGTTAGTAATTTATTATTCAAATTTTTATAAATTTATAGTGGATGTAAATCTTATAATTTTATTAAATCACTAAATTTTACAATTTCATTTATCTTCATTTGGTTTAGGACTATACTTTAATGTTTTATATTCAACACAACTGTTCTGCATTGTCTTTTTAGAATGTTTTTATTAAATGCCATTTATTCTGCTAATAATAAGAAAAAAATATTATTTGTATTTGGAAAAATTCTTCGTTATTTTTGATGAATTTTTCAAAAAAAATAAAATTTCAAGCGCCCCATATCGGTTTGCGCGCCCTGGCAATTACAGCCTAAGCGGCTATCCATTTATTTATGTGATTGATGTATGCATATATTTACCCTTCCTTTTTTATTCTTTCAGAGACAAATTTAGTCTTCTCATTATATTTTACAATTATTCCACCTGATTGGTAATAATTTTACTGATCAGTTTTATTTTTATTATATGCGTGATTATTAAAGCGAAGTATAAATATATTTATCTTTTATATATATTGTTAAAGGGTATATTTTAATTTGTTGTTTTTAATTTTTTAAAAATTGAAATTTGAAATAAATATTTTAAATTCAAAATGACCCGTTGATTTGTAAATATTCTCTATGGTAACATAAATAAATAAATCATGTCCGTAAACCCTCAGATGCTTGCCATTGATACAAACATTATTTAATAATTTTGCTTTTGACAAAGCTCTTGCATTTCAAATTTTTATTTTACACTTCAACTGCATTAAGTTTTTTCGAAACAATTCTAGTTAGAGTTCTTTATTCTATCTCTTTTTGATTTTATACTTGACTTTCCATGCTTAATTTATTGACACCATTAAATTTAATGGATTCTCCAAAATTATTGTCCATAATTTCTTACAAAACACGCTTTTTACCCCTTCAAAATTGTTGTTTTATAATAATATCTATAAGAATTCGTTTATGCGCATTGAGCCAATGTAATTCAATGAATTCAAATTTTCACTTTTTAGAATTACGTCTGCTTTGGAATATTTCCAACTTGGTAAACGTCCTTTTTAGAAGCGGGGACTTTTGGTTGATAACAACCTTTATTTTAAATACGAATAATGTGCTAGAATTCCAATGAGCCAAACTATGTCACGACACCGCTCACAACCTTTGTTTACATCTTTTGAGACAAAGCTAAGACTGTCCACGATATAACTATCTGGATTTTCACATTGTTTTTTGCATAAACCTTTAGTAAATCAATGTTAATTTCAATTCATTCTCTCTAAAAATACAAATCTGAACATTAGTATAATTTACCACAAACTTTGAAAAAATTTCCAAATTAATTGATATAATTTCGGAGAAATTTTAAATTCATATAGAAAAGTAATCTTAAATTCTTAGAATCTATAATAAATAAATATTTATATAAAGTAAAGATTAATTAATTAATTTTAATATTACCTTGCAATATAAAACAAGCGTATAATATGAAATATTATTCAAACTAAACACCTTGTTGAAAAATTATATAATAATTAGATAATTAAATTTTAAACAATTTAAAAAAACGACATTTCATGTGAAACAACCTAATATTTAGGATTATTGTTTTAACAATCTAATTTAATTTTTTTACCATCAAATTTTTTTATTTCAAAATTAATTTATTTACCAATATAATTTAATTTTAAATTGTCTCATTTAATTGTTATAAATCAAAAAGAATTAATATTCTAATAATATTTTTTTTATCTTATAGAATTGTTAGGCATTTTCAAAAAAATTAACTATTTTCAGTATTATTTTCTTTTTTGTATTTTTTATTGTTATATTCTTTTTAAATTTAAACGATTTATATTATTTTAACGAATATAATTATTGAATACATAGTAAGTCCCGCTAAAATAATGAATATTGTTAATTAAAATAATTTCTGAATATTATCAATTAAATTAGACTTTAAAATTATTTTTGAGTATTATTAATTAAATTAGACATTTTTAAATTAATTCTTATTTCGATAAATGATTATTTTTAGAAATTAAAAAAAATAGTACCCTTTGTTGTTTATTTAGAATAATTATTTGTGAGTTAAACCGCAATTTAACCGTGTTTAAAATTTTTTTTTAAATGTTTTTAACACTTTCGTTACCACTATGCAAAAAGCACCGTCTCCCACAAACCAATGATATATTTTTGAACAGTGTTACACAAAACTAACAAATTTGAATCTGATACCACGTGTCACAAGTGTTAGTCTATAGACCACTATTTAATACCAATGCAATTGCTATAAACCTCGATATGAAATTTTACAATGACTACGCCTACATCATCGTCCCAAATATGAGTCGTTACTCTGTTTGAGAAAGCCATTCGGCTCATAATGTCCATGAAATAAATATCATCAATCAATGAAATCAGAAACCTGGTAGTGAACGTGTTAATAATTTAATTTAATAGATTGTGTTGTACAAAGATTCCATTATTAATGAATAAATGTAATTGTTATAAAATATGTAACAATTTTATTAAATTGTTACTTAAATTTGATTTTACATTTGAAAAATATGATTCAAAGGCAGAATATAAAGTCTTATTAGAGAAAGTATTTAATAAAACTATAACTATAGAGATAATTGAGAAAAGATTGTAAATTATGTAAATCGCGCCATCTAATAGATAAAAATCGAAAATCAAAAAAAATTATTTTAAAATTTCCTCAAAATATAATCTATCATTGCCAAAAATAATAATGAAATAATTAAAGCTATAAAATGCACTTTCTATGGCTTTAAAATGTATAAAAATTGTAATTGATAATGTCCATGAAATAAATATCATCAATCAATGAAATCAGAAACCTTAGTGCTAATTGAATCCTTTGGTTTTGTTTTAATTGTTTGTTTGAGTCGTATCGAATTGTCAATGCAAATTTGATGAAATAATTAAATACTTTATTGTGATCAAAGGAGAGATCTTAAAATTGATATTCATTGAAATAAAATTGAATCACGCAGTCGATTGAATAATTTTCATTGTGGTGATCTCGCCTTGGAAGTTTTATGAAATAATTATTTATATTTTAATGATAGCATTTCCTATAGTTATTAGGAAATTATTTCTACTATAAACAGTGCCAGGCTTTGGGGTTTGGGCGGCGACGTCTGGCAGCTCCGAGGTCGCGAAATATACCTCTTTTTATCCTCTGCGATTTCTTATTTCAACTGTTAATTATAAAAAAAATTATAATTTCTTGTTGTGAAAAATTTATGTAAGTATATTTTGTTTCATCGCCCTTACACTGTCTCCGTATTTCAAGAGAAGAAAATTTAAATGAATAATAAGTAGGGCAACCCAAAAGTCAAAGGCATGGACATATCGGAATGCGCCGAAATTCTAAAGAAATGAAGTTCATTTTTAGAAGAGTATAGAAAAACGGCTTTAAGGAAGCTATTACCACAGCAAAAGATTTATCAGATGAAGTAAAGATTGAACCGATATTTAAACCCCTATGAAAGATAAGATATACCGAGTGAAACGTCGCTTTGATGAAATTGCACAAGATGAGCCCATAGTTTGTCTCGAGAAAAATTTAGAAGTTGAATTCTTCAATTTGCTGTTGGATACATCTCTAAAGTCAATGAAAGAAAGATTTGTACAGTTAGATGAATATTCGAAAAGCTGGATTTTTTTTAATGTAGATACTATGCATGAAAGAAGAGAACTTTTTAAATTGTGTACCGCCCTCTAAATTAAACTCACAGTGAATTTAAAATCTGACATCGATGGTATACTACTTTTTGATGAGTTAATCAGTATTAAAACTTTCATTTCAGGTACGGTTAAGAAAAAATTACCCCACACATCGTGTTAAATTTAATAAATTAACATAATATCCTAGATTTATATCCAAATATATGGATAACCATGATAATTTTATTAACAAGAAAAATCCGCCCGAGGGCGCTAATAAAGCTAAGGCCGGCCCTGACTATCAAATCACTTATGCTAAGAATTCTTATAATTTTAGATTTTTTGAAATTAAATTGAAACATTTTAAATGAGTAGTGAATTTTTTTTATAAAACATGAAATTTGGAATGAATTCGTCAATTTCAAATAGAATTTTTATTAAGTAGCAAAATGTTTTTCATTGGATAAAAATCATATTTATTATCCTTTGTATGGCTACAGTGAAATGTTAATGTTTATAATTTTATAATGTTCAGCGTAATTAGATTAGTCATTTATTATGACGGTTTAAAGCAATATATTTAACTAATTTTACAAAAAAAAGTCCGACCGATTTTTATGGAAATTTATGTCACAGCAATTTTAACATCACGTTTTATTTTCCTACCGTGTCATCGATGCCTTTTAAATAAAACTTCAAAAAAAATTATATCTTTTTATATTTCTATTCATCTTAAGATTAAAATTCATCTTTATCATTCACTAGTTTTTCGATAAAATCTAGAATAATAAGGTATTAAATTCTAAATTTTTGTCATTGTTTCTTCAAAAACTAAAAAAATTAATTCAATATTTCCATAACTTTAAAGTTTAGACGAAATTTTATTATATTTCGTGTTTGTGTAGTAAAATTATTTTTCTATCAGTTTCTCAATTCCTGTAGTATTCTACGCAACATTAAAAATCAGCACACAGGGGAGTTTATATGTTTCTATAATTTATTGTTTTGTTTTTAATATTATAAATGTTATTATTTCATATAGCGAATTTCTAGTTAGTATTTAACTGCATTTTTAAACTCCTATATATTATAGCGTAAATTTATTACGATTTTTGCAAGAGTATTTTTATACATTTTTATTATATAAATATAATTTTTAGTTACATTATTAATTGAGCCATTATAACATTTTTAATGTACATGTAATATTGTATCGCATTGTCACTTACATTTTTATTTTTTTTATTGTATACAAATTATTTTTCAGAACACCATCTTATTGTTATTTTTATTATTAATTATTAACAACACTATTTACTGTTAATGATCATTATTTTAAATAATTTTAAATATTGTAGAATAACAACACCAATACAAAATATATATTCAGCTACAATATATTTCGGCTGAATAACAATCTTCGTCAGGTAGTCTCGAACATAAAACTATTTAGAGTAAATCATTGTTATTTAAAAAATTTTCTGCTTTTAAATTCTCAAAACATTTTATCAAAAATTAAAAATTTTTCTTTTTTTAAATCACAAATTCTACAAAATGTTGAAATGCAGATCTTGGTTATGAATATTTATGTCATGGGTGTATGTCATTTCCGCTCTCAAGGTTTCGATCACAGTCGACAGATGGAATTGATTGATATTAGCAAGCGCAATCTTTTGATGCAGGATGAAACAAAATGTAAAATAGTTTTGGTAAAAATTTTTAAATATTTTTGTTGAAAATTTTATTTAAATTTTGTTAAAATCTCGGTTTTGTAAAATTTTAAAAATTAATTTTTGATAAAATGTTTTGAGAATTTAAAAACAGAAATTTGTTTAAATAACAATGATTTACACTAAATAGTTTAAAGTTCAAGACGAAGTACCTGGCGAAGACTGTTATTCAGTCGAAATATATTGTAGCTGAATATATATTTTGGATTGGTTTTGTTATTTTTTTATTTTGTTGATTGCCAATTTTGTGTGATTTTGTTTTATATATTAGTTTTATTTTTCATACATTCACAATAAATCATGCTAATAAATTTAAATTATAAAATGGGAGGGCTCAACTTGCCATTGTTAAACTCATTAATATTTTTGAAAGACCTCAGACTTGTAATATAATTATTTCATTCAGTTGCTGGGCCTAATATTCTCAATGTGTCTCTGCTGTACGGCACGAAGCATTGAGTACGACATGGTCGAGACAAGAGCGTAAAGGTTCTGAAGATACATTTGCAAAATATACAAAGATTTTTTTTCATTAATGATTTGAGTGAACCGATACGATTGAAGATCACAAGACCTTATATTTATAAATGTATAATTATTAATATTATTTAAATATGTTTGTATAATATTAACAAATTTATTTAATCCATCTCATATTCCTAATTTGTTGATAAAGCTTTTATTTTTATTTGTATCTAATACTAGTCGATTTGTCCTCTGTCCTAGTCATAATAATAATTATTATTATTATAATTATTATGATTAAATGAGCTTGTTGTTTTATTTCTGCGTATTGTTTGATGAAATATATATTGTTTATATTCTCATTTGTGTGCGTGTGTATTTTATTTCCATTGGTTGAATTTGCTATTCATCGGGTTTCCCAGGTATTCAACAATAGGATGACGTATATTAATTGTTTGTTTTATCACTGATATCATCATTGAGGTTTGACTATTTTTGCTTTTTTATTTAAATAACTAACCTCAGTGTACATTTGTTTGATTCTTTTATTTTGAAGGATAAAGTTCGATATCTCCGAAAGCGAAACGGAAATAAATGTAAAATATCCTTACTAATTTGTTGCCCTTTTTCTTTAACGTGTTTGCTGCCAAATCTTACAATTTTTTGTAGACCAAAGTTACCTTTACTGACACATTGACCTCTGTCAGTCACCTGTGACTGACACTGGTCTATATTTACAAATTATAAAAACCTGTTGGTGTTCAATGTGTTAATATGATCATTGAATTTAATTGGTTTTCACATGTAGTAAAAAGTCGCAAACAGACCTTCGGTGTCTTGTAGGCAAGCCCGGACTGGCCATATGGCAGATTAGGAAAATGGCCGTCTAACCAGGAGCGTTGGCTGATTGCATACCAAAAACCGTTATAATATTTATGTAAAACGTAACAAATGCATATCTTGTGCATTAATTGGATAAATTATTAAGTTTTTTAAATATACACGTTATGTAATATCTATTAATTTTGTTTGAGTAAATTTAAAATGTTCATTATTTCAAACAGAATTTTATTTTACTATTTATAAATAAATTAAATTTGCATTTTTAACCAATTAAAATTAACATCAATTATTGCAAAATCTAAAAATTGATATTATATTATTGTAACTTTGTAATTTTATTTGCCTTTTGGATTAAAATTTCTAAATAAAAGAGCTGCTCTAAATATTTTTTTAATTAAATTTCAACAAACGCGCCACTAGGGTTGGTGTTTTGCGAGCTGAATAATGGATAAACAAAAAAGGGCAAAGGAGGAGTAGAGAAACTTAGATTGAAAAAACAAAATGTTTTGGAAGCCAGTGCCCTAAAATGTGTTGAATTGACTAATGTTTTGCATTTATGAATTCGTCTTCATCTAATGCAGTGCTGGGAACTGTGGCGCTAACTGAGGCTGAAGTTATCCAATGTTTATATCAAGATCAAGAAATAGTATGAATTAAACAACAATTAGATGTTCAGAAATTGAACAAGAGCACATTACAACTTAGCACGCTGATGCCTATGATCTTGCTACAACGAGCTACAAACTTAGCAAGATAACAATTGAATTTCTTCGTTTAATTATTTTGTACATCCTGAAAAGGTCAACTTGATTTATTTAAGTATATTTATCGGCTAGATGGTTCTAATCGAAAGTTGTGGACATATATCAAGAAATTGAATGTTTTGTTTTGTTATGTTTGTCTAGCGTTTTCTTCTATTAATGATACCAGTTTATCTCTTTTATATGAGGAATTGAAGATAGAAGGCATGTTTGTGTGAGAGTTGATGAAAATAAGAAAACCGAAACGCACTGTGCTTAAGCGAAGCTTGTTTTTTTAAGGAACAGCAAAGCAAATCTTGATTTTTTTATAACCAAAAAAAATTATACACAAGCACAAGTACGAAAACAAAAATATTTTTGCGAAGAATTTTGTTAAATTTTTTGTGAAACAAAGATTAAGTTATAGAGGCGATAAGCTAGACCATGGAAACCTTTTTTTGAACTTGTACTTACGAAATATGATATTAATTTGAAAGATTGTATTTATAACATTAAAAATCTTCATGTATATCAAAAGAATAAACAGTTTTTTCCCGTTTGTAAATCCTGAGCCTGGCAATTCCATTGTCGTACTTTTTTATTTTTAATGATTATATAAAAAAATATTTTTGTTTAAATTAACAGATTAACTATTTTTAAATAATTTACTTTATTTTTGTGATAAAAATTTACAAATATATTGTGAATCTTATTCAAATGAGTTGATTGAAATTATAAAACTCTAAAGAAAATCATCAAAACTGTTGCCTCACCGATTGAATCACCACTCTACTAATTGTCCCGGTAGCCACCATAAATCAGGAAAGAAAAATTTTTAAAAAATAATAAATTTAATAATTTTGAATTTGAATTCAATTATTTCCATATTAGAGATTATCGCTACTGTTTTAATGGGCATATTTTTCATTATTTTCTTCAGATCTAAAACCGAAATTATTCAAGTAATAGGTTTGTACTTTTGACGGGAGATAGGGAAAAAAACCAAAATAGAAATGATAATTAGATCCACCAATCATCCGATTGAACTCGTTGCACATCTACAATTTGGACTTTTTCCCTCCGTGTTTGAAATCTGTGAGGAGAAATGAATATTTTCTCTAAGCAAAATTGGAAAATCAAAAAAAACAAATTCTCGATTTTTGTTTCTTTGCCGATTGAACAAAAACAACTTTTTAGGAGAATTTCTAGGAGACAGAAAATCGGTACAAATATTTTTAGATGAGTTTTATTGGATTAAATCTCTTCATCAATTAATTTTTAACATTATATCTGTGAATTTAATTTACGGGAATTTTCAGATTTTAATTCACTTTTTCACTTGTTCCCTTAGTTTTAATGGAGATTATTGTCGGTAAATTTTAAACACTTTATTTCACTATTCTTATTTGATCTCGAAATTTGAATAATGAAATCACCGTGCCAAAGTTTCCATAGACAGCTATTTGTCAGAGATGATAGGACTATTGAAAAGTTTAAAATTAAAACCTTTAGGCATCTATACCGATAATATTTTCTGTTTTTGATTTGGATTATTTAATATTTCGATTATTATTGAAAAAAAAATAATAAAACGATTTTACTTTCAGCGGTCAGTCTAGTAACAGTAACAGTGAAATTTTATAGGGATCACGATTAGCACTTCGTATTTAGTTTTTCTTAAAACTTTCAACAAATACATATTATATCATATAGTACTGCACTCGAGTTCTTGAGCATTGTCCACTTATTGGATTGACTCACATTAGTAATCATTTTATGAAAAGTACGAGTAAGAAAATAAGAATGTCTGATTTCAAGATAGTTGCAAAAAATCTGAGTAATTATTGGGAAGGAATAACTTGTGAGGCGTTGATGATAAAATCTTTAAATCCTATAATTAATGTTCAAAACGCTCAGTCTACGTGTATTTTGAATGTATTTAAATAATTGAATGGGAATTGTGTATTAATTGTATTTGATATCGTTTGTTTGGAATGTTATGTAAAAGTAATTTTAAATTTAAATTTTTAAAATTTTATTTAAAAAGAATGATAATTTTATGTTTTTTTAATAATTAATTTAAAATGTTTAATTATTTTTCAATTAAAATAATTTTATATTTCGTGATACGATTTGATTACGAAAATTATTGGTTAATTTGTTTAAATATTTGTTTAAATATTTTCCAATTAAACCAAGGTAGAACAAAATTAGTTATTGTATAACAAGTAATATTTTTGTTA
Organism: Schmidtea mediterranea; assembly: GCA_022537955.1. Taxonomy (NCBI): domain Eukaryota; kingdom Metazoa; phylum Platyhelminthes; order Tricladida; family Dugesiidae; genus Schmidtea; species Schmidtea mediterranea. The sequence continues at coordinate 10,245,125 of CM039681.1, forward strand.
GCTAATTTCATTTACCGGTTGATCGTTGTTCTGATTTCGCTTATCAATTTTCAGTGAATGGATATACATTCTGGCCATATACATTCTGCTGTCTGTGTCTTGTCTTTCCAACGGCGATCCAGTGAAATGAATAGCATTTGTTAGTATAATAAAGTTTGTAAAACAAAAATAAGTATTTCTGATTTTAAAATTTTGTCAAATAGCTTTTTAACAACTATTTAGAAACTCTTCTGTAAGGCATTTTTAAATTTTTATTAATTAACCGCTATATTCAGATCAATATGCGTCAAAATGTATCTTTAATGGCGTACATGTGCCCAATCAGCATAATAATCTTGTTGTTTCTAACCTCAGAATCCAAAGCTTGCTTATATTGATCATTGATATGAAATTGATCAGAAAAGTGAGTAATACGATAGAAGTGTTGGAACTTGATATTTTATTAATGTTTTCTAAGGGCATTTGATTCTGTAAATTCGAATTTAATAGAATTTTCGGTGTCCAGTGCATCAGGATAAGTGTATAACAGTGTTAACTTGACACTTTTTTTACACTTACCTGGCACTCAGAGAAATCTGAGCGCGTCCGGCATAGTACTGATGAGAGCCAATAGCTCGAAACTAGTCTACTATTGGGACATGTACTGGATATCACTTAATAAATATGGACCTTAATAACAATACCGAAAATATACGATGCATTTTGTTCGAACATTGCATAGTTGTTGATTCTAGTAAATTTCCAGGAGCGCCGAATTTGTTATCTCGAATTATTTTGATTTCATAATCTTCAGCAGAATATACAATTTCTGAATTAGTTTTAGAAGCAGTTCGATATTTTAGATAACATGTTAAAAACGAATAAAACATTTTTTTATTATTATTAGATTAATTATAATATTCAAAATTACTTTTTTTCATTACTATTTGACGATAATAAAATTCATGAAATTTAATTTATTAAATTTTGAAAATAAACAATCACTGCAATGAGACATTTCAAATTTTTCATGAATAAAAGAAAGCCGCTATAAATAAGATATGGAGATCTAAAATAAAATATTCAAATGAAAATAAATAAAAATGCGAAAAATCAATATTTCTCGGGAGAAACAGATATGAACAGATAGCAAATGAAATGATAAACACCGATAAAATATTTTTAAATGTATTGAAGGTGTCTAAGCAAAATATTTATGGAAAAAATGTCAGTCATTAATATGTTCTGCACCCAACGGATCGGTGCTAGGTTTTGTTGAAGATCCCTAAAAAAAGTTATAAAAAGTTACATTCAAATAGTTTAATCATTTTAAACGGTTTAAATTAATTTTTGACTCTTACTAATTGCGGACTTCCACTTTAAAGACCACAACGTTTTTGTATTAGTCCGATTTTATCCACTTAACCAATATGACGATTTCGTCACTGTAAATAGTACAAAATTTTATCTACATTTATGAAAGACTTCCAGCTACAGCACTCTAAATTGAGAAGTCTTGCGACAATGGAACTGATTAAAGAGCACATTAAAGATGCACATTTCCATGAGAATAGATTTGACAGTCATAACAATCGTTCCAGAGTTATCCAAGAAACCCCTGCACCCAGCTGTTTGCTCCACCGATGGAATCTGCAAAAATTGAAGGAGACAAAAAATGTTTGATCAATGCATTCAAATCTCATACAATAAAACAATCAAAATCGCACGAAACAAATAGCAGTCCATTTATTGCTACCCCCTGAAAATTGCAGTCAATAAAACCGTAAAATGAACTGGAAAATAAAATATTTAATTTTCTATCTACTTATAATTATCAGTAGAATGACAAATCATTTATTGAGACAAAGTTTTATATAAAAAATACAAATATACCATCTATAAAATTCTACATATATCATATTTATATGCATGAGCGGCAGTAACTGAATGAGTAAAGTTAAACAAAAGAGGCATTGTTCTTCCCTTTTCTTAACGATTTGTACATATAAGTAGGTTCCGGTTGAGAATTGATTGTCTGAACGTTTAACAATGAACTGTAAAGTTTATGAGGTGCATTTCTTGGAAAGGTGTCCTGTTGAAACTGTGGATCTTTGGGAGCTTGGCTATTTCGTATTACATAGCTCGTTGGGGGATTTCCATGAAAGCCATAAGCAATCGGAGGTGACCGATATTGGCTATGTTCCGGATAATAATACTCTTTTCCACAAGTACTTCTGTTTTGCCCATACATAATTTGATCGGTTTGATCGTTCAGTGGCACTTGCAACAGACTAGCGCTATCCCATGCAAATTGAGTACTTTGTTTATATGACGGGCTTCTTTCTTCAATGCTTTGATAATCTGATGATATTTGTCTTTCTCTCGAGTGCACATCTAATAATATAATTATTTTATAATATTACCAATTAATTTTCAAATATAATGAATTTTATAAAGTGCTGCCCATCTGAGGCTGGAGAATTCGATTCAAACTTGATCTCTCGTCTCCACTCCAAACTTTGCAGTGCAAAACTGATAGCACATCCGAAAACTCACAACTCAAGCACCCAGTTTGACCGGTAATAATTTTCACATTGTGTTATTAAATTAAAAAACAAAAAGTAAAAAAAAACCAAATTCTTGAGACTGACAGGTAAAAGTCAGCAGCTTTACAAGTTTAAATTATTTTTTATTCATTTGTCTTAATTCTCGATCTCAAAGGCTGATTTAATTAGATGAGCTTTTTAGAATTCGGAAAATTATGAAATGATCAATTGAATTGTTGCCCGAATGATTGTAGAAAAGTTCAAGAATTATTAACCGAGAATTAGTGCATAACTTATTGTTAAAGAGAATTGATAGATGTTTATTGATTAGTATCATTTCAGATTTGCACTTGTCGTGGGCGGTTTTCTATTGGATTACCTGTCCAAATTTCAAAAACGAATGATTGGTGATAATAATATTGTGACTATAGTTATTTGAAACTTGGATATTAATCCTTTCTATCTTATCCAGTTAGGTCTTATTTTTTCAATAAATGACGTGTGGAGTAAGAAATAATTATTTTACTGTCGGATCTAATAACGATTTCATCCATGCATTCAAAATTTATTATTAAATTTATAATTTTTTTTTAATATTCAATTTTGATTTTTTAAAATTATTTTAATAATTATTTTTGAGGATATTTTAGAAAGCACGAGTTAACAACTAAAGAGTGAATATTCATTCACTAGCATTCAATTCGTATTTTATCTTTTAACATTCTTAAATATGAATTTTACAATTCTGTCATCATTCCATAATTTAAATTTAAACTTATTTAATGTTACTTTTTAAATTTATTATTATAATTTCATTTAAGTTCAATTTAATTAATATATATATATATATATGGTATAGCTATTTTGGTATAGCTTCCTTCCTCTCTCCGTGTTGCATGATGAATGCACATTAATTTATTTACATTTTATAATTATAACTGTCAATCACATTTGAGTGTGCTGATTTGGTTTGGCTTTTCATCAACATAGATAAATATTGAGCACTCATTGCGCATGTCACCACAGCAGAGTACAGTAAATAACACCTTGGAATCAATATTAATAAAGTGAAATCAATTGTTAATTTAAATATAAAATGATGGTTACGTATAGCAGAGTCTCAGTAGCCAGTCACCCACCCTCACTCTAGGAAATGAAATTTTCTACAGATTCACTGTGTTAATTATCACACATTTGAAAAAACAGAATTAAGCGTAAAAGAATTTTCAGTAAAATATATTGTAGCTGAATGTATATATTTTGGATTGGTGTTCTCTTTAATTTTATAATTTGTTTAATTAATATATTATATAACGTTTTTCATACTAACAGATGATAAATGTCGTAAAAGGATGTTTGAGTAGCCTCTCTAATATTTAAGTCATTAAAATGTGTATTTCATTTATTATTATTATTATTATTACTATTATTAATATTATTATTATTTAAACTTTAAAAAAAAATCTATTTTGTCGGAATCATTTATAAAATTATAATTTAAACAAAAGTCCATTTCCGTCGTTTTTATTAATTAATTGAACTATTTTGACCTAAAATAGATCCTGATTATTCTAAAATAAAATTTAACAAGTCTTTCAATTTTTGCTTTTTCTATGATTGATGTTTTTTCTTCTCAAATGTTTTCAAAAAAAAATGTAAATCTAAACAAATTTTTAAATACCTTAATATTCAATTTGCCAATATTAAAATCTGAATAAATATATAAAAGGTTTAAAATTTTTTTTCTAAATTTTGGATTTTCGCCATTTTTGTCTTGCATCGACTGGTTTAGATAAACTTTTAAAATATTTTTTTTTGCAGATCATTTATAAAAATATATAATTTAAATAACTATGTACTATCAATTCCGAAGTGTTTATTGATTAAATTAAATATTTCGATCTAAAAAAGTGACGAGAACATATTTTAGTTCGGAATATTAGATTTAATGAATAAACACTGCTTAAACTGGCTTACATAGCTATTTATTTAAAATTTATTATTATTATTATATTCTTATTTGAAATTTAAATTTGTGCTGCTACCAAATAATTATCGTTTTATACTTTGCTAATGTTTTATTATTATTATTATTATTATATATTATTATTATTATTATTATTAATAATAATTAAAAGTTGAATTAAGAGTATGAGTTTTGTTAAACATAAAGTAAAATTATAATTGACCTATATAAACATTATATTGATTAAGCACGCAAATGCAAATTTAGCAAAGTGCAAGGTCAAATAGAATTATTAATTATATATTTAGTCTGTCCGTAAGTGACATCATTATTCTTGCCAACAGTCGTCAGGCGCAACCTCCTACACCAATACTATTCATAATTTACCATAAAAAAAATAAACAGTAAAATAATTCCATTTTTCTATTGTTACAATCCTCGCAGTTGGAAAGAAGGAATTTTCAAACATTAAAACAACCAACGACATTGAACAATAATCCCGGGATATAAATGGAATGTTTTGTTAGTGAAATTTTCAAAGATAGAAAATTTAATAAAACATTTTTGTAGAAAATTAATAAATAATTTTATTTAATTTAATTGAGAAATATTTTGTTTAATCGATTGCCAAATTCTCAAAATTTAATTACCAAAAGGGAAATTTTTACGTTTCTAGAAATTTTAATAATTTATAAATTATGAAAATAATAAATAATCTCAGGGGCTTTCATAATAGTGAAAAAATATTTTAATAATAAAAATAATAATAATAATAGTATAACAGATAAGTGAATAACAAAATAAGCCCTTGCTGCTAAGTAATAATTATATTGTTGAAAAAAGTTTCGATTTTTTAATAATCGAAACATTTTTCAACAATATAATTATTACTTCGCATTAAGGACTTATTTTGTTATTCACTTATCTGTTATAATTATTTATGCTGCAACCAAGGAATCATCGTTTTATACTTAATAATAATAGTAAAATAATAATAATAATAATAATAATAATAATAATAATAATAATAATAATAATAATATTGAAATCATTCCAGACAAGCAATTTTCCAAGGGATTTATTCCCCCATAATTGACAGTGCTTTGCATATACTGAATGCATCATTATCAATCTACTACAATTCATTTTTTCCCGAAAGTTTATCATCAACCGGAATTTGGCTAAGACTTCAAAATAGAGAGAAGATTTTTCTTGAAAAAAATTTATATTCATTAGAAATATTTATTATTCAACAACAAAGATAATATTTCCTATAGGGAAAATTTATTCATTATTTGATATTTCAATTGAAAAACGATTAATTGAATTTTTTTAATTATTATGTGTTCAGTAGCCCATTTATACCAATCAGTATTAATTATTCTCATTAGGATTCATGGCATGACATATGCATATACGGTTGAGACGAAAATGAATATAATTTTATACATTTCACATCAGTCGCAAGGTTGCTCACCATATTGGTCGCTATATTATAAATTAATAAGGGGGGGGGGTGATGAATACTATGTCAAGTTCTTCTTTTAATTTGGCGGATTGTCAATAACTCACTGATATTACAATTATTATTATTATTATTATTATTATTATTATTATTATTATTATTATTATTATTTGTATTATAGTCTTGAAGACCGTGAAATTCTAAATATTTTTTTAAAAATTTTTATTTAAATTGCATATTTTGTAATAAAAATAGAATTTTATGATTTTATCCGGACGTTTTTAAAAACTACCCATTGAAATAAATATTATTTACACTGGAAAAAATTGAAAATTCGCCAAACAATTTTGGCGCTCACACAAAATCAATTGTAATAAATCAAAAAATTGTGAATGCAAAAGTAACTGATACGGTTGGGTGTTTTTTTGAAAATAAATAACGGAATATTTTTTCAAATCAAACTGGATAAGCGTGACGAAAAAAATTAAAATTAATTATTAACCTGATCACATTTGAACATTGAACAGAGAGATAATTATTAATTTATTGATTGATTAAAATTAATACATAAATTTCAAGAGCAACCGCCACCAGTGATTGAGTAATGAGAATGAATAAATGAAAATATTAATAATAGTAATAATAATACTAATAATAATAATGATAATAATAATAATAATAATAATAATAATAATGATAATAATAATAATAATAATAATAATAATAATAATAATAATAATAATAATAATAATAATAACAATAATATTATAATAATAATATAATAATAATAATAATAATAATAATAATAATAATAATAATAATAATAAAACAAAAACCACGTGAAAAACATACAGATTTGTTGTTGATTATTAGCATTTCTCTGCTGGCTCATCATCACCGGATCAACATAACTCAAAGAGTGCATCTAAAAATTGATAATAAAGTGAAAATCAATTGTGAAAATTTCAATTCATCAAATTACAGTTGGGTTTCTTTGAATATCATTTGGAATATTGATTTTTCTATTGGTGATTTCCAGAGTATTTGAGTCAGCTGTGGAAAATGTGTGAAAATTAATTTTTAAAAATTTGGTAATTTCACAACAAGTTTTTCACGAAATCTGAGTCCGATCGAAATTTCAGAGAAATTGTGCGTGGAAAATTTCAATTTCAAATGTGTTTTTTTTTACAATTTAATTATCACCAATTGACATTAATTCATGATTTATTCCCTTTGTAGAATTCATCGAATGATAATTCCAACTAGGATGGATGGAGGGGGGCTAGTAATTTCTAGTGGAAATTACAACGGAATTTTATGATTATTTCTAATTCTACTACGATTGAGGAAGAAATTCATAATCTTTTTTTAGTTGAAATATAAATATTATTTAATTTTTGATTACAATAATTAAATTATAGATCAATAACGATTTCGTGATAAAATGTTTTTTTAATAATTCGGTTTGGATTGTGTTAAAATCTTGTTTATCCAGGTAAATGTGATAAGTGCAGTGTCACAAACATCGGAGTAAATTACCCGGCATTTCCGTTCTCGAGTTCTCGAATACTGTCGACAAAAGGGATTGATTAATATTAGTGAACACAAAACCGGATTTATGAGTACTGAATAAGATTGTATTTTGAATTTGTTTTAAAATATTTTGTTTAAAATGATTAATTTACTATGTTAAAATATATAAATTTTTAAATTTAATAAAATTTTTTAAAATTAAAAATTTTTAATTGTTCATTTTCTAAATTTCGTTTATTATTATTTAAAAATAATGGTTTTTTAATAAATTTTAAAAATATAAATCCATATAGTTTTTCTCTCCTAATTGATGTCAGTGGACCTATCGAAATATGTCGTATGGCGAATTTTAATATATTAATATTGACGTTACAGTAATGTATGTTTTGCTGTCGGATTTGGAATTTTTCAAACTTTCCGCCATTTTAGTTTTAATGCAATAATTTGTTAATATTAAGAAAGTCCCATACAGCCACAAATTCTCAACGCAACCTTTATCAAATGTTGTATAGTGGAATTTTGTGGTTATCTTTAAAGACTTGTTGTGATTTGCAAGAAAAACAAAAAAAACAAAAAAATCAAAAAAAACTTACTGAGGACATGATTACTATTTTGATTTAGTTGGGTACATATTCGATTTTTGAATACAATTGCACATATAATGAGAATAATAATAATCAATAATAATATGACAAGGACCGAAATAATGAAGACGTAGGTTTTCGAATCGGAAAATGTATCTGGATTTGGTGGCTCATTAGGTATAAGAATGTGTTGTTTAACAACCTTTATTGTGACCCACAAGGGATTTGAGCACTTCGGAGGTTTTCCTTTGTCACAAGCACTAATTACCAATTTATGGTCGTCTTGTTTACTTAACACACTGTTAAGGATTAATTTCTTGTTTTGCGTGTTAAACGAAAAATATCCGTACGGGTTTCCTTCTTCGATTTGATAGACGATTTCGGAATTTTCTCCGAAATCTAAATCCACAGCCTCTACGGTTCCGATTTCGTAGCCGACAGATTCGGTAGTTTGAATTGAAAATACGGTTTTGTTGCTTGTTTTGAAAGTTGGAAAGTTGTCGTTGACATCTATGATGTTGATTTTCACTGTTGTTGTCGATGTATACGAATTTGGATGGCCATTATCAATAGCGACGACTGTCAGCAAATAATGGCTCTGCTTTTCACGGTCGAGGAGATATTTTGTTACGATTTCTCCTCGGTCGTGCCGAATCATTTGAAATGGTAAAGATGATGAATACTGAAAGTATGATTCTTTGGAAAACCGATCAGAAATTATTCGATATTTCATTTTAGTGTTTGCTGGTAGATCTCTGTCGATTGCAGTTACGGTTCCAACACTCGTTCCGATGCCAGCATTTTCACTTATACTGAACTCGTATAGAGATAATGAAAACTCCGGTTTCCAATCATTGATGTCGACGACTTCAATAGTGACTAAACCGGTTCCAGTTTTCGGTGGGTCTCCTCCGTCTTTCGCTAAAATAGTCACGTTGAATTTCTCTGTTTCCTCTCGATCTAAAACCTGTTTTGTGTACATCTTTCCGGATGAATCAATTTGAAAGAAGTGCTCTTCATTTCCGATAATTTGAAATTCTATTTTCGAATTCCTTTCAGCATCTTTATCAACCGCCATCACTTCACCAACAAACATATTCGGAACAGAGGCATTCTCTAATACTCTAAAATGAAAGACTCTCGTGAATTTTGGAGAGTTGTCATTGCGGTCGAGGATTTGAAAGACAATCGACTTTGAAGCGGTGTTGTAAGCTTGATCTTTACACAAAATATCGACTTTTTCCATGGATTTTTCTTCTCGATCAAAATTGGCAATGGCGAGAATTTGAAATTCTTTATCGCTCGGACTGACTTGTTCAAGTCGCATTTTGTCATTGTTGGATAATGAACAACTAACTATGTCTCGGCCACCGAAATCCGGATCTTTCACTTCAATGTGAGCCAACACCGAATTCGAAATGACTTCATTTTCAATAATCGCCGGCTCATTTGTGAGAGGATCTCGTTTAGTTACATGGACTATTATTTCCGGTTTTTCATCGTTTTCATCAATAACCATTATCACAACTTCACATTCTCCGGTCTTTCGGTATTCTTCTGGTGCGCCGTCGATAGCCAAAACAGAAAACTGAAAACCTTTTACTCCTGCATCATAATCAATATTCTTTCGAACCATAATATTTCCATTGTTTCCAATGTTAAAGTATTCCGATGCTTTTTGATCTTCGATTCTATAAGTGATTTTCCCATTGGCGAGATAATCTGCGTCTTTCGCGGACACGGTTAAAGCAACAAATCCAATGTTTGCGTTCTCCGAAAGTTTGTTAGCGTAATATTTCGCGCGATCAAAAATCGGGCCGTTATCATTTTTATCCAATATCTGGATTATCAGCTCCAAGCTGCCAGTTTTTTTAGGAGATCCATTATCCTCTGCAATCAGTATTAATTCATAGACGTCGACTTGTTCTCGATCTATTACCTTAATTGGCATCAACTCAATTCTTCGACTAGTTGAACTGTCATATTTGATCTTCCAAACGCCATTGTCGGTTTTGCCATTTCGATCTTTGAGAAAATAATCTATTTGACTGTTTTCATTCACATCCGGATCAAAGGCTTTGTCAATGTGTATAGTTCTCGATTCTAATTTATTTCCTTCGAATTCAGTGAAAGACACAACTTTAGACTGTTGCGGCCAAGACGGTGCATTGTCATTGATGTCCAATATTTCCACATTCAGTGATTTGGAAACGTAACTGGGACTGATAAAAAATCTAAGCATAATATCGCAATTGATTTGATTGGGACATAGAGATTCGCGGTCAATTCGATTTTTCACAGTGACTACGTGCGTTTCCGGATCAATGTGAAGGCAATTCAATAGTTTGTTACCATCAAAAATCCTATAAGACGTTGAAACAGAGACGATATTATTTTTTAAATATTTTGTCAAAACTTCTATTTCTGTACCATTTTTTGGTTCTTCAAAGATTTGGATTTTTTCGCAAGTAATAGAAGATATTAATAATAAAATCCAGGCAGCAAAAGTAATCATTAAAAAATCTAAAATAATAAAAATTTTAAAAAATTTTAAAAAATATTAAAAAAAATATTAAATTTAAATAAATTAAACCCTATTTTGGCAAGTGTATAAAATGCTTTCTCATAAAAGTTTCATGAATTATTCAGTTAAAAACAAATTAAATAGATTATTGAATGGCCTAAATATTAAATATAAAATCATTGTGAAACACTCATCAATTTCATTTATAATCTATTCAAACCAGCTGATTTCAATTATTATTATTTATATTTCTTTGCATTTAAATTATTATGTTTTAATTTATGTTATTATTTCGAATTTGATTGGTTAATAATTCTGGAATTTAATCGATGCAATATTTAATAGAATTTTAGACGTTTACTACTTCAGCATAATTCTAACGATTAATGTAATGGTTCAATGAGCCTGTTTACGGATTAATAATGATTACTAGGGATCGAAAAGAGTGTTTTTCGAGTTTAAAAAGAGTGCAAGGAGTGCTTTTTATTTTCAAAATAAAATTGAAGATTTCAATAAAGGAAAAAGAATCGATTAGCAATATTATATTTTCCTATATTTAAGAAAATATATTAATATTTTTTTTAATAAAAATAAAGTAATTAATCATATTTATTAAAATATAAATATAGTAATTTTTGCAGATTTTCTGTTGTTAAGCGCCGTCTGTTTTCTGATAAAATGTTATTTAACATCGAAAAACTACGCTCAATCATTTTGTCAGCAGTGTATATTTGAAAATTTTTTATCAGAATCACTACAGTTTATGTGGTGATAATTCATAAAATAATTTATATCTGAATTTCTTTCAAGGCAATTGTCAAAATATTTTGATATTTCACATCTCTAATTTGATGTTTTAAATTCCAAACCAAACTTGTTTGCTCAATAACGGTTAAACCTTCCCTTTCGATTTTAGTGATATTTTCAGGTATAATTTTGAATTTATTTATAAATTTACTATTTTAAACCCAAAAATTTGAAAGAGTACTTTTTTGAAAAAAGAGTGCGCACTCTTTTTTCCGATCCCTAATGATTACCATAGATACAAAAATACAACGTAATACGAAAATACCATTTGAAAAAGCGAAAAATCAAAATGTTAAAATAACGTATTCCAATCCAAGCTAACTTTTTGAAGTAGGACGATCCCAATATGATCAAAGGCAAATAGAAAATATTCTTCGAATTTAATTCTTAGTAGTAATAGTTTATATTAATTAATAGAGAATTAGTCCAAATATATAGTAATTTCACAAAAAATGGAAATTTTACCCCTTAATTAAAGTATTATTAGGTGGCCTTAAAACATACCGTATCTTTTTATTAACCTTAGCATTTCTGTGTATTCTCTATTGTTCACTACTGATATTATAATCACACCCTCAAGTCCCTATTAATGATTTTTTAAATTTATTTTGTGTATTTCAAAAGTATATCAAACATATAATTACAAAAAAAATTATTAAAAATAGTCCTCTACCATAAAAGGTTAAATTCCAAACGATTTTAACGAATTAAAATTCATTAAAATTAGTTTTATTTTTTTAATTTTTTTTAATCAATATTATGTAATAATCGGTCATGCGTTTTCCGTATGACCGTCATTCAAATAAACATTTATGTAAAATTCTGCGAGAATAACTATAAATTTTTGACAATTGTTTGTTTATTCTATCCATGTTGATACACTTTGGTATCAAAAGTTTCAATATTTTTTTGGGTGCAAGGTAAAAATTATTAATTACAAAGGATAAGCTTAAAATAACTTTATTATAAATGTGTAGATTTCACTGAAATTTATTCGTGTTAATTTTTATTTATTACTATCTCTGTTCCACAATAGTTGTCACATTTGATGCATAAATTTTGTTCCCTAATACTTGTCCCATTTGATAAAACTTTTATATATATATATATAGCTTCGCTTGTGTTAGACCGATTTTCAAAAGAAAAGGGTTACTCAAGGCTTTCTAACAAGCTTGGGCAATTAAAAATAGGTGATCAATAGGTGAATAAAAAATTGAGAGTCAGAAATAAGTTCTTTATTAATTTTATAGTAGTAACATTTATTACAGTTATTCAATATTTAAAAAATTTTTTTATTCTCCAAGGCTTCGGCATTACATTTTAAATTTATGGGGAGTCAACTTTTTCTTCGAAGTTTTTCTTTATTTATATGAGTAGTCATATAAAAGTTGTTTCCGTTTGATATCATGATATTTTCCATACATGTTTGTAGTGTTAAGAATACACTATCAAGTGTGTCTCGATCCAATTGTTGGAAAGCTGTTTCTAGTGCCTAAATTAAATCATCAATATTTTAAGTGTCCATCTGATGTTGCAATGCTTGTATTGAATTAAAAAAACCAAGATCCAAAACATTTAGGTCTGGACTATACAAAGGTTGAGATTTCAATTGCAGACTCCAACCTTCTTTTACAAGTTCTTCTAGTAAAGCAGAATCATTATTTTTAAATGAGGCTTGGCATTGTCTTGCCGTATGTAAACAGTACGTGATTTTTCACTTTTTGGAAATTTTTCGCGCATAGCTGGCAAAACATTTTTAATCATCATATTTAGAAATTCTTCTTTGCCAATCTGTTCCATAACTTTCGTTACCGAAGTTCCCTTTAGACGATTTTTAGAGTTCCTTTTGGCATTTTCTTTGAAAGTGAATGGCCAGATTCCAATTTTTCCATCGAAATATTCGTTTTTAGATGAACCCCATCTTGGTCTTGCGTGTGCACGCGTACAAATTTTAAACAAGGCACATTCACATTGTAATACTACTAGTATTGTGTTGTGAGTATTACTAATAGTACTTTATTTCTTCAATTTTTTAACTAAATACTACTAATTTTTTTCCTTAAATTTGCACTTTTAGAAAATAATTAACAGTGCAAATTTAGCAAATCTTTAACAAAATTAGTCAAATAGAATATATATTCAATAACCAGACCAAAAATATCCAAATGTGACAATATATTTAGACTGATTCGCTGTCATTATTAGGTTAAAAAAAATCAATCAAAAAAAATGTATTTTAATGATAATTATTAATTTTTTAATATTTTTAATGTCTTATAAAATGTGAAATTAATAATTCGTTTGAATTTATAAATTTATTTATATTTATATATATATATATAATTTTGGTTGGTTTATTATCTGGTGAGTAAATCTATCGAAATATCTCGTAAAATGTGTGTTTGAATGAAAGTTTTATGTAATAATAATAATAATTATTTTTTCAGAGATTTAATATGTATTATTATTTTATCATAATTTTACAATAATAAAAATCTTAAAATAACAATTTATTCATACACACATATATCTCATTTGATAGGGTCTAGTAAGTGCAACATAGTTTTAGCTTGAATAATTTTCGATATGTATGTTCTCATTTCTTATGGGTGATGAAGTAGGACTGTAGTCAGTACCGTACAGAAAGCAGTGAGAGAAGTACTCAGGCAAAGCCAGTTATCTGTCAATGAATTTCAATTACATATCAAACATCTCAAAATAATATTTGCTGAAAAAATGTATAATATTTAGTGGCCATTTATACACACGAATGACGCAGCATGCAATAGTGACCACTCAGATTTTTATATCTCATATAATTACGTAACTTATTTTGTCGTAATGAATGAGTTTATAGAGGGATTTTATCATTTCCCAAAAGTTTAGTCTTACTTCCTTGTCTGGGTTTGGTTAACTAAATTCATTGGAAATTAAATTTTCTACAAGTTTTTTTTGTTAACATAGTCTGCTAAATTTTATTGAAATTGGTACCCTTGATAAATGAGAAGCTTCCTCCATTCAGGCCAATCTAATTTAACTTCTTAAAACTTTATTGTATGGTTTTGGGAAAACATTTTATTCAAACTTTGTTGGCTTAATGAAATAATCATCTTGACAACATACTAAAATGTTTTTATAGCCGTTTGAAGAATAATTGTAATTTTAGGTTTGAGGAAATCGAGGAGCACAAGGAACCAAGGACGTAACTAGGGGGATTTGCTCCCCTCAAAAAAAATATTAGACACATTTACTTGTGTATTTTATTTGTGTAAAATGTTTTTTCCTATTTTTCTGTGTGAACTTTTAACATTGCTTTTTAACATTCAGTGATTGCATGTGTCTGATCGTATGTCATTTGCCACCAAATATAATACAAAATCTGAGCTGATTAGTACTAGCAAAAAAATAACTTGGCAACTAAATGAACCGTTTGTAACTTGTCCATTTTTTTATTTTTAATAAAATGCATATTGACAGTTTTTTCAAGTGGTTTAGATGTAAAAAATACAAACTATTTAATTAAAAAATTATCAATCCCATCAAAGAATAATAAATCAATTTTAATAATCGTAGAATTAATAATTTATATCAGGGCTTCTTAAACCATGGGTCGCGACCCCATTTGGGGTCGCGTAGCAAAATTCTGGGGTCGCGAGAGATAAAAATACAATTTAACAGAAAATGTTTTTTAACTTGTAAAATTATTGTTATAAAGATAAAATAACAATTATCGTAGATAAATATATCATAAAATCTTCTAGTTCGGAAAGATTGTTTGTACCTGCATTTCTATTAAGAGTATTGTAAAAACTTGAATAACATTTACTATGAATTAGAAGATGTTATAGGAATTTTAAAAAAATATAAATTTATTTTTCTTTTATATTTGTATGGGGTCGTCAAGAAACTCGCAATCATAAATGAAGTCGTGAATTACAAAAGTTTAAGAAGCTCTGATTTATATGAATAGAATAATAGGGTACTGCAAATGGGAGAAATAATCGTGGTATTATTATCGTGATCCTATAAGTGTTTGATCCGTGTTTCAAGACCTACATTTTCGGCCAACTTGAGATTATCACTTCAGTTAAGAAAAAATAAATTCATTCAAAATTAGCCAGTGAAACCATTTAAAAAAATGATCACCTTCTAAATCGCACAAATAATCTCAGTATTGTTATCCATAAAGTACATCAAACGTAAATTAAGAGTTCAAAATTTGCGAAAATCCTCGGCGATGTTTTTTGGAGAATAGCCATAAATAAACTAACTAATTTAGAATGGAAATTGTCAGTTTCGACGAAGAGCTAGTAGAAGCAAGTGAATTTGCTAGTAATAAACTTGTTTTGATTTCAGGGAATTTGTGAAAATTTAATTATATTTATATGTTGGGTTATTATTATTGAAAGTCGGTTCCCTCTGACTCCTCGTGTCCTTTTCAAATCAAATAAGCAAACCCAACACAGAATAATTGTATTTGCACTTTATCACAGTTACAACTCAATCCGATTTATTTCAATGTTTTGTAATCACAATTTCACTGATTTATTTGCACCTTTCAACAACCATATAAATTTGATTATCTTAGGGCAGGTTATCCAATGGATAATCACACTTTCTGATTGATAACTTTGACTTTACTTGGGTTTAGATGCTTCTACTGACCTGACAAGACTACTCGTTTGCTTCGACCACTGGCCATTTCGTGTTTTTCCTTTTCCTTTTATACTCCTGTTCAGACTGTTTTCAGACGATTGTCAACAACGTTTGCTCCATTACTAAATTACAAATAAGGAAATGATTACCTCCCCATAGATCAGTGGGGCCCTTTTAATATTGTTTAGGCCAATTTACCCTTTTATATTATTCCGTCTACACGCCGGGTTTTCCTCATCTCTCGGGTTTCCCATTAGTAATTAATTTTTTTAATTAATTTCTTTTTTTGTCTTATATTATTTTCTAGGGACCCTTCACTAAATTTTTATTATTATTTCTGGACTTATCTCTCAATTTGGCGTTCAACCATACCGATTTCCCTGGATCAATACTACTTTCGAATTTTTGTAAATTTTTTAATTAATGTTGCACTTTTATTATTTTGGTGTTTTATTGATTTTACAGTGCTTTTTTCTTAATACCCCAACACATATATATATATATATATATATATATATATAGAGAGAGAGAGAGAGAGAGAGAGAGAGGGGAGAGAGAGAGAATGCATTTATTATAATATTCAAGATAAACAGGTCGAAATTCACATACTAAACCACTTTGTAAAATTATTGATCATTTTTGCAGCATTTGTATATCCGGAAGTGTAAAAATAATCATCAAATAGATCAGAATTGAAGTCAACATCAAACCAGATAATACATTATTTATATACCCAACTGTTGATGGTATGTGAGTTGCAAATACGGAGGAGGGGGGCGTAAATTATCATTGATGTTAGCCATTAAAACTAAACGTATTTTAATTTATATAATTCCATAGTTGGAACGATACTGAAATACATATAAATAAATATCATATTTTAAGCTTCTTTTCGATATTTATGATCCCGACAAAAGGGAGTCCATTTTCAGGCCTGAAACATGAAATATTTTAATTAATAAATGCACAGCGGAAAGCCGGAAACCGCAATTCCTTGTAAACTCCTTATAATCCTTCTGAAATCAACAAATCACGCAGACAGCAAGATGATTTAGAATATTACTATGGACGCGTTATTGAATTACTAATTGCATTAATGATGGCTAGCAAGCCTTTAAGTGGGGCAGCTAAACAACAGAAGAAGAATGATTTACAAAACAAGCTTAAAAACGTAAAATTGACTCATTTTTGTCACCGGCAGTATAGGGGGGGAGAGAATTTGAAATTACGCCACTGGAATGGAGTAGTAATTTTACAGATCTTCCCAAAGATCCTACTAATAACCATTTACAGAACATAAAACAAAAAATCAAAACACGTGAGATTCACATTTTATGTGACGGCAAAAGCTTGAAGGATTTTTTTTGTTGAAAATAAATTTTTCACTTTCAACCCGACATGACTCGCAATAAATTTGTAACTCCACTCTGAAAATTTATGCCGGATTTAACGAATATGTGAGGATCGGGGGGGGGGGGTTAAACTACATATCTTCCTTTAATATCCTTACTGGTTATATATAATAATAAACAATAATAGATACATTTTGTTAATGTAAAGTAGCGGGGTGGATAGCGGTTGGGGGGGGGTGAACCTCCATTTAGTCACTCCTGATAATAATCAATCATAATTAAGCGAGTTTTTATTCAGAGAATTTTAAAGAAACTTTTTCAAAATCAATATTTCAAAATCAACTTATAATATATTAATGAATTATTCAATTACAATAATCAGTTTTCATTACGATGAAATTTGGCTACTTAGATACTTGCCAACGGCTATGTAAACAACAAATCTGACGTCGACGGTTTACATCGAAATCGAGCAGCTTGTCAAAATTCAATCTCAAAAAGTTATTTTTTCAAAAACACAATTTATTGATCTTGTAAAAGTTTGTTTAAATTTTGCTAATTAATAATAAACACAGTTAATTGAGTTTTGAAGTTTTAATTAAAATTTTAATAACCAATAATAAGATAAAAAACACAAATCTTTTACTCACTCGAATTGAAATTGGAATGGAAAACAAGTCAATTGTCGAAATCAACAAAATCAGTAAATGGAATCGTAGAAAATCATAATCGTAGAGAATCAAAACGAGTACTCAAACATTGAAAAACTTCCAAAAACTGTACAGTTCAATTTCATTGTGGCAACACCACAACACACACACAGTAAATAAAACCGACCAATTGACTCCAAGCTTTCAGAGCTTGTGTGCTAATGTTTGTGTGCATCCTGTGTGATGATGATGGATTGTGTAGATGACTGTTAAAATCTTTCAATTACTCTACTCATTAGGTTGTAAGTAGTTAATAATTCTTGTTAATTCTTGTTTCGTTCTCTTTCAATGACACTTCGTTGAGACGTGGTTTATTTTTATCTGTTGTTTCTTCACTAAAAACCCGCATACGTAATCATACATATGGTTCACAAGGAATAGTTGCTTTGAAAATACTAATGTTGATGATTAAAAATTATTCTAACAATTTTACTACAGATTTCAGCATCCAATAGAAGTACAGGAATCTTGTTTTGTGGAATTCATTGACTAAAATATTATTGGATGGTATTTTTTAATAAAATTTTATGGAATTCCTCGATTTGGTGAAGTAAATAATTTTCCCGTCTAAATATAGATTGTTAAAAAAAATAATTTTATTAAAATGTAAACATTTGGAACTGGATGTAAAGTGTTGGAGCTCGGCCACAGTGCACATAATAATAATAATAATAATAATTCATTTAATTTGAATTATCCAGAATTAATATGCATAATCAACTTCAGACAAAATTTTGAAAGCCCAGAACTTATGTTCCGTTTTTAAAATCTTTAAATCTATCTCAATTATTTTTAGTTACTTAATATTTTCATACCGGAAATTAAGGAAGTCAAAATAGCTCTGCTATTTGACCTAATTTAATGTACCCTAATTTTACTTAGATAGTCTGCACAAATAAAACTCGTAATTATTGTTTAAATCTATTAAATGGTTATTTACTCATATTTAAATTCAAAAGTTTTTTCAAAACATGTGAAATCATTAAATTGTGTTTGAATTGAATTTAAATTATATTTTTCAAATGTCTTATTTATTCATCTAAATGTTGAAAACAAGAAAGTTGTACACTCGGATTTATCTAATTTAATAGACGATTTCAACACTGAATCTGATGAATACTTCAACGGTTTTAATTGAAATTATTTTGCAAATTGTGTAAAATATATTTAGTTTCATTTGTATTTTGAATATTGAAATAAAATTTGATTTCTATAGATAAGCCGCACTTCATGTATAAGCCGCTGCAACTATTTTCCCAAACTTTTCACTTTTTTCAAAGATAGTCCGCGGTCTATCTATGAAAAATTAGGGTAAACCGAAAATTATTTTCAGTCCCTTGACCAGTCGTGGCAAAGCAAAATTTTTAATTTAATAATACTAATTATGATTACGAAACATAAAAAATATATTTAAATGAATATTAATATTTTATTTTTATTTATTTATAAAGATTTTTTAACTACCTTTTTTCGAGTGATAAGAAATTAATGAAAAATCGAAAAAAAAATTAAAAATAAAAATAAATTAGTTAAAAATAATTTTTTTTAATGAATTATGAAACTGATGTGATTTTATACTAATTGAATTTATTTGAAATTGACCTGGATCAAAAAATGCTGCGGGGTGTTACGCAGTTGAAATTGAATTTGTTTTTTTCATTTCGAGTAGCATATCAATATTGAACACACTTGATCAATTTACTGATCTAATTATGGAGATTTTCATGGAAATATATTCCGAAATTCATTTAATAATTTTTTTGAAATTGCTTATGGAAAAAATTTCAAAATTCTAATTTTACTGCAATTTAATTTTTTTAGAAAAATCAATTTTCACTTATTATTATTATCATTATATTATAATTATTATTATTATTATTTTTATTATTATTATTATTATTATTATTATTATTATTATTATTATTATTATTATTATAATCCTTTTAATAGATAGGAGAATTTCTCTTTATAAAATTTTTATAGATAAAATTTATTTAATTTATTTATTAGTAATGCTTACAAGGTTAATTCAAATGTTTGTTTTATCAAATGCGAATGTATGTTACAATAAATATTTAAAAGTAGTGAAAATGAAAGTTCAATCTAAATAGTGTAAATCTTTTCAAGTTAGAATAGATCAGAATGATCAAGATCCAGTTTCAACATGGCTTACTGGGCCTGTCACTTCTTGAAATATAATAATAAAATTCTATTTACTTTGTAAATCTCTAAACTAAAATTAAAAATAATATTTTTTATCATTTTTGAGACAAACGTAAAATTAATCAAATTAAAACAAAAAATATTTCGAGACCTCTAATTTAAATTCTGCACAAAAATCAAAAATCTAAAATTGTTTTCCATTTAATGAGAATATGTTAAGAGTGCCGTTACTGGTATTCAAATAGGTCAAAACCAAAATTTGTTTTTATTTTTGTCCTGGCACATTATATATTATGACTAAGGACGGCAAAATTACATTAACATACACAATGTCTAAGTATCTAAAATTTGATCCGATTACCAAAAGATACAAAAACAGTGGAATACCAATTAGATTAACTACTGCACAGGGGCCAGTTAATTGAGAACTGTTAAATAATAGCAAAATGCAACAAGATCCGCGCGAATTAAACACAGAAATAACAAGAAAACACCAAAATTTGACCGAAAATTGACAATTTAATTAAAAGAAAATTTTGATTGGAAATATTCAATTAAAAATTAAAGAAACAAATTGTCAAACTAAATCATGAAAATAATAAAATTAGAAATTAGATTAGACAAATAACCTCAAGTTCAAATTTTGTTTTACTGCATTAAAATTTACAAGCAAGATTAGGGTCACAGAACAGGTATATATACCGATTCATTTTTACAGATTTTTAACTTTGTTTTAACCTTGTTTTTGACTTAACTCGAACAAACAGTTTTCGAACCAAAAATTCGTTTTAAGAACTAACTCTACGATTTTACTTTGTAAGTGGGCGATTTTTCGAAAACCTTCTCCACGCAACGCACAAACAACCTCAAGTGAGCTCTGTTTGGGTGTCTGTGTGGGGAATTGTTATTACATGTCAATAATGCCAATTTTATGCCAATGATGATGCAATTATATGCCAAATTATGATATGCAGATTATACAATGAATAAATGCTTTAATGAAACATGTTTTATTTGTCGAAATTTTTCCGGCCCACAGCCGAAACAGCACCACAAGTAATTAAAATCTACTCACCCCAATCAAGTTGTGTAAGTGCGGTTCATCCGCCAGTAACTTGTGCCCGTGAAGGTTCCGGCATGAGCAACGCAGGAACCCGAACGTTAATATTATCCGTCATAAGGGAATTCGGGAGGTAATTCGGGAGTAGTTTTTGGCTGCTCCTTCTCCACCCGATTCTTATGAAATCGACCTAAATTTATATCATAACGGCTTAAAATCATAAACACCGTGTAGTCCAGTGGGCACTCATAATATTCTAAAATAGACACAAATAACCCTAAGATCAAATAAGGGAAGGGAGTGTGGAAAGTCTCGTAAATTGTTTTTACGTTAAACGAAAATAAAAATTGAAATGTGCCTCATTAAAATTAACAATGTATATAGTTTCAATGTTAATAAAATACTGACGATTAAGAGAACCGCCTAGGACGAATAAAATAAATCAATGAATAAATGAAGGTAACAATTTAAAGTACTACATAGGTTGATGGACAAGGTATAAGGATCGAACTAAGAGTTACGAGCAAATAGCAGGTGATCTAAATATTGGGAGCACCATAACGATAAACGAGAACCATAAATAATTATAAATTTACGAGGGTTAGGACGAACGCATAACCCAGAAAATTCACGCGTCCCAAAATATAAAAACCCATAAAAAATTCTTTAATGTTAATAAAAAATTATACCCGTAGTAAAACCAAACAATGTAACGATAGGTTAACCCGGTGAATGAGTATTCATTTCCCTAAGCTTAAATCAAGAGGATGACACAAAATCAGAAGAACTCTAAAACGATAAAACAGCAAACTCTGCTGTAATGTCAATCATCGACCCATTAAACTAACATCCAAGCTACAAAGAAACAAGTAACTACTTACCACTCCTTTGGCAGATTAAATAAAATAAGTCTTGATACATAATATAACATAGATAAGAAATTACAAGCCCAACAAATTGAAATGTTTCATCGGTCATGAACAACGATAATCAAGTAGGACGTAAATAGTTGACGACGATAAGACCAAGTCCAGATTAACGGTAAAAGTATCAAATTGAAATGATGACCACGAGATTTTGATTAGAATTAATGGTTCGAGATTTGGTTGACCGACGTAGATGAGTTGTACGATCCATTAGTTAAATGAGAGAGCATATCGTCTACAGAGTTACTTAATTAATGAGGAATAACAAATTCATGAGACTTACAAAATGATCTTGATCACAGATTAGGAATAAACCCATTAAAGGAAACGAATAAAATCCAAAAATCTGCAACGTATATTCAGGTAATAACTTAGAACGGAGACACACCAACCAGTGGGAAGAAAAATTGGAAGAGAAGTCGATACAGCAAGCCGATTGTTTACCCGCTATAGTCGTAGAAAACGACACGTGGAAAACAATCCACAATAAGAGAATTTATACTTATATCGGCACATATAAGAAATCAATAATCTGTTCATTGTTACTATAATCAGCACACCAACTTTAGCCACGTCACTGTGAATAAAAATCTGTAACCGATGGTGCGCTGAGATTATATAAATAACCAAGCTTATAGTTATCAGTTCATTTTTGTCTGAATATCTTAACTCATGCAAGCTCCGAACAAATTAAATCATGGTATGCAAACAAAAGAGGGCAGCCGCCATAGCAACCGACCAGAGGGCCAACTAAGAGATGGACCATCGAAAAAGGAGAATAATCACCCAGAAGGTAAACCAATCACTATATTAAACTCCATTTAAAATTTTTGTTATAAATTTTTCATGAGAGACTTACTAACCAAGATCAATGGATAGCACGAGAATCCAACGAGAGATCCAACTGAGTGCCACGTAATAATGGACTAGGTCTGTAAAAAATTCTAAAGGGCACAAGAAGCCAGATCCCCGATACCAACCCACCAGAGAGAGTCTATAGACCTTGTGATATTTATTGAGCAAATTAATAATTAATTATTGAAAGTTTCCTTGTTTAATAAAACCATTGGTCGATGTTAGTTATGATAACCAACCAATATATGATAATTAACATTCAATACGCCTAGTTGATCACTATTTGTTCAACGACAATTATCTGCAGGTTAGGTAATTAGAATTCAGGCCGTCATGAGTCCATCGACGAATCACAGAACTATCATCAGTGGAAAGAGAATAGTTATACACAAGGTGCTCACAATTACATTAAAACTAAGTCCCTATAACTCAACAGTGTCATATAGTAAAAACCCGGCAGACCCTATAAGCTCCCTGTTTTTTCTAAATAATTAGTTTCTATGTTTTATATATACACGGGATAACATAATAGAAAAGGGTAAATATTGCATTAGACTATTCTGCCTAATAACGACCACACGAATTACACAAGTTCTATAAGTTTCCTTTAATAACGAAAAATCGTGTTATATAATTACACCTTAGATGAATCATTGATCGATGCCTCGTGAATCACAGTACGTTTTCCCGCACGGTCTGCCGCAAGATGCAGGCAAGCAATGTGGGACGCAGGTTTCTCAATCTCACCTGTGAGGGAGTCAAGAGGAGACTACTCGATCAACTACGATAATGTGGAACTTCCTTATGTGTCAATTAAAAGAGAACTATGTCGGAACCCCGCCAGAGAAAGCCGAAGCCGTGCCGAATATATCTTAGCCCGCCTGGATGAACGCCAGAAACGGACGGATCGAGAGGTGTAGATGGCTAGATATCACTTAGCCAGAGTGAACTCCGATATTGCAACCGGCAGAATCCCGAGTACCGACGGTTATGCCCCGTCGTATGGGACGTCCTACGAATTAGACGACCCAGCACTGGAGGAACCCCTCTCCACGATGAACGTGGTAATTCCAATGAGGATTCTTCCCACCGAAATGCGTGATGATGATCGAAACATCAGAGCCAAACAGGATCACCCAGATACGCGTGAATATTCTTTCGTTTTACTTAATAATTATTTAACTCGAGATAGCAACGACATTAATCGAGTGATATAGTCATTGACACGACTAAATAGGACAGATATTTAGTAAGTTACCCCCAACAGATTAATGATAGATTTACCGAAAGATTGCGAAAACCATATAGTTGTTGAGGTCTCACTATTTTAGATTAAGATGTCAACGTGCACTGGTATTAGTATATATATATATATATAACTTTAGTATATCAAAACACAAAACTATTATATAAGATTTATTGAATAAAAATTACCAAAGATAATATTCGATTTCGAACAAATTTCCACACGATAAAATATAATATTCGATTCTAAACAATGCGTGCTAAACTTTGTTTCTGTTAAATGTTATATATGCATGTTGTGTTTGTTATGCAAAAATGATTTGTTGAGCTCTGCTCCGATTTTAGGTTCTTTTTCGAGATTAACTCTAAAAGAAAATATGTCGCAATATTTTAGGGCAATATACTGAGTTTTAACTCTAGTATATATACTAAATTATATTATGGGTTTTATTTATATTATTTTAATTTATTTTTTTAATGCTATAAGAGCAATTTACTATTATTGAAAATAAATACTTATTGTTAAATAAATGATTTGATTTATTTTAATTAATTTTTTTAAATGCTATAAGAGCAATTTACTATTGTTAAATAAATGATTTGATTTATTTTTTAATGCAATAAGAGCAATCGAAATAAATTATTATTGTTAAATGATTGCAGCTGTTTATTGTTGAAAAAGAAAAATTGATTAATAAATTTTAATAATAATAATAACAATAATAATAATAATAATAATAATAATAATAATAATAATAATAATAATAATAATAATAATAATAATAATAATAATAATAATGATAATAATAATAACAATAATAATAATAATAATAATAATAATAATAATAATAATAATAATAATAATAATAATAATAATGCTAATAATAATGATTATAGTATTACTGATTTTACCCTTTTGGTGGGTTACAGGGTTTCACATCTTGCTTGACTTTCTGGTTACCCTAGTAACGCCATACAAAATGATGCTGATCGCCACTTGGCACCCGTTGCTAAGCAACGTTGGTAATGTGTTCAAGTGGTGGATTGCCCGCAAAAATTGAGTACCATTGGCTAGTACTATAATTGCTCGGACAACCCTCGGGTTCACGAGCTGTCGATAGAAGACCTATGCTCGCTTTATTCTGTCCCTCATAACTATTCAGGATTAGGTTCTTATTAGACTGTGGAACGAATTGGCGGTGTAATGAAAATGTTTATGACAATGTTAGCATGCGATTATGCCAAAGTAACAACTCAACTAAGGCTAAAACTATTCTATTCGATTCAAACACAGGTATAACATCTACTACTTGAAGCTTTGGAGTTGTGTTGCGCGACGTCGGGCACGTTCCTTGCGTCCCGGTCGACGATTGTTGGTTGTAGTGATGGGATGTTCTGCTGGCTTGGTGGTTGTCTGCGGCATTTGGGTTGGGGCGAAGATGAGCGGGTAAGTTACCGCTTCACCTTCCCGGCATACCGCCAGGGCGACTTCGAGTCCCCGAATCTGCGTGCGCAGGCTCTGGTTGAGCTGCCGCTCTTCTCCCCAGCCTTTCTGGGCCGCTGTGAGTCGGTGGTAGATCGTTTTCGTCTCTGCGGGATCCGTCCATGTCGCTTTCATATGTTGCATTTCTCGCGTTAATTGGATAATCTGGGCGAGTAATTCCGCGTTTGCCTGTCTCGCGTGGTCCAATTCCGTCTGTAAAATTCTTAGGGAGGACATCGCTACAATTAAATAGATCATTTAATTCATTATTGCTCCAGTTAAATAATCATTTATTTCGTTTAAACCAACTCGCAAATAATTCTAGCTATACAAAGAAAAGGACACACAAATTTCTAATATTCTGAATCAAATCACTACATAAACTATCATCATTAAGTCACTCTTCGGGACAGTATCTCTTCAGGCTTCGTTTGAGAGCCTCCACTGTGTAGGGTCTTCGGGTATCTCGGACTGGACGAGGTGGATAGGCGACTGCAATCCGCCCGGCGAGGATGTCTTCCACCACGTTTGCAAGGTTCATCCTCGCCTTAACCACCTGCAAATCTACTTGCTCCTGCACCCTTTCCCACTGGGTGAGGAGGTTCTGTGCGTTTGTATAGGTTTCTGCCGCTGGGTATTGCTGTTCTGAGAGACCGCAGGGCTCCTTCTCTAAGCCTAATATCTTCCAGGCAGTCGGATACGGCCATTGTTGAGGTATCGGATCGGATGTTCTCGTGGTCGATTGAACTATTGATTGTCCCTGTGTGCCTGTACTTCGTCTGATGCTTCGCTCGGATGACATGTCTAAAACGTTTGTACTATTAACTCTGCTTAATTTATCATGTTAAGTGGTTAACCAATAGATAGTACCTATGTCACTATTGAAGAGTCATCCAATTTATTCTCATCGAATTTTAGTAAATCTTACTTGATCGGGATTTTGTCGGAACGGTGGCTTAGGCTAGTGACATTTATAATACACGGGTGGTGAGTCTATTGATCAACTGGTTTTATTTAATTAGGCAGGATGATGTTAAGGAGTTGTCGAGTTGATATTCTGGGTGGCGACCACATTAATGAAGATACAATTATACGCAAGTTGTGATTTTAAGGATTATGCAACTGTATTTATTATTATCTATTTTATTTGTTGTCCTGTTTTCGGATTTTCTATAATATTAATGGTCCTTCGTTCAGATAAATTTTATCGTCATATGTTGTAATAAAAGTTTATTAATTCTTTGAATTTAATGTTGAAGTTAATTTCATTGAACCATTCTATAATTTGGTGATCGTTTAGGGCGATGACGGATGTCGCATCGCTGAAATATCGACGTGTGTTTGGCGTTCGCACGTAATTTCCGGCGGATATCGCGGTTTGACTGGTTGAAAGGAAGTGAGATTATGTAGTTACATCCGGTGATTTATAACATTTCATTTTAGGATTATCGATTGGCGAATTCATAGAAAACTTATTCGGGTGAGTTATTATGTAAATTAATTTGAACATCTTATCGTCATTTTTTAAGGAAAACGGTATATTACGTTTGAGATCCGCAAGTGGATGAACTTTATGCTAGGGCAATATTTTTACTCGATGGATTTTTATGTATTCGACATTTTCCCGTGAGTTAACAATTTGCATATTATTAAAATAAAAGTTTTTTTTTTCATTTTTCAAAACATTGATTTTTATAATGATATTAATTTAATTTAAACAATAATTCATATATTTTGTTTTTCGTCTCTGAACTTGTTTCATTTTTAGAAAACCTTATCACAATATCATTTCAGTTTGGGTTTAGGGACGGTGGTAATAACTTCGTTCGGTTTCATTACTCGGTTTTCGCATATCTTCTATTTCAACTAATTTATTCGACCATTACCTCAACTCTATAAAACTATATTAACCTCATTGCTTCAACTAATTTATTCAACCTTTATTACGATTCCGTGAAACTACTTTAATACTAACATCATTGCTTCAACTAATTTATTCAACCTTTATTTTAATTCCATGAAATTGCTTTAATATTGACATCATTATTTCCACTAATTCATTCCATCTTTATTCTATGACATTATTTTAACATTGACATCATACTAGTAACTTCATGAATCTAGTTCTACTTTATTCTTGTTCAAGGTTTATTTGATCTTTACTAAGGGAACTAATTTACTTTTATTCGGATCGTTTAATTTTTATCACTGAATGACTTGGTTGATTGGCATCGACTTTTAATTCAATTAAGATATTTTATTAATCAAGGAACTATTTAACCAATAAACTAATATATGAAAATTTTATTTTTTAATCTATAACTACTTTAACTTTAATCGTTTTAAATTTATTTATCCATAAAGTATGTATGTTTTCGCGAAGTCCCTTTAACTTTACTCAAAATGGAACAAATTCAGCTTAATCCAGAAGTTATTTGTCTTTAAGTATTAATCAACGATTTAATCTAATTGAGTTAATGAATTATTTATTGAATAATTTTTACAGCTAATTTAGTATACCAATGATTAGTTATTACACATTATAAATTTCAATTAGTTATATCAACGATTTAATGTAATTTATTCCCGTACCCTTTCCCTTTAATAGGCCTTAGGCGCAGTTTGTGTTCATATTATATTTATTGAGTGCCCACTGGACTACTCGGTGTGATGATTTTAAGCCGTATGTAATATAATTTTAGGTCGATTTTACAGAATTGAGAAACGAGGAAGCAGCCAGAGACTTCTTCCTTATTTCTCGCTTCAGCTATAGGGATGAATATTGACGTTCCGACCGCTGCGTTGCGCACGCTGAGTCTTCACGGGTGCATATCATTGGCGATCTTCCACGCACTTACATGCATCTGCACTATGTATATTTTACTATCTTGCGTTATGTGTTGGCTGTGGGCCGGAAAAATTTCGACATTTTACTTTATAAAAACAAACATATAAAATAATTTATGTAAATAATATTTATTAATTATAAAACAAAAATAACAGGTTACCATTCCAATTCATAAAATAGCATAAATTCATGTATCATACAATAAAACCAAAATACCTCTCTCCCCACGCCGACGTCCGAGCAGAGCTCTATAGAGATGCAGAGAACGTGACGTGGAAAGAGGGTTCCACCATAAATATTTCTCACCTAAATGTGTTGAAAATAACTTCTGAATAAAACTAAACGCTTTCAAAAATAGTCTCGAAAATAGTTTAAGATTTTTAAGGACTAGTCAAAATGGTTAGTTTCGAAATACGGTTAAATTTAATGTGAAAATGGATCAGTATATATACCCAATTTTTTGGTGTGTGAAATTTGATGTAGTAAAACAAAATTCGACCTTGTTATTTTCTAGCAAATTCTATTATTTATTTTTATTATTTTTTGATTTATTTTTATAATTTTTTATTTAGAATTTTTATTGAATTATTTTCAATCCAAATTTTTCAATTTATCTTTCACTTTAATGAACTTTAATTGATTTTTTCAATTTCGTCGAATTTGTTGTGTTTTCTTGTTGTATTTGTGTAGGTATCGTGCGGATCTTGGTGCATTTTGTTAATATTTTAATTTATTTTTATGTTTATTATTTTATATTTAATTCTTTTATTTCTCAGATTTTATATGGTTTAATTGATGTTTCAGTGGGTTTATTTAAATTGCGTGTTATTTTTGCGTGTGTGTTTCTGATCCATTTAAACATTTTCCAAGGCCGTTTACGTTCTGGCCCAACACTTTTATTTTTATAAAATTTTATTAAGTTACACAAAATGAATGAATAAAATGGATTTTTATTAAGTTACATAAAATAGATAAAATAAATTACACCCTTTATAAAAATGAATACACATGATCTAAATAATCATTATTTACAAATGTCAATTCACAATTGTCTAAATGAATGTATTTAAATAATTGTCAAACAGATAACAATAGAATAAATGATTGTCGATAATCGAATGAATTGTATTATTATCTCTGATGTTGATTGTCTGCTGTTCCTCGTTCTGATTTGGGATTTGTTTACGATCGTTTTTCTGCGTAAATGTTAATTCTATATTTGTTGGGCCCGGTCCTGTAATACTTTGTCAGCACGAAGGTGTCTAGTGGTTTTCCTTCGTCATCTAACATAGTTAAGGCTGGATTGATTAATAATGAATTAATTAATTGTAGATATGGATCCACTCAGTAACCTGAGCAAAGAAGTAATACGCTCGCGGCGAGAGAATGCAGAATTTCATCGCCAATTACTGCAACTATCCAGGGAGATACAAAAGATCAAAGCAACGTGGGTAGAACCCGCGAGGATGAAGACACTGTATAAAAAACTGAATGCCTCGCAGCGTGGATGGACTGAGGAAAGACAGCTTTGTCAGGCATAGAACACACAAATCCACAGTCTGAAAGTGGCGTTATCGATTTGCCAAGAAGGCAATGCCATAACATATCCACTAGTATTTGCGCTGGCTCAGTTGGCCTACAGAGAGGCCACTGACGCTACTAAGCCAGTGGCGAAACCTTTATCCCGACAACATGGAATATTTTATGTGAATGCATTAAAAATATCCTAATTGCAAATTAACAACATGAAATTTTGGAATTTTTTAACCAATAAATATATTTGACAAAAGTTATTTTGTAAGTTTTGCTAAAATTTTTATTGTGAATTTCTTACCTCAATTGGAAAATTTCTGAAAAATCAAATAAGGAACTAGATTCCGAAAAAATATAATATTTACCTACAGATTTTTAAATGAATTTGTTTTAGTTTTATTATTATTTTATTATTAGTTTTATTTTAATTTATATTTACGTTATCATTAATTATTATTTCCAAATTAAAAAAATTACAATTGTTATAATATTTGCTATAAACGCAATATTTACAAATTCTTAAAATATTAATTTTATTTGTAAACTAAAGTTATAATTTAATTTTTTAATTTAATTTAATCAAATCAATTGAGTAAAATTCAATTAATGGACCGTAAAAATTATAAAATTCTTTCTAAATCGGATAGTCGTGGTTATAGTTTATTATTAACAAATAAAAATCGTGGTGATTGTTTGATATTGGAATCCAATATCATTGCTTCTCTTGATGAATCAGATACGAATAAAATCCGATCTAATTATAATAAATTAATCGATTGCTTTGCATGTATTGGAATTTTGGACTGGGTAAAGAACCTAAGATATTTGGTCGTTGTGACAAATGCCGATTGGATTACTAAATTAAATGAAACGGATGTTTTTAAAATAACATCGGTTCAATTTATTGATATGGCTGGTAAATCTCGTGAACCTGACTCAGATTTGTCAAACATTCACAAATTACTCGAATCAGGTAGTTTCTATTTTGGAAAAGGCCCGAAAGGAAAATCAATGGATATTAGTACAAATATTCAAAATACCTATCTCGGTAAAACAATGGATATGAGATTCGTTTGGAATAAATATTTAATCTCTCCATTTATTCACTTTGGCTTATCCAATGAATGGTATAATGGAATTATTTGCGGTAGTTTTCTAGCGAATACAATCTATTCTTCAACAGCCCATATCAAAATCTGTGTAATTTCTCGAATGAGTTGTCAACGAGTCGGAACGAGATTTCAAACCCGAGGCGTAGATGACGCTGGAAACGTAGCGAATTTCATTGAAACCGAACAATGCTTTATTCACAGCGATGGATCTCTAATGGCTTCCTATATCCAAATTCGAGGTTCAGTTCCTTTATTTTGGGAACAGCCGAGTTTACAAGTCGGATCTCACAAAATCAAATTCTCTCGCAACTTCGAAATGTCCTCAATCGCCTACGAAAACCATTTCCAATCATTGAAATCAATCTACAACCGAGTATTGATCGTCAACTTATTGGGCAGCAAAGAAGGCGAACGAAATCTCGCCTCCCGTTTCATCAACTGCCACAAAGAATCCTCATTCCAAGACGACATAAAATTCGTTTCGTTCGATTACCACCGAGAAATCAGCAATCGATCCTCCGGGAACAATATCAACAAATTGAAATCGGCGATTTCCGAATTCGTCGATGAAAGCCATTTCTGTTGGATTGTCAATGGAGAAATCGTCCAGAAACAGTTCGGAGTTGTCCGTACGAATTGTGTCGATTGTCTCGATCGTACGAATGCCGTTCAAACCGCAATCGGTTGCGAATTGGTGCTCGACAAGCAACTCTCTGTCGTGATAGCCAATCAGAAATCCAAACTCAATTCCGTACTGGAGAACTTCAAATCGATGTGGAAATCGAATGGCGACAACGTGAGCATGATTTATGCTGGCAGTGGCGCTCTTGGAGTCGGATCGAAATTGATCGACGCCCAGAAAACCGTCAAACGAACCTATCAGGCCAATTTCTCTGACAGTTACAAGCAGAACGCCATGTTGCGATTGTTGCGTCCAAATCACATTTCAATGCCGGATTATTGCCGAATGAGACAGATTTTCCCGGAAAATCTCCACGACATCGACGAGAGATGCCTATCGGAGCTGTTGATCAATCATCGGTCGTTTGCCGATATTCGGAAGTTGAGGTTGTTTATTGGGACTTGGAACGTAAATGGGGGGAAAAATTTCCACAGCATTGCATACAAACATCAATCGGTTTCCGATTGGCTGTTGGATTTGATCCGATCGGCAAAATCTACAAATCCTGATCTGTTGCTAACGCCGTTGTCAAGGGCACCTGGGAGCCAGGATGAATCGCTGGAAATCGATTTGTCAGCAACGACAGATATTTACGCGATTGGATTCCAGGAAATTATCGATCTCACCGCCAGCAATATCGTCAACGCGAAATCTGGTAACCAGCAACAATGGGCCGCGTTTCTATTGGAGAATATTTCCCGACTCGCCGATTACGTTCTGTTGAGTTCGATTCAATTGGTTGGAATTTGTTTGTTTGTGTTTATCAAAGCCTCGTTGGCGCCGTTTATCACCGAGGTGTCGACATCGAGTGTTAAAACCGGGTTCAAAGGAACCGCTGGGAACAAAGGTGCCGTTGGGGTTCGATTTCAACTGTTCAATTCGAGTTTTTGTTATGTTTGTTCTCATTTTGCGGCTGGCCAATCGAATGTCAAAGAACGAAACGATGATTACGAGGACATTGTGAGGCAACTGAAGTTCTCGAGGGACCGATCGATCGATTGTCATGATTTTATTTTCTGGTGTGGCGATTTCAACTATCGGATCGATTTGGGAAATGCCGACGTGAAATATCTGATCGCAAATCGGGAATGGGGACAGCTGGAACAGGCCGATCAGTTGGCGGTACAGAAACGGAACGGTCACGTGTTCCGGGGATTCAATGAGGGACAGAAAAGGTTTGCACCGACTTACAAATACGATTTATTCTGTGACGATTACGACACGAGCGAGAAGTGTCGGGTACCGGCATGGACCGATCGGATCCTCTGGAAGGTCAATATGCCAACCAATAGCGAGTATGGCCCGCTCTGTCAGCAGCTGATCTATAATCGGGCAGAGTTGAAAACTTCTGATCATCGGCCGGTGGCGGCGATTTTCGATGTTGGAGCTATTCAGGTGGGATTTCATTGGAGGGTTGTTTTACGGTGTAGGACATTACCCCCCCCCCCCCTCCTCATCATTGCAGTGATTATGTAGCTTTACTGAGCCAATATTGCATTCTGATTACAGGAATATGAAAACGGCAGTGCCGCCGAGAATTTGTGTTAAATGTAAAACAAAATTGAATATTTATTATTTTTATCAATTATTTTTATTTATTATTTTTATTTATTATTTTTATTTATTATTATTAAATATTATTATTTTTATTTATTATTTTTATTTATTATTTTTATTAATTATTTTTACTTATTATTATTTATTTATTATTTTTATTTATTATTATTTTTATTTTTTACTTTTACTTATTATTTTTATTTATTATTTTTATTTATTATTTTTATTTATTATTGTTTTTATTTATTATTATTATTTATTATTTTTATTTATTATTTTTATTAATTATTTTTATTTATTATTTTTATTTATTATTATTTTTATTTATTATTATTATTTTTATTTATTATTTTTATTAATTATTTTTATTTATTAATTTTATTTATTATTATTAAATATTATTATTTTTATTTATTATTATTAAATATTATTATTTTTATTTATTATTATTTTTATTTTTTATTATTTTTATTTTTTACTTTTACTTATTATTTTTATTTATTATTTATATTTATTATTTTTATTTATTTTTTATATTTATTATTTTTATTTATTATTATTTTCATTTTTTACTTTTACTTATTATTTATTATTATCATTTTTATTATTAATTTTTATTTGTTTTTATTTATTATTTCTATTATTGTTAGAAGCTGTAAAAACATATTCATTTAATTTAAAATTTGTATTCATTCAAAGTTCAAAAATTTATTCAAATCAAAATTATATCTTTCATATTTCCGAAAATTTAATTATTTATTTATTTAAATTTTATTTTATTTTATATTTTAATATTTCATGATTAATATTTAATAATTAATATAATAATTTATAATCAGATATTTCAAATAAATTTATCTAATTTATCAAAAGTTAATTTAAATCTTATATTTTCTTTAATTATTTTAAATCAATCCAACAATTAAATGAATCAGATAAATTTATATATTTATAACTATTATTATTATTAAGTTAACTAAATTTAGATTCAACGATAACGGAAATAAATACCTCAAATATCAAAATGTAAAAATAAAGTTCGCAAAAAAATTAATGCTAATACGCTTCAGTAACGCCCACTAAATAACTAATTGTTTATTCGTAATGTTCAAACAAAAGACAACAGAAAATTTTGTCTTGACTATTAAATTTAACTTTTAAAAATAATATTCATGTGAGGTAAATTATTGGATTTTTTATATTTTTCTCATTGGGTAACTATAAAATCGCACAAAAGAAGACTTTACGATTTATATAGTTTTATTGATATTCACTTGAAAAAGGATGTACCGAAAATTTGTTAATATCAATAAAAAATCAAGATCATTATTGATTCATAGTCAAAAAATAAAAAATTCTCAATGTCATAGAAAAATGAAAAGAAATCAAAGGTGAAAAATATTTGAATAAGTAAAGATATCGATATTTTTGATATTCACTAAAAAATCTCAAAATACATCCGTATCCTTTCTGATTCATAGTCAAATATTTTAATGTCATTTGAAAATGAAAAGCAATCAGTGGGGAAAATTAAAAGAAATTCATATATATATATATATATATATATATATATATATATATATATATATATATATATTAAAAGAACATTTTCTAGTTTTCACCTCTCATTGCTTTTCATTTTGCAATGACATTAAAAATATTTAACTATGAATCAGATGTTTTATTCATTTTTACAAATTTCCGACAGTCTTTTTCAAGTGCTTGATAAAGGCTGTGCCGAAAATTTGTGAAAAAATATATATATTGGGATTATCTAATTTTATTAATTTCCTTAATATTAATCTATATATTTCTTAATGCAATAATAATTTAGGAATTGATTTATTATTAATAAATAAATCGTTTTCTAAATTATTATTTGTAATTTTTAATAAATAAATAAATATTTATATTATTTCAATTTAAACCAAAGTCTAATCAACTTGAGGTGGCATATCCATAGGTCGATTTGTCATTAGGTTTATGGAATAAAATGGATCTTAAAACCAAATAAATGATTTCAAGTTATAACATTGAAATATTGGCTGATAATCTTTCTTTACTCAGGAACTTTAATGAATTGTATTATTGACTTATATAATGTGAAAATGCCCTGCTAAATTCAGACATAATAGATAGTTAATAAAGTCGGTGTATAATTGATAGTTCAAACTTTGCCCGTTGATGCGTAAATATTCAATATTCACCAAGAACACAGTTTACTAATAACCGGTGTATCACGTTGAAAACTTAGATGAATACTGGATATCTCACTTTTTTGTTTTCTGTTTATTTGGCGGCATTCACTCAAATCATTGATAGGTTAATAAAGAATATCACAATGCCGTGTTTGAAGTCCTAAAGAAATATGGCCCAAGAGATGGCATAGTTCGAGTTCAAATAGAAGGTATTCCGTATTCCTCGGATGTACCCAATGAGTTATTGACCTTGATCATAAATACGTTCGGGGAAATCGGTCAAATAGTTCTAGTTCGATTCAGTGAATCCTATTTAATCCTCAACTACGCTGATAGCAAGTAACTTTGATTTCTACAATAATTCATCTATTTTTTTAATTAATTTTTATTGATATTATTGAGTTTTACTAATTTCATTAATGTTTAATCTATATATTTCTTAATACAATAATAATCTATAAATCGATTTATTATTGATAAATAAATATTATTATAAATTATTTTGTCGTGAATCAAATGATATTAATTCTAAAATGCGATATCAGATAAGTATAATTATGATTAATTTAATTAAATTAAAGTATTGACTTCGAAATTTGAATTATATTAATCTCCTTATTCTTTAATCTATATATTTATTAATGTAATAATAATTTATAATCGACTTATTAATAAATAAATCATTTCCTAAATTATTATTATTTTATTTTTATTATTATTATTATATTATTATTATTTTATTTTTATTATTATTATTTTATTTTTATTATTATTATTTTTATTATTATTATTATTATATTATTATTATTTTATTTTTATTATTATTATTTTATTTTTATTATTATTATTTTTATTATTTTATTATTGTTATTATTATTTTATTTTTATTATTATTATTATATTATTATTATTTTATTTTTATTATTATATTATTATTATTTTATTTTTATTATTATATTATTATTATTTTATTATTATTATTTTATTATTATTATTATTATTATTATTATTATTATATTATTATTATTATTATTATTATTATTATTATTATTATTATTATTTTATTATTATTTTTTTTTAATATTATTATTATTTTTATTATTATTATTTTATTATTGTTATTATTATTTTATTTTTATTATTATTGTTATTATTAAATAATTAAATTAATTTGGCAACGATTTAATTAAAAGATGACGCCAATAAAAAACTCTTCGTACGATATATTTCGTCAGCATAACTGTCATCTTCAAGTACACTAAACCAACTAAAAATATTATGAATTAACATTTAATTTAAACAAATTATTTTTTTTATATTAATTTAATTTTCTAATAAATAAATACTTTAAAAAATATTTAAATATTTTAACTAATTTTAAAATGTTATTTATATAAATATTATAATTTTTTATCTATATTATAAGTTTAAAATTTTTTAAAAACAATACAACAACGTGATTTAACATACTTAAACTATTTAAAAACATTCAAAACATTCGTAGTCACAGCACTTTGCACATTAATCTTCGGATCCAATGACCTTATCAGCAATGCTTCACATATCACGCTTTCCCAATAATTATTAAAACTTTTCAAAAAATTCTAAAATCAGACATTCCTATTTCACTTTTACAGCCTCTATTGTGTTCACTAATATTGGTCAAACTCTTCAATCGACAATGCTCTAGAACTCGAGTACAGAGATGACGGGAAGTCTCTCCAATGTATGTGGCATTACACCCATTACATGTAAATTGATAAACGAGATCAGAACACAATCCAACCGGAGTTTTTGATTTATTAATAAACATATTGCGTACCTTACACGAATTAGAGACGATCTTATACTCTAAATTTCCTATCAGTTTACCCAACTTCCTCTTATAATTTGTAAAGCCTTCAGAGTACGGCAATACTAACACATATTTAGGCTCAATTTTTTTATATCCATTTTTACAATCACCCAGATCAACACTCAATTCACACTCATTTGACAAATTACACTCAGACTTTCCAAAATATGGATCCTTAGGATTTTTAATCAATTTGTCAACAATCTCTTTTATCATCAACAATAAAATTATTCTTTATCAACAACTCAACCAATTTATCAACACATTTTACCGAATTAGCAAAAGTAGAAGATAAAGACCATGAACGATAAATCAATCCTTTCACCATATTTCTCTTATACTTAAATTCACAAAAGCTTTCTGGAGAAGTATAAAGACCAGTATCAGTTGGTTTTCTATAAATCTTTGTCTCATAATGTTTATCTTTGCGTTGAATTAACAAATCCAAAAACGCAATTGATGACTTTCTCTCCGTTTCCCATGTGAATACAATGTTTTTATGTAAACTGTTCATAAAATGCAAAAACGGTTCTACATGTTTCTGATTTTCAAATACAAGAAAAATATCATCCACATACCTTTTATAAACAAAAGGTTTTTCAAATTGGAAAGAAGCAATTTTCTTTTCCAAACTAGACAAAAATATTGATGTTATCGTTGGTGCTAAACTGGAACCCTCTTTCATTTTTAAAATGAAACTAAGTGATTGTCTTTCCAGTAAAGATGTTCAATTAATACATAGCGTTAAGAAGAATGTTGGAATCAGAGAAAATAAGGAGAACTTCCATTGATAAAAACTAACAAATA
This sequence comes from Schmidtea mediterranea, assembly GCA_022537955.1. Taxonomy (NCBI): domain Eukaryota; kingdom Metazoa; phylum Platyhelminthes; order Tricladida; family Dugesiidae; genus Schmidtea; species Schmidtea mediterranea. Next base: position 10,283,571 of record CM039681.1, read on the forward strand.
TTATTATTTATTATTATTATTATTATTATTATTATTATTATATTATTATTTATTTGTTTTGGAGTGATCAAAATCTATTATATCTCGAAATATTTAAATTTATGAATAAACCCTGCGTTAATCAACTTACATAGTTATTTATGTAAATTATTTTTTATTAATTATAAAAATTCAATGTTTATAAATTATTTCGGAAATAATCAAAGAAATTTCTTTTAATTTGAGAAACACTACATTTCTGATTTACAAAATTTTCAAAAAATAACGATGATTCAAAGAATCAAAACTTCAAAATATTGACTTAAAATTTTATTTTTAAATAGATAATTATAATTATATTAATTTTCTTAATCTTTAATCTATTTATCTCATTATATAATAATAATTTGGTAATTGATTTATTATTCATAAATAAATCGGTTTCTAAATTATTATTAATTATTTTAAAAAATGATAGTTTCTTGGTAAATTAAATTCTAAATAATAAAATAAACCTTTTCTGTTAAATATTCATTTCATAAAATTTAATTTGCAATAAATATTTATTTTATTATTTATTTAATAATAATAATTATTATTTTGACAATTATCAAGGATTCTTCCTATATTAAACAATCTTACTTATTATTAAATAAATAGCCAAATTATTTTACCCAATTTTTAATAATTATGATTGAGAGAGACATATCATCCGCTTTTGTATCAGTTTCCTAATCCATAACCTTTTGAAATTCTCTTAGAAATACTTCTACCCTATCGCTTGCATCTGACATTTTTTGAAATATACATCTTTTCATTTCCTAGATACGTCATTGAGGCTATTTCTAAATTCGATGAAACGTATTTGTCGAATACAGATTATTTTCTTCACGTGAAACCATTCGATGAAGAATGGGAGAACAAAATTCAAAAGTTATTGAATGAATCTAAATTTGACAAAGAGAAATCTTTACCTCATCTAATGATGGAATTAATCAAAGATACAAAAAATCGGCAATCTATTCTTCATAAAGAAGAGTTTTTCAATGAAGATGAAGATGATATTAAATCCGAGGGTAAGATTGAAAAATTATAAATTATATTACTTAATTTAATCTTGTAGAGAATTAAATTCTGTCTATACATTATTATAATGATTTCTTACAAATAATTCAATAAACTGAATTAATAAATTTAATCAATCCAATTTTATGATATTTTTATTAATAATAATAATACAATATTTTAAAACAAAAAAAATTATTAATTGAAACTTTAAAAAAGTATAAATCAATTAAATGGAATTAATTAAAAAATATCAGCCAAAATTCAATTTATTTAATTTAAAGCAAAAATTAATTGGATTTGAAAAAAAGGAAAAACATAAAATACATAAAAAGAAACTAAATAAAAAAATTTAATCAAATACAACTTTAACAAAAAGTAAATTCGAAAAACATGGGATTGATTTGACATACTGAACTAAAATGGGGAAAGGAGATTGAAATATAAGTAAATCTCAGTAAAGAATCATATTACCAACTAAATGACTCAGAAATTTCAAATTTCTTTCATTCAGACAAAAAACTATTGAACTGGTCAGTAAAAAAATCCTGGTTGAAATACAGTAGACAATTTTATCATATTTAATATATAACTGTCGACTTATCACAATTAAATTAAATTGAAAGAAGAACGCAATAAAGTGGTTTCCACTCATTATAGTCTTTTCATTCAATATAGTCATAAATTAATAATTGATATAAATTTATTATTCAATATAGTCATAAATTAATAATTGATATAAATTTATTATTCAATATACTCATAAATTAATAATTGATATAAATTTATTATTCAATATACTCATAAATTAATAATTGATATAAATTTATTATTCAATATAGTCATAAATTAATAATTTATATAAATTTATTATTCAATATAGTCATAAATTAATAATTGATATAAATTTATTATTCAATATACTCATAAATTAATAATTGATATAAATTTATTATTCAATATACTCATAAATTAATAATTGATATAAATTTATTATTCAATATAGTCATAAATTAATAATTTATATAAATTTATTATTCAATATAGTCATAAATTAATAATTGATATAAATTTATTATTCAATATACTCATAAATTAATAATTGATATAAATTTATTATTCAATATACTCATAAATTAATAATTGATATAAATTTATTATTCAATATAGTCATAAATTAATAATTGATATAAATTTATTATTCAATATACTCATAGTAAAATAAGACGCAATATACTAACTATAACTATAAATTCCATGCATTGAAAGAAGTCATCCGGTGAAAAAGGTTAAGATCACCATATTGACATCTGTTTTACAAAATCTAAATATCAAAATTATCTAGATTGACTTATATTTCTATTCGGGATACTTAAAACTTCACACTTGTCAATATTTGATATCTCCAATAGTATTTCTAATTAATAATCTCAGTGCATTCAATTTTGTATTTACATGTATGCATATATATATATATATCATAATCACACAAAATTGGCAAAAGAACTAAATTAAAGAGAACATCAATCCAAAATATATATTCAGCTACAATATATTTCGTCTGGTTAACAGTCATTGTCAGGTACTTGGTCTTGAACTTTAAATTATTTAGAACAAATAATTATTACTTAACCAAATTTCTGCTTTTAAATTCTCAAAACATTTTATCAAAAATTAAAAATTTTGCTTTTTTTAAAATCACAAATTTTACAATAAAAAGCGAGGTTGGTTTTTGGGGTTCTCATAGTGTTTATTGATAGATTTCAAGTCTTACTTAGGTGGTATTCAGATCTTGGTTATGCATATTTATGTCATGGGTGGAATACCACATACATTGGAATGACTACCCGTTATCTCCGTTTTCAGGTTCTTGATAACTGTCGACAGAAAGAATTGATTAATGTCAGTGAATACAATTGTTGTCTGAATTTTGTGTTTATAAGTGGATTTCAAGTTCTACTTAGATTTTGTTCGGATCTTGGTTTTCAATTTATATGTGATGAGTGTAATACCACATACATTGAAATGACTTCCGGTCATTTCCGCTCTCAAGGTTTCGATCACAGTCGACTGATGGAATTGATTGATATTAGTAAGCGCAATTTTTTGATGCAGGATGAAACTACGTGTAAAATAGTTTCGGTAAATTTTTTTTTAAATATTTCGTTGAAAATTTTATTTAAATTTTGTCAAGGTCTCTGTTTTGTAAGATTTAGAAAATTAAATTTTTTTAAATTTTTTAAAATTTGTGATTTTAAAAAAAAGCAAAATTTTTAATTTTTGATAAAATGTTTTGAGAATTTAAAAGCAGAAATTTGGTTAAGTAATAATGATTTGTTCTAAATAGTTTAAAGCTCAAGACGAAGTACCTGACGATATATATATTAGCTGGGATACCCAGCGTTGCCCGGGAAATAAAATAATCTTATATATAAATATGAATGTCTGTATTTATATATTAGTTATGTAGCGTGAAATTTTTAATATTTTCTTGTTGAGCATATTGATGATGGAAAATTCATCTCTGTTTAAGCATATCTATATTAAGCATAAATTGACAAGAGCAAGTCAGAATTTAGATTTCAATTTAAAAATAAATATTTTACTCGATTTTGAATTTGTGGATCAATTTTTAAAATAATAACTAGAGATTGTGTCAGGATCCTTTTTGGAATTAGCGGTTTATCACACAATTTGAGAAAACGAACACCAGTTTCAGTAATTACGTTTCCTAAATTATAAGTTTTCAATCGGTTATTAATTATTAGATAACGCCAAATTATAAATACATTATATGGGTATTTATAAAAACTATATATGTATTTTGTCGTTCTGATTTACTCATTATTGAAGTGGTGGAATATATTTTACTACTTCAATAATTACAAATTGTTATGTCTGTAAATTAGGGAATGTATCTTAATTTTAATATTAGTAAAAATCACAGATAACTACATTTAATTTAAAAGTAGTATTTATAACTCTACTGTTAATTAGCAGTAGTAAATTGTTTGGAATTTTTAAAGTAATAGAAAGTGAACACACACATTTATATATATATATATATATATATATATATATATATATATATATATATATATACAGGCATTCACATTTCTTTTTTACATATACATAATAAAATACTTTTTAAATAACAGATTTTCACTTTGATCTGATGATATTGGATTAGAATTATACGCTTGTTGCAAACTGAAGTGTAGAACAGTTAATTTAGAATTTAATCACTTGACTATTCAGCCTTAAAAATCTTTGTATAATAAAATGATTTTGTTTCTTTATATTTGATTTTTAAAATGACAAAGTTTCGTTTGGTTTCTATGAATTTTCTTCAACCAACTTTATTAGATTTTTAACTTTTTATTGATATCGCTTCACTCTGTCCTTCGGTTTCTGGTTTAAATAGTTATTTTTAACAACAACAATTTGTTTAGTCAAAAATAAATCAACTTCAAAGTCTGGTAAATAGACTGATTTGCTATTGTTTGTTACGCTATTTGGAATTTTAATTTTAGACCTTCATCAAAATGAAAAAATTAATTTTACCAAATTAAAACAAATAAAAAAATTATTCCAGACCCTAATCAATAGGAATAATAATGCATAATTTATGTTATAATTAATTTTAAAAATCATTACATCATTGATATAATCAGTTGAATTATTTATTCTTTTGTTCAACTTTGATCTATTTTTATTTTGATTATAAATCAATTTTTTGACTGTTAACAAAACTTTGGAATAATTCATAATATTAATAAAGACATTCCTATCACTACTAATTCCTATAAGAAATTTGACTAACTCATCTCAAATTGAATCTTTCTTTTTCAAGTGAAAATCAAGAAAAAGAGAGGGTAGATTTAGTTAACTTTTGTAATTGAGTGAACAGGGCCAATTTGTAATCAACATATTTCATGGGATAAACACTATGGAAATGGCTTACATAGTTATTTATTTATATTTTAATAAATAATTCTGCTATTGATAAGTTATTTTAAAGTTTATATCATTTTAGGTTGCAGGTACTAATTATTGTAAATAGTATATTATAATCAATTATTATTATGGTTTTATTGATATGATATAAATTTATTGATGCCTAAATTAAAAATTATTTGAACCAGTTTTTATTTTATTATTCATTTCAGTTTAATTAAATGTATATATTTTTTTGAATTCAGGCGACAGTTCTCATAGTAGAGCTCGTAGTTGTTCTCCACCCAAAGAATTCCAACATTCAGATCATGCATTTTTAACTCCCCACAATTTAGGAGAGCAAACAAGTAGTTGTATAAATCTTATGGACAAAACCTTATCAGAAAATAACGCACCAAAACGTCCTCCTCCTGTAAGGCCGCCGCCAATCAACAAATCTGATATTAACATGTAGTTAATTATGGTAAATAATATCGCTATTGCTATTTACTAATTTTCAGCGCTGATTCAAAACCTAAAACTGTCGAGAATTGTGAAGACTTGCTTGGTAAGTTTTTTGATTGTTTAGTAAATACAAAGAGGTAAGCAAATCTATTTGTCGGAATAAACTGTTGGGGTACTTTGTAATGAAAAAACTTGTTAATAATCGATAAGCGTTCAACCAAAGACCATGAATTATCGAATTTCAGACAATACAAAAATAATTTTTAATTTAGTTTTTATTAATTTTATTATTTCAATTACTTACATTTTATTTGTTTTAATTTTTCTTATATTAGTTTAACTTATTTATATTTTAAATTTTTTTTTATAATTTATTTTTATTTTCAAACTATTTATTATTTTGTTTTTTTAATAAAAAATATTATTTTTATTTACATTTTTTATTTTAGTTTTAATTATTTTATTTATTTTAATTTTTCTTATATTAGTTTTACTTTTTATATTTTTAATTTTTTTTTATAATTTATTGTTTTAATCTTATAAAATTGTTTTTACTTATATTTTTTTATTTTAGTTTAAATTATTTAAATTTTGTTTTTTTTATTTTTAATATATTTGATTATTTTTTATTTTTCAACTACTTCTATTTTTATTTTTTATTGAATTTTTTATTATTTTAATATAATGCAATTATTTTTAATTTATTTTTTTTAATAGTTTATTTTAATATAATAAAATAATTTGTACTTACATTTGTTATTAGTTTTAATTTTTTAATTTTATTATATTTTTTTAAAATAATTTTGTACTTGAGTATTAATTATTTTTTGATTTTTTATTATTTAAATAAAAAAAAAAAAATTTTTTTTTAGTTTTAATTATTTTATTTATTTTTGTTTAATTTCTGATTATTTTATATTTTTATTTTAGTTTAAATTATTTTAATTTTGTTTTTTTATTTTTAATATATTTGATTATTTTTTTTTCAACTACTTCTATTTTTATTTTTCAACTACTTCTATTTTTTATTATTTTAATATAATGCAATTTTTTTAATAGTTTATTTTAATATAATAAAATAATTTGTACTTACATTTGTTATTAGTTTTAATTTTTTAATTTTATTATATTTTTTTAAAAAAAATTTTGTACTTGAGTATTAATTATTTTTTGATTTTTTATTATTTAAATAAAAAATTATTTTTATTTTAGTTTTAATTATTTTATTTATTTTTGTTTAATTTCTGATTATTTTATATTTTTATTTTAGTTTAAATTATTTTTACTTATATTTTTTATTTTAGTTTTATTTATTTTAACTTTTATTTTTTATTTAAGTTTTAATTATTTTATTTAGTTCCTGATTATTTTATATTTATTATATTTTTTTAAAACCATTTTTTACATTAGATTTAATTTTTTTTTAATTTTTGATTATTTTATATTTTTATTTTAGTTTAAATTATTTTTTTTTTTTTTTAAAGAATTTTAGTATTGATAGTTCTAATATTTTTTGAAATGGATTTTCTAGAATTTTCTGAAACTCTCAGAAAACAGTAAATTTCTTACAAACTAAAGCAACACCAACAAACGATTAAATTGACATCTTCTATTAAATTTACCGCTATTGCTCTCATCACAACTTACATAAACACCATCACTCATACCGATTGCAGCACTATCAGAATTAATCACTGAAACACTTCAAGTGAAATTTTACCATCAATCCATTGATGACATTAAATAGGCCACTACAATAAAAGAAAAATTTAACACGAGAAAAAATAAATACATACAAACACAATTCACCAAATTTCTATAATGAAAAATACTCGCAATCGGACAATAAATATCAAACTAATTTTAAATTTTAAGGCAAAATTTTGAATATTTATGAAGATATTTAGAATTTCTTAGCATCGAAAACTATTCTTTATTAAAAAGAGTCATAAAAAGGTCTAATCTTATACAGAGGAGCGCATAAATCGCTTTACCATTTTAAAATAAAATAACTTTTTTGTAAATTAATGTACTTTATTAATTATTTTTTGTTTACAAAGCCTTAAAATTACAAATTTGTTTTGATTATTTTTGAAACAATTTATCACTTAAATAGTCTTTGTTTTCAGCTTCGCAAACACGATCTCTCTGTAAGGCATTTTCATTGATAGTTCTTAGCATCTGAGGCTGTATGGAACTAATTTCCTCCTGTATGTTTATTTTAAGCTGATGGATAGTTCAAGGCTTATATGCGTTCACCCTTTCTTTAAGATATTCCCAAAGGAAAAAGTATGGTGCTGTCAAATCAGGTGATCGTGGAGGCCATTAAAATCTGAATTTCGAGAAAATATTCGTAACATCTCAGTTAAAATTATAAGGAGTTTTTTTGTTTTTCACCTCTGATTTCTTTTTATAAGTGACATAATATTTTCTACAAAATGTGACTATGAATCAGATTTATTTAAGGTATTCAAGAATTTTCGGGACAGCATTTTTTTTCAAGTGATTTCACTTATAATTTCAAATTTATAATCTTATTTTAAAATGGTAAAACTCCCTTGCATTTAAAATTTAGCTAACTTATAAAGTTTTACCCAAAAATAATATTAAAGAAATTTAACTTTAAATTACTTAAAAATTATTATATTATTAAATCAAATAAATTACAAAATAAAATATTACTATTGATATTGTGCAATTAAATGTCAGAATCTATCCTATCATTTGCACATGTGTGTATCAACAGTTTTACACATTGAATGCAACAAAGAATTTGATATCCATTTTAATTGATTAATTTAAGCAATTTATCAATACCATTAATCACTATTACATATTGATAATTTGCTTGAATTAATTCATTAAAATTACATATCATATTTCTTTTATATTTAAATTCACAAAATCTTTACGGGCACGTAATCAAACCCAGTGACTCTTGCTTTCCTATAAATTATTTACACTACAATTTATTGAAATACATTAAACATTTTAAAGATTTAAAGGTGTTATCCTTGTTTTCTTACGATTGTCCTTATAAAACTACTATTTCTTCAATATATTTTTTAACTTAATCTCTGTATTGTTCTCAATTTATTTCATCTGTTTATGGTTTTTGCTTCCATTTGAAAACAAAATAATTTACTAGTTCTCAAGCTTATCTCTCTTCGGCTCTCAACTACCATTATCAAGCTATTATGAAAATGAACACTTTTCAATTGATTACTTATCTTTTTTGAAGAGATTTTTCTTTCATTTCTTGCACGTTGTTATTATTGATATTATATCTTCAATTATAAAACGGTGATTCCTTGGTAGCAGCATAAATTAAAATATTAGATAAGTAAATAATAAAATAAGCCCTTGACAAAAAATAATTATTATATTGATTATTATTTTATAATTGAAAATTGTTTTTCATCAATATAATAATTATTTTGCAGCAAGAGCTTATTTTGTTATTTACTTATCTGATATCTTCAATTATTGTATTATTCTAAAATACAAACTAAAATACAATTACGATCCCTAAAATTATGTCTAAATGTAATCGGCAAAATCCATTAATGCATAATTTTTAAAATTAAATTCGAATTTTTTTTCAAAATCATTATATTTATTAAAAAAATTCTCGAGAATATGCTATATCATTTAGGAATTCCTAAGATATATTTAATATCTAGATTAGTAAACAATCAGAGACTCAAAAAAGATAATAATATTAATAAACACTGCTGGGGAGATATTCAAGGGTGAGCAATCTCATTCAATTGATTAATCCAAAAATACGACAAATTGCCTTCTTAGGAATCATGAGAAATTTTAGTTGTCATTTCATTAAATTTAACCTGACTCCTCAATTAGTGGTAGGAAAAATATTTCTTGGTTTGAATTTAATTTGTGTGGGTTGTTTTTAGGTCGATTAAAACAAAATACTGCAATATTTGATTTGCATAGACCAATCAAATTTTTGATCTCGTATAAATAATTTTTTAATGATATTGATATAAAATTTGTTGAGGTTTATAAAAATAATCAAGAAATACGAATCTGACACAAATTTTTATCTAGCTTTTTCAATATAATCTGAGAAAAGTTTTTTTAAATATTACAAATAATAAAGCAAAATTATGAAAAATACATATTAAAATTATACAGTTTTTAAGTCATTATATTATTTTTTTTCATTCAATATAATCATAAATTAATAATCAATATAAATTTATTATTCATATTCAATTATTATTATCATAATAATAAAAATTAAAATGACAATAAATGCAATTTATGAAGAACAATAAGAAATGAAAATTTGTTGGTATGAAGATGGTTAAACAATTCAAAGTCTTCTGAATACCATTTCTAGAACTTTAATAACGTGATTAAAAAATATTGATGTCGATGTTGCATCACAAAAGCCAAAAGGAAGTGCAAAAATTATTACGTTGACCGAAACAATAAAAAATCTCATTTTGATCGAAGATTGCTTTAGAAATATGATTAGGAAACAAACTGGATGCGTGTTGAGTATTTCCACTATACACATAGTGAATATGAGTCTTTCGTGTTTATTAATGTAATAGGATTTTCTCTTGCGCAATATGTTTTGAGAGTTCATGTTCGATGTCCGCAAATCTTTTGATTATTGTACGTACAGATGCACAATCTTCCGATTTTACTATACTAAAAATGAAACATCATCTTAGCATTTTTGTACGTAATTTGTTTGAGTACTCTGTGTGAATAGTTGTGTTGAACCGGAATGAATTCGGAGCGTTTTGGTCATTCATATTGTGCGAGTATATACGGCTTGAGCAGTGAAAGGGTTAAGAGATTGTGAGGTATATCATTGGTTGGTGAAGAAACAATTAAAACGGCTTCATAAACAAGAAATGGAATTCTTTCTAATTGCACTGTAATATCAGTGATTGGAGAATAGTTGAATGTTGTAACAAATTTTGTGGTTTTTAAGGAACTTTATTGAAAGCTTAAAATATTGAAACTATTGCTTTTGCATTGGGCACCGTAAGATGTTATCGTTATCATAAAGTCAGACGTTTTGTGGAAATAATAGCTTTTATTCTTTGTCACCATATAAAACGTCTTATAAAGATCTGATAAAGAAGAATTAACGAGATATGTGAAACAAGAGACCAATTTTTTTCATTTGGTGATTTTCCGGATTATTGGTGAAATTGAAACATACATTGTATTTATTAAAAGATTATGGAATAATAAAATTACTATTGAATAATAAATTTATATCGATTATTAATTTATGACTATTCAATGAAAAATATTATCATTGATTATTATTTATAAATTAATATTTATTGGGTTTTTACACAAATTTATAAAATATATAATTAAATTATTCATCGCTGTGTGACAAAAAACAGATTCTCTTATGTTGAACAGGTTTCAAATCGTTCGATCCATTTAATATTTTCTCTGACTTGACGATCTTGTTTCAAAATAATCTATTATCACCGGCATAAAACCTTATTTGAATGATATTACCATATACAACTGGATAGATTTCTCTCCTAAACCTTTTCCTTTTTCTCCATCAAAATTATTCTAAATTACAATGTGACTTTACAACTTTGGTTTGTGTTTTACATAGCTAAACAAAATTATCTAGATTTTAGAGCTGGAATTATAGATTTTTGTTATAAAAAAAAGTGTCTTATCTTTATATTGAAAAAAAATTACATTTTCTTTCTTGAATCCTTTATAGAGATAGCAACATCTTGTAAACAGCTTTGTAATTCCTGACGGCTTTGGAAGAATTTCGTTAGATGCTAGCAGTCATATCACATTTTCAAATCTTCATCGAAACAAAACCAAGCACTTTATTGGTGTTTTCTAGTTTAGTACCACTTTTGAGCATATTTCAAGCTGATCGAATCTTAATCTTTAATTTTATTAAAAAATCTTTTTTAACCCAAAGAAATAGCGTATCTATTTCTGTGTAACTAATGGGAGAAGAAACAGAAATCTATACATGCTAGGTCTCAGTTTTTAATAAATATTTATTTATTATATTAAAAAAAATGAAATTAATTTAAAAATTGTCATATATTGGATTTATATATCGAGCAGTTTTAATATGAAATTGTTCGATATATTAATTTATTTTTCAAATATATAACAATTTATAATTAATTACATGAAATTAATTATGTAATTTGGATAATTGGTTATTTCTGAAGGAATCGAAATGAAGTTCAAACTAGAATTATAAGAATTTGCAATCGACTCCATGGCTAAAGACGCCTTTTTTCTCTCAAGCGTTCTTTGTGTAACGCGTTTTATACTTGAAAATCACAAGGGCGTTTTGGTTATATCATTTAATTAAAATTCAGGGCTCTATGACGATACGGCTTCTAGTGCATTAACTAATAAAGCAACATTCTTTTTGTCGGAAAATAATTCTGCTAGTCTTCATCCGCCTTTGATTCCGGTAAAATCATCAGGGGATCGGCCTTTGCCTCCTATTCCAACATCAAAACATGATGCAAGTTTTTTTGGTCCTTTTGATTTAATCTCCTTACTTCTTCTACCAGGAAACTGAAATCATGAATCGTGCTTTAAATAGACCCTTGCCTGGCATTCCAAATTTGCCAGAAACCAATGAAAGCATTCCACATCCGGTTATGAGACGAAATAAAAACCTAGAATAGATAAAACGCTTTATAGACTTTGATTTATTCAGTTATTTTATAGATGGATTTTAAATGTTTATCTGGACCCTAATAGAATTCGTATCTTATTCATTTATGTTTTAGATTAGAATGACGTGATATTTTAAAGCTTTTGTATGTTTTGTAATACATGTTTATTGTTTTTTCTTGTTTTTTATTTAGTTATTTATTATCTGTTGGTTTATTTAGATTGAAAAGTAAGAGGACAAAACGATTTTCACGGTCCGACGGAATTTGTATTAAATTGAAAAGAATAATTTTATAATCGAAAATTCTCGTTAAATAAAACATGAAAAGTCTTCTTTCTTTTTGATAACAGATACACATGTGAAAATTAACTACCATATTTTGAAATTAAATAAATATTAAACATTTTACATAATATTAATTAAAAGATAACGCCAATAAAAAACTTTTCGTACGATATATTTCGATAGCATAACTATCATCTTCAGGTACTCAAAACCAACTAAAAATATTATGAAATAACATTTAATTTAAACATTATTTTTTATTAATTTAATTTTGTAATAAATAAATATTTATAGAATAACTTTTAATTAATTTAAAATTTCATTTATTAACTTTTAATAATTATTTAAAAAAGTTCAATTATTTTTAAAACAATACATAAACATGATTTAACATACGTAAACTATTTAAAAACATTCGTAGTCACAGCACTTCGATCCAATGACCTTATCAACGATGCTTCACGTATCACGCGTTCCCAATAATTATTAAAACTTTTCAACAAAATTCTAAAATCCGACATTCCTATTTCACTTTTACAGACTCTATTGTGCTCACTAATATTGGTCAAAACCGTACAAAAAAACTTTTTTTAAATATTATTAAATTAATTGAAATTTTAAATTAATAAAAAAATAATTTTTTTAAATTAAATGTTAATTCATAATATTTTTAGTTGGTTTTGAGTACCTGAAGATGATAGTTATGCAATTGAAATATATCGTACGAAAAGCTTTTTATTGGCGTTATCTTTTAATTAAATCGTTCCCAAATTTATTTAATTATTTGTTTATAATATTAATAAGTCAAATTTTGATCATGCTCTCTGTTAACGGGCAAATAAATAAGTTTTGCTATTAATGTACTTTTTTCGGTTGCATTAGTTCAAAACATTTACAAGAGAAAATGTAAAACCATATTGACAGAAAACTGGTAGATTTTGGTGATCTATGTTGGGCCAGAACACGAACGGCCTTGTAAATGTTTAAATGAATCGGTAATACACACGCAAATATAACATGCAGATTTAAACTCAAACCTATTAAAACACCAATTAACCCTACCGAAATGCGAGTAAGAGAACAATTAAATATAAAATTGTAAAACACAAAAATAAATTAAAATAATAACAAAGTGCAACAAGATCCGCACGAAATAAACATAAACATAACACGAAAACCTAGCAATTTGACCGAAATTTCACAATTTAACAAAATTGCGAAATTTCATGAAAATGAATAAAAATCAAATAATTTGAATTAGAAGTAATTCAATTAAAAATTCAAAAGAAAAATTGTCAAATAAAATTTCAAAATAATAAAAATTAAGAATAGAATATTCTAGAAAATCACAAAGTCAAATTTTGTTTTACTAAATCAAAAAGAACACGCAAGATTAGGGTCGTACAATAGGTATATATACCGATTCATTTTTACACAATTTTAATCGGTTTTTAATCAGAATCAGTTTTTCGAATCCGAAACTCAGTTTTTACTTGAAACCAGTTTACCAGTGAAGATCTCTAATTTTATGTGAGTGAGAGATTGTTCGATATTCTCTCCACGTTGTATCCTCGCAACCTCGAATGAGCTCTGCTTGAATTTCGGTGTGGGGAAGAGGAAGTTATGATATGCTATGCGTGAATTTTATGATGCCACCATGATATATTATAATGCCAAACATATATTCCTACAAATGAACAAAATTTTTCCATCAATGCTTTGCATTTTCAGGCCCACAGCCAAAACATACTGCAAGCTAATAAAATCCAACACATGATCCTAATTGTGTAAGTGTGTGTATTATCGCCAACGATTCGTGCCCGTGAAGTCTCCGGCGTGAGAACGCAGGAGCTGAAACGTCAATATCAATCCGTATAGGGGAAAAGGGTGAGGGGGAAATAGTCTTTTGGCTGTTTCTCCGTCGCTCATTTCTCATAAACTCGATCTAAACTTAATTTTCACATACGGCTAAAATTCAAATATCGAGTAGTCCAGTGGGCACTCAATAACTATAATATGAACACAATGCGTCTAGGATCAAAATGAAGGACGGTGACGGGAATTTTAAATGAATAAAATCGTTGCTATGATAAAAATATAAAAATCTCACTAACTGTTGCTAAAATCTTATTAATCGACTGGATTAATAACAAGAGTTTTACGAATGGCTACTAACTACAATACCAAGTTCCAAATAATGAAATTAAAGGTCATAAAATTAAAGGTTATTTTACTGAAATTTGCCATTAGAACCTAGCGTTTTGACTAAAACGTAAAGATTTACTCTGCAATGGAACTGTAAACAAAATTAACTGTAAATATAGAGATTTTTCTAAGACCCCAAGAGTATGGAAATAATATTTAATAAATTGAAATCTCGACGCCGTATAGTCAACACCCAAATAACTGCGATTAGTAACATCAAAATATAAAAATAGTACCAACACGAAGTGATTAGAAAATTCGACGAGTAAAATTTACCCCGACGTAACAATTGTATAAACAAAATCCGGAAGTTATAAACACTCAGAAAATCCAATTGCCCATTTATAGTTGAGATAAGACCCAATTCACCGCCCATAATTAATACAGCAGTACGCAAATGGCACCCAAATTTTTTAACACGTAAATAATCATCCAAGATTAAATTACTAGCAAAACCGATTCGTTAAGTGCACGAGCTATATTATTATGAAGTAGAAGTACCTTACTAACTGTTCTATTAATAACATGGACAACTTACCCACACAAAACTCTGCTAAGACCAATTCAAAAAGTAAAACCCAAAATAATAACAACATTGACAAAATAATCTTTTAATTTAATGGTTTTATTATACAACAGTTTGGCGATGAACACTTATCCAGGCGAAAATAATATCGCGAATTCCACTAGAGCTATACCAGTTGGACGGACGGTACCAAATTATGACTCCAATAGCGAATGATTCGTTGTTCCTTAAAATAACGTGATAAAAGTAGTTGCCAAGAACAGAAAAACTTGCCGTGGCCCCTTCATAAACTTGATAAAATTTCACTAAAAGCATCTTCCCATTACATTATACCCCTTCACTAAGATTACTTTGGAATGTTCCATATTGAGGATCCTAGAAATTTCCGATTAAAAATGCAAAATTAGCCCATAATATTACCGTCGCTTGAGGTTTAATAACAAGACGCAAAAAGCGATCCTAAAATATTTAGCAGATTCCTCGAAAATCCCAACCTCATCATCTGCACTAGAAAAGATGAATGTCCATAAGTCGAAATAAAATTGCCAATACTTACGATCAATTACACATAAATATTCTCTGAAATAATTAGCTACCTGACAACTGATCATATCATGAAGTAGGAATCGACAGTATAGCGCGTTTATATGAATCTCTAGTAAATATAGAATTATTCCAACCGCATTTACTGGAGAAAAGATCATGCAACTAACACAACTGATGTGGCGATTCTTAAATGCCAATCGGGCACACGTACTGCAATAATTTTAAACACCCCTAAACAGATTAAATTATAAGTCAATAATAAAACTACTGACCTGACATTTCCAGAGTATGGAATGCAGGCACCGTCAGCATAATCAGATAATCATTAGAGGATAAATGCACACACGATGGAAGACAAATTCCATTTTCGTATTAAAAATTTTTTCCGAATGTCTGAGAAAAATTCAAAGAGACAGCGAGAAAGCGAGGGTTCCAGTTACAGGAAACCCAATGAACCCCCTCCTACAGGTAAATTTCTAAACTTCCGTCATTTAATTTAATATATCTTCTGAGACCTAGCCATATGACCCCATCCATGCATCATTCCGGACACAGGCCGAATCAAGACCAGAAGAAAACCTTTATGTCATTAAATAAATTTATTGGATCATACAGAAAGTCTATTTAATGAATATTTTCCCATCAAATTTTTGTTAACAAAGAAAACAAGTCGCAATCTTACCAGTTAAATCCATATTTAAGTCACCAACCGCGACGTAAACGGCGATGGCCCATAAGCATCCATTGGCAGTGGTCAGAGTCTGCCCTCACGAATCATCAACGGTACTGAATATATTTGATCCGAGTACGAGATCCGAAATTTTATGACCCAATGGACGAGTGCAAGTAACTAATCTATCCACATGATTAATAAATATGCATTGAGCACCAGATGATGCGACGACGTACTAATTATTTCTAATTCGTGAGTTAGATTACACATGTAAAAATTATTATCAACTAAATAAATATCAGGTATTATTAACCTAAAAATAAATTTGATTTTTGCTGATAATTAACAAATATTATTATCATAAAAGTAGATTGAATAGGTACCAACGACTCATAATATAAAAACAAATCTAATTGTTATCAATTACCATAATGTAAAAATAAAGCTTGTCTCATTAATAATCATTAATTATTGTAACATAAAAGTATGACGTAAAAGTAAATTTGATTTATTATTAGTTGCAAAGTATTATAACATAAAAGTCTATTCAATTTTATCAATAGTTCCTGATCAATAATAACAAAAAGTAGGTTTAATTCTGTCAACAATTACCAATTGTTATTGTCCTAAACGTAGATTAAATCGCTACTAATATAAAAGTGGCTTTAATTTTATCAACAGTATTAACGATCTTTAACATAAAAGTAAATTGGATTTTATTGATAGTTAACCATTATTAGTATCATAAAGGTAAATTCGACTTTTTCCAATTGTTATCAAGTATTATTATTAACACAAGGATAGATTTAAATTTTATCAATAGTTACTAATGATTATTAACGCAAATGTAGGTCTGAGGTTATTAATGTTTATTAGTTATTATCGGCATGAAGTTAAATTTAATTTATTAATAGACTCCAAAATATTAGGGTGAAAATAGATTCAGTTACATTATTGGATATAAATTATTGGCAAGTTAAAAGTAGATTTTATCTTAGATAATAGTCACCAAGTTTTGATAACATAAGAGTAAATTTTAATTCCATTCAAGGAACAATTGGAAGCAATATTATCAATTTTAAACTCTCATCCCAAAATTTTAACCAAGTCTAACAAAGTCCCCATTAAAAATTCAACAATTATCAAGGTAATTCCGCGATACTAGCAATGACGTGAAGGGGTAAAGGACTCTGAACGACTGCCAACGGTTCGAAAATTTTGACGACTTTACGAACCACAGACCCACGAGTTGACGCCCGACATATAATGACGCGAATAAGACGCCTTCGCTTATTCAACCCCGAAATCCCCGTAGACAAACAAACAATTCCGACGGATAAGGATATATGAATAATGTTGTACTTATTTTCAGAATACTCGTGGATAGATGCATCCAGAGTCATATCTCGGTTCCCCGCCCACTCGGCTGCCCGATGCAGGCAGGCGATGTGGGATGCGGGCTTCTCTATATCCCCAGTCCGCGAAGCCCGAGGTGGCACACAAGGCGACTCCGATGAAGTGGACCTCCCATATGTCACCATTAAAAGGGAGCCCGGAAGGAATCCGGCGAGAGAAATGCGAGGGCAGGCGGAGTACTTGCTGGCTCCCCTCGAGCGTCACCAAGCCGAAACAAATCGCCAGGTGGAGCAAGCAAGACAATATCTCCGGAGGGTTAACGAGCATATTGCGGCTGGAAGGATACCCAGTACTGACATGTATGCCCCGCAATATATTATCTCATATGAGTTAGACGATCCCAGACTCCAGAGACAAATGCCCGAAATGCGAGTAGCAGTTCCACGACACATCTTACCGAAAGAGATAAGAAATGAAGATGAAATTAACGAACTCCTCCACGAACACTCTTACGCGAGAGAGCGGTACCTCAAGAGAAGAAGATAGTACGCTGAGAACATTTTATGGGTGCATGAGATTTCATGAAATATTTCAAATAAATGTGTTCGTTGCCATGCTTTAGTTACTTACTAGAATTTTTTTTTTTATTTTGTTACGACTTTAACTGCTCTGTTCACTAGAGGTCGACTTATAAATAATGGTCCAAGGCCCCTTCTCGACAAACCACTACTTGTTTTGTTTTAAATCAATATTATGACACTCAGTCTTATTTCAGAAATGAACTCTCAACAATTCCCCATTCTACAAAGGGAGTTAGATAAAGCTCAGGCAGCCAACCGAGATTTACATCAACAGCTAATCCAACTCACCCGGGAGATCCAGCAAATCAAAGGCACCTGGATCGAACCAAAAAGGGCCAAGATTGTCTACCAAAGAATGGAAGCCGCGCAAAAGGCGTGGGCCGGCGAGTGACAATTAACGCAAAACTTGAAGACCCAAATTAAATGGGTTAGAAACAGCCCTGTCGGTGAGCCAAGAAGGGGCAGCGGTAACTTATCGGTTAGTCTTCGCCCCAGCGCAATTGACTTATCGTGACAAGATAGATCCAACTACATCCAAGGACAAGTCCAGCCGGCACCGGCCAGGAAGAGCCGAACGCGCAAAACGGTATTTGCGGTATTTTATTTTTATACACTAAGAAATTGAAAAAATAAACACAATTTTACTAGAACGCCCTTATAATTTATTCACGTAGAACTAAAAATTAACCTTTACGCAAGTAATCAATTTTCAAGTTACCAAAAGTCAATCACATATTTCTAGATTTCAGATTTTGTTGAGCTGAAAATCTGAAATTTGTGGGTCACTCAAAAGCTAATCTAGTCGACTTTTTTGCGTGGTATAATGGAAAGTTTTTTCAGCCTATCAGTAGGTTGCAATCACAGTTTAAAATCCACTGCACTTAATTTGAACACAAGAAAATCTATTAATAGGAATCTTAAATTACTTTAAATATAGATAAAAAATTATTTCTTTTCTATTAGATTAGAAGTATTTTCTGAAATGTATACTATACAACTGAAACATAAATACAATTTATACAAAATTAAAAGTTAAAAACTGCATCATTGCAAATAATTGCAATTAAAAAAATTTAAATAATTACATTTGTTTAATTATTCAGTAACCTTGAAATTCACATGATCAACTTATAAAAATTTAGAAAATGTCGATTGAGATTTCGTTCAATTTTCAAATAAATTGATATTGACAATTTGATTTACATGTGTATATATTTATGTAAAGTTAGCATTTTTTTTATTTATTTTTAAGAGCTGATGTATGCAATGCCACTGTCTAATTGTTTTTATATTTATGTATTTTTATTCTGCCTTTAACTCTATGAATTATATTGCGTGTTGTTTGTAGTTTTAAATAATTTTATATTATTTCAAAAGCCCATAGGCAGCTACTTTGTACATAATTCATTCATAATAAATTTTTATTTACTTTAACTTTTTAATATTGGATTGAATTTTTATTATGAGAATATTGGAATACTAATTTGGTAAATGTAATCTAATTCATACATTACTGGTAATGATTTTTATTTTTAGCAACTTTATTACTGATTGTACACAAAAAACATGTAGATATTTCAAAAGCTTAGAATTTATAACAAGCTTTTTTATAATATGTTGAGCTATGATTTTTCCTTCACCTACTTCCACAATTAATGGATATATTCATCTTTACTTAGTAAGAAAACCGTTTACTTCGAATTTTCTTTGCAAGGCTCTATTAAATTTTTTGATAAAACTTCAATTGTCAATGTACAAGGAGTATTCTTTACTAATTTCCATAGCCAATAAATTTTTACTAAATATTGCTGAAACGGTGAATCTAAAATTAAATTTCCATATCCCCTTCTATTAAAGAATTTATATTACAAAATAAGAATTAGATAAATTAATAACAGAACTATTGCAGAATGCAGCGTCAAAATTTAATTAACCACGAATACTTAGATTTTATTCTAAATCTCTTTATTTATCGGTTGAAACCTTTGAGCCAAACCTGTACAATGATATCGTGTGTGGTCCATTTTATTTCACGATTTAAATATTTATATATACAATAATCTTTGTCGCATGTGGCTATAAAAGGCCGTCCATAAAGTACGTCGCGCTATATTTTACCATTTTGTACTCAATCCCCCATTCACAAATCTCGGACTCCCCTAAAGTACGTCACACTTACAAATAAATTTTTATTTTAATAAACACCTCATAAATTTAATATAAAACACACTTCAGTATAATAAAATAAAACTAATTAAAATGCTTTACAAAATTTTTGAAAATTAATTTTAAAGCTATTAAATTTTACTAGATAAAAAAATTACAAATGAAATTAAAACAATAAATGTGTGCCGTTACACATAGCCTGAGCCCCTTCCCTGTCACATTTTCTTAACCCCCCTGGAGCATCACTTACTTTATGGACGACCCCTAATCTAGATAGTCGGAGGCTTATACAAATATTTATCAGTACTTACAAACATTTATTAATTTTGTCAGTGTAAATTATGCTTTGCAGTGTTCATACATTCACAATTTATCGAAAGATTATGTTGTGTAATGTACTGATAGTTGACTACTCCGGCAAGCAAGACTTAATATGTGTTAAGGTGCCCAGATGCTGTTGACCTCATTTTGGGGAGGAACAGACAAACTTTATGGACAGTGTGTTTTCATACACATGTATTTCATCATCTATTTTCACTATAATTAATTATTATTTAACGATTTTAAACGACCCAACCCTAACTAAAGTTTGATTGGAATACCAAAAGATCACTAAGGTCAAAGTATGTTTTATTAATTAATTTTTATATATAGAAATTAAAACGTTAGCGACAGATTTGGGTTAAATTAATATCAATTCATAATTATATGAAAATATTTTCATATATTTTGCTTTGATTTGCCAAATTATCGATTAATTGTTATTCTGACAAATTTTATGCTATGATTATAAACATAATTCAGTATTGAACTGTTGCAATGTAGATAATGATGAAAAACATAGTTAATAGCTTTGGGCTTAAATCCAAAATTAAAACAAAAATATAATTGTAATATGAGTTAAAACAAAAAATAAAAATAAGGAAAATGGCCACTGTACATACACATGCACCGAAAGCAGAAACTAAAAATAAAATAAAAAGACCAAATGAACAAATTAAAATATAACAAAATTAATTAAAACATATAGTAATAAAATCGATTAACGCATACAGAGGTAAAAAGAAACATATGAAATAAATAAAACTGCCAAAGCCATGAAAAATAAGGTTGAGAAAATCATAGGCAGAAAAGGGGACCAAGAAACAAAATTTTAAGAGCTAAAAAGAATATTGCTTAAAAATCGTAATAAAAACAGATTTGATAAAAACAAAAATAATGTATCAAAAGATAAAGAAAAATAAATAAAAAATTATAAAAATTAATAAAAATAGTGAAAAGGACTTAAATGGACATAAAATCGCGAAAAATCGCCTATTGGTCGCACATATGCATGAAATCACTATATAAGCAGTAACCAAATTCATTATTTTTAACTCAAACTTAACTCAATTTTAACTTTACTTTTACAATTTAAATCAATTTAATTGTACTTGATTTGGAATCAAATTTTGAAGTAAGGATCATTTTTTTTGGTTTAAATGGTTTTGTAAATTTTTTTGTTAAATGCAATTTACAGGTTAAATAAACTATCATAACTAATTTAAATGTTTTGGATGTTCATATATACATATATATCTATTTATATGGAGAGTTCCCGGTAAATTATATATTATGTATAATAATAGCTCTCGAGATGGTATGCTGGTGATCCGGCTAACGAGTTATGTATATAGTTGTGGTTACTGGCCGTGCACTCTTGAAAACTCGGTTGTTCGCGGCGAGGCCTAGTCGTAAGGGCACCGTTTTACAACTCGTAACGGCGGATGGAAACGTCGGTCGAGACGAGCAGAACTAAAATGCGCGAAGCGCGTTATCAGGTAAGGGAATTAAGAGTGATCTCTGATAGATCATTAAGTAGAATAATTTTTTATCAAACCCTCTCTGATTTTTAAGTTGACCGGGTAGCTAGGGGTAGAGTACAAATTTCGAGACTCATGAAAGTTAGATGTCTTGTTTTTAGTTGTAGAACACGGGATGGCATCAGTCAGATAACTTATTTTACTCTATAAACTCTGACGAAAACCATTAATTATCACAATAAATCAAACCTGCATAGAAAATCAATTAAAAGGTAGAATAGTTGATTAATCTAGAGCATAGTTGACATAACAATATTGATATGTAGAAAACATAATAAATTTTCAAATTTTTCAAATTTTTCTGTAGGCCTGTCTACTGATCGCAGCCCACCGTCTGAATTAGTTCAGATAAAACATTATAATATGAAATCGATTTATTCAATTTTAACGTTAAATTAATGTAAAACAAATTTCAATTAATACATAGTTTAAATTATTAGGATTGGCAACAATGCTCGAATAGCATTCGACTATCATTCACATTACCAACATGGGGTAACCCATAGGTTTATGGTGGTAAGGCGTAAGTTATGTGGTGTGCGAGGGAAATTAAGACCCTCGAAACGGAGAGGCGTGTAGGTTCTGGTGCAAGTCAGTATACAGTGGTAACAAAGGTTCCCAGTACACAAGCATTAGCAACTATTGCATTGGCCCAAAAAGCGCTACCGGCCCATCAGACAATGCCTGATCCAGCCATGACGATTTACAATCAACGACCTTCTTGCCGTTTTACGTGTAAACAACGTTTTTATGTAAGATTATACCTCTATTAAAAGATACTCTTTTTAACAAAGTATTCAAGCATCTGATTTTGAAATATTAAAAAATAAAATAATTCATAAATGTGTGTAATCACAAAATATTGCTTATAATCAAATTCTACTTTTTAACTTTTTTATTTAAAAAATTTAACAATTAAAAACGACTCATTTTGATTTATTATCAAATAAATTTTTGTCATGTCAAAGGATTTGGCATCCACCTCGTATTTCTAAATCATCCTACAAAATTAACTATTGCATCATTTAAAACTTCACCAATTTTTTTACCTCTGATTTTGTTATAGTATGAATAATAAATGGAGAAATTTGAGATTTTAAGAAACTAATGTATTCCTCAATAGAGTTAAGTATGACGGAAAAAACATAAAAATTTTCGTTCTTCTAATAAAGTAACAACACCATTTAGATTGCGGAGTGCAGTATTACACTAAATACATACTAGAATGTCAATAGTGATTAAAAACATTATTTTCATACGAAACAGGGCTTTTTAGAGAGGTACCAAAGGTTTGTGACGAGGAAGGGGTAAAAATAAGCCAAAATCACATGACGTCACTTATGAACATCCCTAATTTTTCAAAATGAGGAATCAAATAATTTTTGTTAAATTCAATACAATGTCCATTTCTGATTTCCTAACTGACGCCACCAGTAGTTTTAATTGCAACCATAGAGCTAATATTTGTTCCTCTGCTGTGTGATTGGTTCTGGTTTATTAAAACACAACATATTTAGTCAAATGTTAAATTAAAAAAAAAAGACTAAGCTTTATTATTACAAGTCAAAATCTTCGACATCAAATACAAGCAAGTCAGACGACATCAAATTTAATAATAATAATAAATCATCATTTGAAACACATAAATGCTTAAATCTCGCCCGCTTTATTTGGAATGCAAATTACCAGCAATTCTTTCCAAATTTTCAATCCGTTTTTCAATATCCAATATTCGTGCAATCATATCTTTTCTAATATCGGCATTTCCCACAGTTTCTTCATTGGTGAGTTTTTTCATTTTTAAAACCTCAACGAAACTTTTCTTATTATTCTCAGCAAACAAATCCACAGTGAAAATTCCATTAGAATCCGAAACCACTTCAACAGTGACCGGGACCTGTCCGTTTTCACAGTATTCCATCAACAGTTGGAC
Organism: Schmidtea mediterranea; assembly: GCA_022537955.1. Taxonomy (NCBI): domain Eukaryota; kingdom Metazoa; phylum Platyhelminthes; order Tricladida; family Dugesiidae; genus Schmidtea; species Schmidtea mediterranea. Next base: position 10,307,825 of record CM039681.1, read on the forward strand.
AACCTCAGAATTTTTCTCCGATTGAATTTCCACTGGCAATCGGCATTTTTTTGCAACCGCTGGCAAAGCGCTTATGTTGCCTTTCAATCTCACCAAATCCACCAGTTTCACCCATTCGTAATTGCCATAATCGATAAAGAACACATAAATCAACGATTTTTCCGAATTTATTTCTTTGATCGTTGCTCGAAAGTTTTCCTCCATAAACGGCGCGATAACTATTTCATTTTTCGACAGCTCTCTCGTCGATGAGAAGCTTGATAAAGGATAATTGGAGTTGATGATATCTTGAATACAATTAAGGTTTTCCGATGTATTATCATCACTGAATCGAACGTAAAACTCTTCGCTGCTTTCTACGTGACTGAGAATAACACTAATTCTTTGACCAATCAATTTTTGAATCGGTTTAATCGGTTTAGCCTTTACCACTGAAATTGCGTAGAGATTTTTCTTTTGATCAATGTCGACTATTTTTATTTTTTCAACTTCTTCACCCGGCAGTAATCGATCGCAATTCAAATCCATGACACATCTTATGATTCTCGGGGGAGTTTCTAAGCATTGGAAGTTCGTTTGAAACAGCGAATCACTCGCTGTTTCTATAGATCTATTCTCATCGACTAATCTAATGGTATAGTGAAGGGTTGTGTTGACAAATCGGGTGGATTCAACCACACAGCGATGCAAATAGCTTTCCGATTGTCGATATATTAATACATCTCCCTTGATCGGTGATCCACTTAACGGTTCCATCTTGGGATTTATTCTAAACGGGTCAATAAGTACTATTTCGAAAATATCCCGATGTTCCTTGGGATAATTAATCAGTTGGAAATCGGAAAATTCCGAATTGATTTTATACTTTTTCAAGTCACATTCATTTGGTATTTTATTAATGCGAGGATCTCGATTGTATTCGTCTTTATATAGTTTGATGACATCAATATCTGAAATTTGTAGGAAATCCAATATCACGATTTGCGGATTATATTTGAAATAAATGAGTGCAGATAAAAATCAAATTATGAAAAAAATCGAGTAAAAATCAATTAAAAATTATATAAAAGTGCTAATTATTAAATAATCGAAAAATTTATTGATTTTTTATTATTTATTGAAAATAAAATAGGAAAATAGTAATATTAAATAAATAGAGATGTTCCCGAGTAATGCGATTGCGGATTTACAAACTAATCAATTAACATTTTATCCTATTAACTCACAATCACCCCTACATTAATAGAATGAGTTATAATTTCAAACTAAATTTTATTTGCTATGATCAACGTGCAGTGAAGTCATGGCAATTCAAATCTTTGAAAATCAAAAGGTTTTGGATTGGTTTTTCAATTACAGTTCATTATTCACGATTTTTTGGATATCATATTTAGATTTTCCTGGGGTATTGCTTATGAATCATTCATTAACCTAAATGTTAAAGGTAAGGGGCGGTCAAAGCATAAAAAGAGTAGATCTCACTTTTGAGACCATTGCAATGATAACAAATTCAATCCAACATGTTTATTTCAAGGTCATATTTTTAGAGTCCAAGGTCGTTTTTAGGTCAAGATTATACTTTAAAGATCATGTCACTTCTAGACCACTAAATTTTTCAAGGTAAAGATAATATTTGTTAAGGTTAAGGTCATGTCAATTATAGAGCATTTCACTAAAAGATCACTTAATTTTTCAAGATCATCATGTTTTTACAGGACAAAGTAATCCTTTTCAAGTTCTAGGTGTCTTCCATCAGGTGTTTTATGTGTAAAGAATCCTTTTTTCGTAAAATTTTAGGACACTTATATAACTGTAAAGCCTAAAGTGCTGTCGTCACTCTACACACTGATCATAGCAGCTAAAATTGTGGTTTGTAAATATGTAGACTTGTAATTGCTATTCGGCAGAATGAAGCAATAAATCTAGCTCAACATAATAGCTTATTATTATCACAATTTATAATCGTTCTACAATTGACTTTTCTTGATATTAATAGCACGAATTTAATTAAGCCTTCCCATTCCTACTCATAACACTGGAACTCGGTAAATCGACAATTTATGGCGGGTTGACTAAATTTAAATTCATTTTGTAGGTTCGTCACTTTTCGCCTATCAATTTGGAGAATTTTGCTTCTAATTAAATGTATTTCTTGCCAGCAAATGATTAGTCAGTATGTATTTCCCAAATAGCTTTATCTATGGTCCCAAATTGTTATATTACTATATTCTTATATCTGCATCGCCGGAAAAATATTAATTTTTTATCTTGTTGCTGTTAAATTTTATATATTACAATGTGTGTAATATTGGCTGCAAATGGTTTGTTGCTTGCAGATGGATTTTATGCCGGTCACAATTTCATAATTATTATACAAAATTTATTATTACAGTCGAACCTGTTTAATTTGAACACTTTAATTTCTGAACAAAAAAAATTTCTAACTATAAAGATTTAAATATGAATTATTTTATTTCGATTTCTATATTGATCCATAAAATGGAGAATAATAAATCAAAGAAATATTCTGAATTTAAAATTGAAAAGAAGCGTGAATTGATTGAATTTAAACAGAACAATAAAAATGGCTCGCAACGATTTCTTGCATCTCGCTACAATATATCAATTGGAACTGTAAGCTATTCTTTCAGATAAGAACGAAAATGACTAAAACTTATTGACCCGATTCTTTTACAGTGGTTTTCATCAAAAAGAGAAAGAATTGATTTGCACTCCAAATTGTAGAAAAACTTAATGTAGAAGGATTCAAGACTTTAAATGGATTTTTGAAAAGTTTTAAGAAAAGACAAAATAAATTATAATATTTTATCTGGATACGCAGATTTCGTGAATGATTTGACGATAGATAGTTTTTTCGAAGAAGCACGATTGTTTATAGATTCTTACGATCATAAATAAAAATTTTAAACGAAAAGTTTTTTCATAGATTTCAGCACTGAATCTGATTTAACGGTTTTAATTAAAATTATTTTGCAAATTTTGTAAAATATATTTAGTTTCATTTGTATTTTGAATATTGAAATAAAATTTGATTTCTATAGATAAGCCACTGCAACTATTTTTCCAAACTTTTCACTTTTTTTTCATAGATAGTTAAAAAATTAGAGGAAAATTGAAATTGATTCTTGTATGTTGTTCGACTTCAGCAACAACTTTAGTGACACGTAATGTTGTAAAGTTCTTGGTATTGTAAATCTCAATATTTTGGAATTAAAAAAAGAAAAATTCTTTATCTAGACAAAAGCTTGAAAAATAAAAAAATTTATCGCCAGATACGAAATTTTTGTGATCAGCAAATATACAGGGTGACGTCATTTTCAATGGTTTTACCGAAACAACTTTTTGAAAACTTTTTATTAAAAATAATTCAAATATTGATTTAAAAATCGTACTTATTGATTTTTAGGTGAAATTTGACTGTTGTTTTATCACGCTATAGCGCGAGGATTTGAGATTTTGGGTTCCTGGCAAAGTTATTCAATAACCTAACATTTTTAAAAATAAATTGCATTGTTGGTAATTAAATAAAAAAGGAAAGTTTATATTTTAAGTCATTATTATTAATAAATAAATGGATGACCCACTGGACAAATTACCCCCAAATGGAATTTTATAAAAAAATTTAAGGTCAAGGTCATATTTTTTTAACGCCGTTGTTTTAGGTCATTTAAGGTCCTAATTCGGGGTCAACATTGCATTTTTCAAATTCAAGGCATGTCACTTCTAGACCATTTCATATTTTAAAGTCAAGGTAATATATTTTAAGGTTAAGGTCATATTTTTGTTAGGGTTGTAAAATTGTAAAATCTCGTAGTAAATATTTGTATGGTGGTAAAATTTTACATTTGTGCCGAGAGTCTGGGACACACTGATTTCATGACTAGTGTAGGTTCGCTAGACAAATTTAAGAAAAGGCATAATATTATTCAAAACGTTGTGGGGTGAATGTGCAGGCGTTAATGAACATTGACTGTAAAAAGTGGTCCAACAATATTTTACCGAAAATTTTAGCATCTTATTGTGAAAAGGACATTTTTAACGCGAATGAGACGGGCTTATTTTTTAAATGTTTGACTAATAATAAAACGTTAACCTTTAAAGACGAAAAATACTTCGATGGAAAACATTGCAAAGAAAGAATTACCGCAATAGTGGGAGCCAATATGTGTTGTACTGAACAATTGAAATCGCTGGTGATTGGAAAATCAAAAAATCCGCGATGTTTTACCAGTGACATAGAGAAAAGCTTGGAAGGCTAGCGCAATTTATGAAGAATGGCTAATAAATTTAGACAAGAAATTCAATGACGAAAAACGTAAAATTTTGCCGTTTGTGGATAATTACTAAGCAGCTTAATTCAATTCGTATTGTTTTTCTCCCGCCAAACATGACACTTATAGACCAAGGAATAATTTACAATATGAAATTGCACTATAGAAGATGAATTCTGAGAAAATCTATAATTGCCCTAGAAGACAATTAAACCGAACATATTACTTTATGGGATGCAGTTACAAACTTGAAAAAAGCGTGAGACATCGATGTTCAACAAACAAACAAAAAAGTGCTTCCGAAAAGCTGGATTTAAACAACAAGGCAAAACAAACCGCAGTGAAGAAGATAATGCTCAACTGTCAGAATTGAAGTCCACATATGACCTATATAATCAGCATAAAGTGGATAATACAGTGTATTTTAATGATTTTTTATTTGTAGATGATTTGACAGATGCCAATATTTTAAACAACATTACAAAATGCGTTGAGGAAGCTGAAGATAAAGATGTCGTATCTAGCAACGAAACAGTGCCAACTCTACCCACGAACAAAGAAATGCGTAATTATTTAAATAAGTGTGGCGAATATCTGTGTTCTAAAGACAATCTTCCAGACGAAGTGTACCACGCATTATCTACTTTGGAGAACTTTGTAGATAGAGAATGTTTTAATAAAAACAATTAAAAATTACAGACTTTCTTTTATATTCTTTTTTTTTGTTTAGAATATAAACATATGTACATATTTGGTTTGAATAAATTGTGTAAGTGTATTTAACTCGTTTTGTAGTTATGTATTTCTAAAACTCGATTTTTTTTCGATTTAAGGAAGTTCGACTGTATTTTAAAGATTAGCAAGGTGAAATACCATCAAGCCAGTCAATGCAAAAGTATAGAAAATTAATAAATTATCAAATTTGAACGAGAAAAACGAGGGAGATAGATCGACCAATGGTAAAGATCACAGTGATAATGTATTCTTTAGGGAATGCTTAGAAAGGGTCGAAAAGACAAGGAAAAGCTCAGAAACATAGAATTGCTAATTGATTAATTAAAGAAAACCCGAGTTTTGTAAACAACAATAAGAGTAAACAAGAGGAAATGGAAAAAGCCATTATGATGACAATAAGATTAATACCAAAGACGAAAAATAGATTATTAAGAGAGAAGCTATGGGTGCATCGATTAATCATTCATAGGAGACTAAAAACATGAAAGGAAACCGCAAGTTCAAGGTTGTCAACAGTTGTGGATTGAGTTGATAATCAGCTATTAATGACTATATAAGGAAAGCCAAAATCAGAAGCAGTTGACATTTTGCCTCAGGTAGGGACGAGAAAAACTTGAGAGTAGGATATTGTGAAAAAATAAATTTATTGAAGTAAGGAATCAGAGAATAATTTAAGGAATTCGTTAGTAAGAAAGTCAAAATCAAACTTTTAAAGGTAATTGTTGTGAAAAGAGCAGGAAGCCAAACGCTCTCAGCGGGACTCATTAATTGGTCATAAAGTAGATTGCTGTTCACTGTAATCCGTTTGGTGTATAATTTATGATAAATTCAAAAATACGTTGTGAGTATTGTGTCTCGTTTTATCGATTACACGGAGTCAGAAGTATCGACTATTATTGGTTAATTTCAAATTAAGTTTATAATCCCTAGAAAAATGATAATCCAGAATATATGGTTGGAAGGATTGGATTGGGATTTTGTACTTCCAAAAAAGATATGTAATCAAGTCGAAAAATAGATCAAGAAGTCGAAGAACTACGAAAAATAAGAGTTTCACGATGTCTTATAACAGAGAAAAAGCATTTGATACAAATGCATGTGTTCACGGATGCTTCGAGTATGGCTTATGGAGCAGTAATGTACCTATGAGAAAGTTTAATAGACGAAATACTGATATCAAGTATAGCATCAAAAGCGAAGGTTTCTCCATTAAGGACCAATTAGTATGCCGAGATTAAAATTGATGACAGTATGTATTGGAGTCAAGCTAGCTCTAAGAGTGTGTTCCGTAATGAGAGAAGAATTAACATCTGTTAGATTTTGGTCGAATAGTCTTGATGTGCTGTACTGGGTACACAATTATGTCAGAAACTTTAAACCCTTTGTAGCGAACCATATCAATCTGATACAAGAGAAGAATATTCCGAAGCAAATGAGTCATGTTTCGACGAAAGAAAATCCAACAGTTTCATATCTTGAAGATTATCAGCAAAGCAAATGGTGGAAAGGGCCAAACTTCTTAATGAAATCAGAGGAAAATTGGCCGAAAATGGAACTTGTAGAATCGAATGAAATCTAAGAATTAAAGAAACTGAATGAAGAGGTTGGAAAAAGAAACCAGTAATAAGAAGATAGAAAGAATTTATAAAAATCAGATAAGAAAAGTAACAGGATATCCGAAGGATGTGATCATGATGATGCGGAGTTGACACAAGTGTTAAAGGGTAAAGAATGGTTAATTTTAAATTAGTTTGGAATTTGGGTAGATTTTTTGTAAAGTGTAAAAAGTTGTTAAATGTAGTAGATATTTCTGGAAACAATGTCTTCAAAAATAAAGGATTGAGTTATTATTTTATCTCTGAAACATATGTGGATGTAAATTCAATTCTCCATTAACTGTAGGATTCACGGATGAGGAACGGCTTAATACGATTCATTTGTGGGAACTAAAGGTAAGTCTTCAAAAGATATAGAGAAATAGTTATTAGATTTTTTGTCATTTGAAATTGAATGGATTATTGATGATAAATGCAATCGAACTTTTGATTCAATTGAAAATTATTTTAAAGTTTTGGAGAATTTTACTGAAGATTATGAAGTTGATGAGGAATTTGAACTTTAAAGAATCACATCCAGAATTTATAACAATGAATAAGGTTAAAGATGTCAATGAGAATTTAGAAATCGCCAAAATTGCAGATACTGTTGAAGCTACGGAAAAGACAAAATTTATCATTAAGAAGCAGAGCGTGGATTTCATGTACGATTTTTATTTTTGTTGTAAAACATTTAAATTTAAATATGATAACAAAATGAAATTAATATTATTTATCATAATATTTACGATGATAATTATGCGGAAAAAGAAGTCTGTTGGATGAGAGGGGTGTTTTCAAAAATTAAAAAAAGGGTTTGACTGTGGCAAGGTCCTTACTGACGTTAGTGAATTTCCCAGCACTCTTTTCAAGGTCTATTATTTCAGAGAAAAGTAATAATTATTTGGATAGTGCCATTGGGGATTGAAAATACAGTGGTAAAGTGTCGTATCTGAAACTAAGTTTAATGGGTCAGTAGAGAAAAAGTCCAAGTTAGATGGAGTTGCACGATTTAAAGGTTTAATGCAAATCTTTTTGAAGACATTGTCAGGAACGACAATAGTTTTTAGAGGTTGAATCGAGTGACACAATTATAGACGTGATGACCAAAATCCAAGAAAAGAAAGAAATACCTATTGAACAGCAAATAATACTAATCAAAAATAATAAAATAAAATAATATTAATACAAGTAATAATGAAAAATAATAAAAATAATAATTATTACTAACAATAAAAAATATAATATTAATAAAAATAATAATAAAAATATATATAATAATATATAATAAAAATATATAATAATAATAATTAATAAAAAATATAATATTAATCAAAAATAATAATAAAAAAATATATAATATTAATAAAAATAATTATTATTATTAATAAAAAAATATTAATCAAAATTTATATAAAAAATAAAATATAATAAAAATAAAAAAGATAATAAAAAAATATAATAATATATAATAAAAATATATAATAATAATAATTAATAAAAAATATAATATTAATCAAAAATAATTATTATTATTAATAAAAAAATATTAATCAAAATTTATATAAAAAATAAAATATAATAAAAATAAAAAAGATAATAATAAAAAAAATATAATAATATATAATAAAAATATATAATAATAATAATTAATAAAAAATATAATATTAATCAAAAATAATAATAAAAAAATATATAATATTAATAAAAATAATTATTATTATTAATAAAAAAATATTAATCAAAATTTATATAAAAAATAAAATATAATAAAAATAAAAAAGATAATAATAAAAAAAATATAATAATATTAATAAAAATAATAATAATTATTATTAACAAAAAATATAATATTAATCAAAAAAATGGAAAACGACTCGAGGGCGTAATTATTGTTGGTGGAAATGGTTGGTGATATAACGTACAGTTTCGTAACCTACGAAAAAGAGTTTGAAGAGACAATGGATAACCGGATGAGACTAGTTGAGCTTAGTGGTAAATTAAATAAGTTGGAGGAAAGAGATTTGGCCGAAAAGGATATTGGTGAACTCGAAACGAAGAAGGAAGAAATAGATAAATAGATGCAGAAAAGAACTGAACAAAGTTTTTTTAGCGAAGGGTCAAAAACGTCGGAATGTGTAACGCCAATGGAAATGTTTAAAAAGGTCGCAGAAATTAAAGATATCAACATTTGACGGAAAGGTGCTTGAATTTGAAACATGGAAGGCGACGTTCAATACCAGTATCGACCAAGCAGGTGGAAGCTCTGAGTACAAGATGCTGCACGTGAGACAATATCTAGCAGGTGAACCTGCTAGATATACCTGCTATATCACCAGCCTACAGAGTGGCCAAAGAAAAATTAGAACTGCGCTATGGCTGAGATGAAAGGAGTTATTTGACGATGCTACGAATCTTATGCAATAATTCTGAGTGCTTCGGACAATATTCTCTAAACCATAAAAAACACATCTGACTATAGTCAGAATTGCACTTGCACATTTTTGCACTTAAAAATCAATATATGCACGATAACTTATCTGCCAGTCACGCGAAAACTCGCGATACTGGCGCTAGCCACGAGAGTGGGGGTATATATGCACAATAACTCGAACAGATTCACGGGGATCATATATTGATTTTAAAGTGCAAAAACTGTGCATATTCTGTTTGAAAATATTAAATATCTCATATTGGATATATTTTGTTAATATTGATTTTCAAAATACTCATATCACAGATTTTTAATTACTACTGTGTGAAAATCGATTACAATTGTGCAAATCACTGATTTTAAATGGTGGGATTTAATTTATTTCACGAACACTAAATATATTAAGCAATCAATTTCCAATGATTAAAACCGCAATTTATGAGAAAAAATCAATAAAAATCACCCACCATTAAGAAAAAGATTAATTCGATATTTCCCATCAATCAATTCCCCGTTAGTCACATAAATATTGACCTGAGAATTATTCCCATTGGATATTATAAGGTTATTCAATTCCTCAGACGGTTCACATTGCATATCACAAGGCAAAAACTGGAAATTATTTTCAATTGATTTTTTTTTTGAACTGCGTATTTATTTTACTTGGGATGGAATATCTGCAACCTCTCTGGGAATTTCTTTTAATTCTCTCACAATATCTCCAGAAGTTCCTTCGTCGACAAAACACACTTTATATTGATTATTACCCGACTTCTCTAGAAGTTTCGCACGATAAAATTTGTTATCGTCTGTCCATTTTGCCATATAGAAACAATTGATTTCCGGTACTCGTACGTCGGCTAAGGAATGAACATTGTCGTTTACGACATCGAGAATGTCAGTTAATTGCGGTTTAGAATCTTCAGTCAAAATCAAAGGCCTCGCTAAAATACTACTCACGTCGTTCAATTCAATTATTTCAACCCGGATTTTTGTCTGAATTTATTATTGATAAAATGAAAGTTTATTTAAATTGGAAATATCGGAGCATCCGTTAAGGACGTCCCCCATAACCAATTTTTGACGCCTTTGTCACTTTAAATACCTTTTCTTGAACTCTCCGGGACAGAAATTTAGATAACCGAATGTTGCGGCAGATTCTTGTAGGCTAATCAACCGCTCCACTATTGTCCCCTCTGTGGAGAGCCCATCACCTTTCTTAGGGGTCGTCCTTAATAGATGCTCTCAATTTCAAAAAAAATGTTTCAATTTATTAACCAAGAAATATTACTTAAAATTCCTTTTAAAAGTTAGTTCTATTTTAATCCGGAATTGTATTAAATAATTCATAATTAGACGATTATCTTTTAAAAAAAAAGATAAAACCAAACACACCAATGAGATCATAATCGACTTTTTATCTTCATTTCTTTTTAAACTATCGATCAATACTTTGGTTTATTTATAAATTAAAAAAAAATTAACTCGGTGAGCAATTAATTATGCCATTAACTTAGTTTAAAAGAAAGAAACTCAACTTACAATTTCATAAATTGTAATAAACAGAAGACAAAGTAACATTTATATCCATTTTGAATCCAGGCATTCAAATAAAAATCGGGTCCTTTTAATATAAACAATAATTTGAATGATATTTTTATTATGAAATTACAATTAATCTACATTATTAATTTGAGATTATATAAAAAAAAATCAATATTTAAATTAAAATTTTTACTAATAATATGCTTTTCTGCATTCAGCTTAGTTTCTATAATTTACTGCAAAATTATTTTTTATAAATTTTATAAACCTGTGGATATATTTTTTTGTGCGGCATTTCCCAAGTGCCATAAGCGAAACCCTGGAGGAAAACATCAAATATCCATCCGGCCAAAACTCGACTAGCACTCACGTTGGTATAAATAATATCCAAATTGGTTTTTATGATTTTTCATCAGCTTTTCTCAATTATTCCACACATTTAATTTTTTCCTGGGTTGGCATTACTGAATTATGCTCATAATCTTTTCCATAATAGCTTCCGATTTACTATTTTAACATTTGTTATCAATTAACCACAAATTATAAAAGTTGAAATGATTTATAAATCTTTTTCTTTACGACAAACTGATAATAGAAAATAATGGATCCACTTTCAATAAACCAGTAACAATAAAATATGAAGATAAATATTACATATGTTGGGGACTTTTGGCACTTTTCTCGAAGACTAAACAAAAATTTCCTTGTATGACTTTCAACCAAACATTTCAAAAATATAAACAGTTGTTAATAATATTTAAAAAATTAATTTTAATAAATATTAATTATCAATTCAATAACAGATAATTTTATTGGCTTTATTTTTACTGATATTTTTAATTAAGTTTTAATTATTACATTTAAAGGTATGTTGATGTAGCTTAATACAATACACGACTGTGTCAATCTTGGAACTCTACCACACTCATTTATCATACCTCGACCTCGACCAAAGCTCTGCATTCTAGTAACACTTTTATTCGAATTTCCGTTCATTAAACCTATTTTCGAAATAAAATATAATTAAAATAAATATTATACCTTTATCGGTAACTTGAGTAATCTTTTTAAAAGAAATTCTCAGTGGTTCTCCAAGATCAATTGACTTATCATAAAGCTCAATTGCTTTATGCGCTTCTTCGACAGAAGAATAATTTATATAGCTAATAAATTAAATGTCATAAAATATATAAAATACTAAAGATTTTACCATATTTTCGTGCTTGGATTAAATTTATCCATACAAATATTGAAATACAGTATTCTACCAATTTTTTCAAACGTATTCCTTAAAAGTCGCTACGAAAATAAAAATAAATTGTATACAATAAAACTATAATATACATCATCAACAGTAGTATTAATATTTGTAATCAAAATGCCACTTTCCATTTTAAATTTTCGGAAACTTATAAACGTTAAAACAAAAAATAAAATTAACTTAAAATTTACGACAAAATAATATTGCGCCTATATTTTTTTTGAAGTTTTTAGATAAATCATATTTGCATATTTAACATTTTAAACATCACTCACTTAAGATATTTGATAAATTTAAATGCAATAAGGTTGAGCCCTAATGTAATTAATTTCTAATGAATTATAAATTATAATGATGTCCAATAATGAATATTAAAAACTTTGTTTTAATATTCAGAATTAATAAGACACTTTGAATTAAATAAATTGTTGTATAAATTATGACTTTTGAAGAGATTGTAACTATGATGAAAACAAAGCTAAGCAAATTTATAGTCTAAACCAGTGGTTTCCAAACTACTACCCGCGGGCTAGACGTGGCCTACAAAAAAATATGAAAATTTACCTAAATCATGTAAAGATTAGCAACTACATACGTGGAGTTAATGTTTTCCAACCGATCACTACTATGCCAAGAGCAAGAATAGAAGGTTTCGTGTTCATTTTTAGTTCCCTATGAACATCAATTATTTAATTCAAACCATCTCCGAAATAGGCAACTTAACAATACTATTAATACCCAAAAGCTATATAATTAATTAAATGTAAAAAATTATAGTGAATTGTAATCTAATATGGTTAGAGGGATCCGTAGCCTTCGAAAATAGCCCATAAAGCGAGATGCCTTGAACTACTTATAACAGCAACATGAACTCCAAATCACCAGAAAATTCTGGTAGTTAATTTTCATATAAATGACTTGCATTCATTTAGAAGCGATTTATTTAAATATCCTTTTAAAAACAATAAAATATAAAGAATCCTATTAAATTGAATTTTGCCTCATGACTAAAATCAGAATGGCATTAAATAATTTCAAAAAATTCCGGATTATGTTTCAATAAGATAAAGGTAAGTTCCATTCACTGCCATATCGTTTAATGAATAAAAAATAAAGTAAACATTATAAGTCATAATTACATTAAAACAACGTAGTCACTATTAAATTTCTTGATGCATAAAATTTATAATTAGAAATTGAGTTTTTCTTCTTTTCCAAAAATTCAAATTTTGACAAATAGAATTATGATTTTGCTTGTTATGTGCTGGCTTTTATAGTTCGATTTTTTACGTTTCAATTTTGATGGATTAAAAAAAATTCAATATTTTATTAAAATTATAGTTCTTATTAATTTTCTATTTCTTTTTAATTGTTTTCATTTTTTAATTCCACAGAACAATATTTTTCGAGGAAAAATGATACTATATTGTTTTTCATTTACCAAACTCGTATAAAATCACACCCTGCAACAAACTACCTTACTTTCGAATAATACAGCACATCAGAACATTCTGTTTGCATGGACTGGAAAATCTGGAAATTGCCTGTGAGTAAGCTCACGAGATCAAATAATATTTACAATCTTCACGATTGCATCAATCAAAGGTTTCATATTCAATGGAGATTTACATAGGACATTTTGATACATAATGCAATGTAAAAAGACAGTATTATTCCCAGGATAGCTTTGTTTAAAGAGATCAATGAATCCAAAAACGGGAAATTTAAAGACTAAATTGTTAGCAATTATGACAGAAAACCTAGAAAATGAATGGTATAATAATTCGACCGAAATTCAAAATATTATACAAAGCGTAAATTTGAAAGACAAAACCAAATTCAAAATAAAAGATAGGGTTATTCAAACCAAAGATAATAGATTTTGTTACAAAATAAAGCTGTGTCATGCGCCACCAATGATCGTAGAGAAATACGCATCAAACAACTTTAAAGTTAGAAATATGAGACAAACAATACAAGATATAATTCAAAGTTGAGAAAATTGTCAGAAGCGTAAATTTACAACAATTCCAACAATATAAATAAATTGTAAAACTACGGAACCCAGATTTTTTGAAATAATACATATTGATTTTCGTGGCCCATTACAACAAACACTATATAGGATGAAAAATATTATCGGAATCATCGACCAGCATAATAAATATGTATCCTTTCATGCCGTTAAATCGCAAAGCAAATATACCGTAGTTAAAATTTTTAAAAAAATAATGGATATTAAAATATGGTGCTCCAGAGGCTATAAACTGTGATAGAGGGAAATAATTTGAAAGTAAAGGTATGGTAAATGTAATGAAAGCTTATAATGTTAAAGTAATATATTGAAGTCCTCACCATCATTCTGCTAACGGACAAACAATTTAGGACAATCAGAGACGCAATTCATATTTCATTAAAGGATAAAAACTATAAAAACTGATTTATGTTGTCTAATCTTAATTCTTTTTGTTATATTTTTTATTGTGGTCTTTGTGGTTGTCTTCATTGCTACATTTGGTTCTAATATTGCATGCAAATGATCCAAATAAATATATAAAATGATTTCTCCAAGTCACCAATCTCATATTGAGCCTAGGGTATAAAGCAGACAAAAATTAAAACTAGTTCTGGCCACACATAGGCTCAAAGGACCATTTATCTCTCCAGAGAAGATATTTTAATAATAAATTATGATTTTTGAAAGAGATCTTTACATGAAGCTAATTCGATTTGCCTTTTCAGACTCACTTCTAACTTCAATATTACTTAGCATTACTGGAAAATGGAATTCTTTCATCCCATTTCCGGTCACATTCAGGTTCCAAATTTCCTCACAATTAAACATTCTCGACAAAACCACTCTTAATCACGTCACTGAGTCATCTCCTATTTAAATAGCTAAAAGTTTAGAATGCCAAAAGCTTACTGTTTATCTAAGGAGATGGAAATAATATGTTAAGAGAAAAGTAAGCAGGTATCAAAGCTAAATAAAGAGAAGTTCAGGAATAATCTATGATTCAATTGTCGATTTCAGAAGACTGGATGCAGGATTTTATTTCAGATTTAATATTTTGAGCTCACTCTTGTGTTACTTGAGACCAAGATAAAAGTCAGAGATTAATGAGTATATTTTTGCGACATATTACGGAACGTGAACAGACATCATGGAATTGCAATGTTAAAGCTGGAGATAATTTTAGTATCTCAACAATAATCAACCGCTAGTGAGGAATTATCCCACTCTGACGAATCACCTACCCTTATAGCACTGATTATTTCGCAAAATACTAAATCTAGAGAAATCAATACAACCTGATAGTGTCTCAACCAAATCTCTCATACAAACTAGGCTGACACTCAAAATATTTCAACCAGACAGTCCAATATCTGATATCTCCAAAATGAACCAAATCAAAAACTAAAAAATGAATTATGTATTAACAGATTTAAGAAATGATCACAATCAATACGATTCTACTTAAAATGAGAAAACTTAGCAAAAAAATTCATTAAATATTTTTCTAATTTTATTTTTAAAAGTTGGACTTTAAATTTCCATTTGCGATTCCTTAATAGATTGGGCTGAATTTTGTCGCTCTCAGGATGTTGCTATTCATATGACGAATCAAAGGGACTGCAAAATATAGATATATTCAATAAAATAATGAAAATCGACAAATATATCGATTCCATTATCAAATCACACTAAATCTCCATTTAAGGAAGAATAACAGAAAACAATATCATCATCATAAACGATTATATGCTCTTAACAACTGCTTTTAAAATAAATGCGTTTTAAATAACTTACACCAAACTACACTGAGATAAATTCTCTATAATATAAGTTGATATGAAAATCAACTTAGTGAATATTAAAAAAAATCAATCGAATTTTATCAATTTTTAGATGGCTGCTAAGTCATTTCTTAAATTGATTTTAAAGACCTGAATTATTCAAGATCTTAAATATTACTTTTTTCCCTCAATAATATATATATATATATATATATATTTAATTAATTTTTATGAATATTCAGGAAATGATTTATTTTATTTTCAAAATTTATTCAAAATAAACTGAATTAAATTTATTTTGAAGTAATAAAAAACAAATAAATTTGTATTTTTCTAACATTTTGGGAAAAATCTCCTAATATGTACAAAGTAGTTCATCCTATAATCTCTTTTCATTAGGTCACTATCAAGTGTTTCTTCTAGACATGGAACTGAACTCACCTGTCCTTGACATGGTTTTCAAAATATTGAATTTGATTGATTTGATTTAATAAGTTCATTATAACTTATAAATTTTATAAAAAACCATTTTGCAAAATGGAAGGGTTTTGACAGAAATATTTAAATATTAAATTAATTTTAACTTGAAAACCCCAAGTAGAATTAAGGTATTATAATAATGTATCTCAACACATCTTTAAAACATGTTGAAAGTTTGCATGCATTTTTTCGTTATGGTTTTGTGTGCAGTATTTAATTTTTTTACACTTTTTTAATTTTTGTAGCGAAGAGCAAGGTTTCTCAAACTTTCTGGCACCTCGGAACCCTATAAATTTTTTTTCGTTTTCGCGGAATCCTTTCGGAAATTTTTATAGTCAGATGAGCATTATCCATTTATATTATAATCCTTCTTTTTGGCATATTTGTTGATCAAAAAGATTGAATTTATTTTAATAAATTTAAAAAGAAAAAATTTCATATTAATGAACTTTCATAGTAATTTATTTGAAAAAACTGCCACAATAAAAATAAAAATAAAGTTTTACAATAAATTGTTTTTATTTAAGTAAAACTAGCAAGGAAATATTTTACTAAAATTAAATATATATAAGTATTTAATAAAAACATTTAATCCAAAAAACATTTAATTCAAAAATAAAGCATTAATTTATGTATCAATCAGAAGAATGAGCTTGCATTGAATTCATAAATCTTCAATATTTGGTGGAAGATTTCTTAACGATAATTTTACAATCGATGCCAAGTTTAATCTATTCCGTTGTTTGGTCTTGGTTAAAGTGACTGTTGAAAATTCACTCTCATAAATAAGTGGAAGGAAATGGGAGAATAATTTGAATTGCTTTGTCACTTAAAACCTTGTACTCGACATTAATTTGGATCCAAAACTTAGCATGTGATGAATTTTCTTTTACATTTTTTAATGTCACGCCTGATGAGAGATCAGCTAATAAATCTTCTTCAACTATAAATAGGACATTTCTTGTATTTGTGAAATTTAATAAATCTAAAACCCAAAATGTATCTATTCTCGGGTCTTAGTTCTCAATTTGATAAAGTTTTTAAATAATTAATTATAATTATAAATAATTTATTGGAATTGTAATATTGATTTATATTTTTAACTTCAATCATTTGATCCGTTAAGCAGCTAAACATATCGAAGTGGTACCTTTCAACTCTTTGAATCTATATATTTTTCTTTTGTCCTTCCATTTTATTATAACTATCAATCATTGTTTTGTATGTTCCTTGTAGGGATAAATTCAGTTCGTTCAACAGTTGAAAAATATCGGCAAGATAACATAATTTCATGCTCCACTCCACGTCCTTGAAGGACTGAACAAGATAACTATTTTTACTTGATAGTAAGGTAGTTATTTCCTCTCTCAGTTCATATGTTCTTTTAAATATCCGATCCCTAGATAACCAGCGAACTCCCGCGTACAAAAATCCAATTTCCTCGTACCTTTCAAGTAATCATGAATGCAGTGCGCTTGATTTTATATAATTTACCGTTTTAACAGCTGTCGTTAATACCTGATTTAAATCCGCACTAATATTTATACTCGCCAGCATATAATATAAATATATTTAAAGTAGGTCATGAAAAGTTTACAAATATTTTTTCTACATTTTTAAACCGAAATTTAATAATTCGCTGAATTTTTTTAGTTAAAACATTTGATTCCATCTAAAGATTTATTTAATAAACATGAAAATGATAACTCATTTAAATATTAGTGTTTATATCACAATAACTAACACATTGTATTATGTTACGCAATATACACTAAACTGATTAACATTTGGTCTTTGATCTTTAATGTAATATCATTACTTTTCTAATGTTTAAAACACTTGGGTTCTGTGGAACACAGTTTGAGAAACACTGGTGTAGTGTATCTCACTCTATTTCCAGAGATTAATATCAAACTGAATTGGTATGTATGTACATTATACAGAATCTATCGCAGTGCAATTTGGTGAATTAATGAGTTAGAAAATTATTTGCAAACTTCACACACACACAAACGATATTGGTTGCAATGCGATTTACCAAAAGTGATTCAATGCAAAATACGTGGTAGTATTTTTGTTTAGGAATTGGATTTTTTTTCTAAACAAACATGCCAGGTAACTCATTGTATAATTCTTTATGACCCAAAGAAAGTTATTCTCTAAAGACTGCCAAGCAGGATTTTATGTAAGAAAGCGTACCTCAAAAACCTGTTTACAATATGTATATAAGAAGCGTGACAAAACAAAACACAGAAAACGTGATAAAATTTACACAAGAATAAGATGTGCTAAAAAGGTGATCAAGGTGAAGTCGAAACCTAAAGTGTAAAAAAGATATTAAAGAATCATGTTGAATGAAAATCTAAATATAAGGGACTGTAAATATGCCTAAGAATAAACGATTTTTTTGTATCTTTGTCAAGCAACGGGATATCAGAACTTCATATTGTTCCCATAGAATGACTCTGAATAAATGACTTTAGGACTGATACCGTTCAAATGAACAATATTTGTTTTAGTCTAATGAAGCCAGTAATCACCAAGTTACTTAATCCTACATACTCGACGAGTTTGTTGTTATATATGCGTCCTTTATTTCTTTACTAAACTAGAGAAACGTGAGTGTAAACAAAGAGAGTTATGACTCTAAAGAACCATGTTTATATTAAGAGCTTCTTAAACTTAAGAGACAATATATAATTCAGTAATAAATTCGTTTGGGATATTCAAATAATAGAAGGAATAGTATTTCAGAATTCTGAAATATGCTTACAGAACCAGTAAAGATCTGGAATCTAAACAAGAATTAAATGCCTTACATTAAGATTGGACAATTAATGAATATGAAGAAACTAGCTATTATAAAAGGAATTAAAAATTTAGGATTTCCTTTGAAAAAGATACGACTGAAGCAAGCAAGAAAGGGTAAGAGAGAAATCATTTAAATAACAATGCAAACGATTAGGAATATCGATATCAACTTCTATAGTGTAACAATATGGAAGTGTTTCAATTCACATCTTATTTCTTTGATTAAATACCGATGCATTCAATTAAACCACCAAAGCATTCCGAACCGATGTTAAATAGTACGTGGAATCACTTAGAAGTAAATGAGTGAATTCGATGATTTTATTTAATTTCTTTGGTATTTTAGCAACTCGTCCATCTGATCCAGTAACTTATTATGGTGGATTTCTTTCCCGCTACAACTTATGATATTTCATTAGACATAATTGAATTGAATTTTGATTTCTGCATAGATAAGTTGATTTATAAATATCTTTATAGCAACAATAAAGATTAAATTTTATGTTTGAGAATCAATAGAAAATATTTTTAAATTTACCCGTATGAAGAACACATTCATCCCATCCAGGATTTCTCCAAGCTTCGTTTCTCATTTTCTTTCGATGTTCCAGATCTTTGTAAGCTAAAAATGCAACATAAAAAAATAAGTTTTTTAGATTTTTTTCGGGAGAATTGGAACTTTAATCTTTAAATAACAACACAACCCCCAACAGAAATT
Organism: Schmidtea mediterranea; assembly: GCA_022537955.1. Lineage (NCBI taxonomy): Eukaryota > Metazoa > Platyhelminthes > Tricladida > Dugesiidae > Schmidtea > Schmidtea mediterranea. The sequence goes on from CM039681.1 coordinate 10,327,494, forward strand.
TGACAGCTCAGTTCTATTCAAAAATTTTTACAGATTCACATTTTAAGAGAAGTGTTTCCCAACAATTTACGCCAAAAATTTCCATAGCTCTTATTTTTTATGAACCTTTAAGATTTTTTCTATCACAAAGAGTCACTGAATTGGTAAAAAAGAGGACTAAGCGCAACATTAGTTGATCTTGATGTAATTGGTAATAATACGGAATAGGTAATATTTACATTTCATTAAATTTACATTTTTCTATTTTCATTAATTTCTCATTTCTATAAAATAGTATTATCCTTATTCAATAATCATAAATTATTATATCAATATGGATTTAATTTTTTATGGATTTATGTTTATATGATATATTTATGAATTTATATTTTTGTCATAATTGTTTTCATATTTTCATATTTTTCATATTTTAAGAGTTTAAGTTGATTTAGGAAATTTCTAAAATATTTGCTAACATTACCCCACATATGATGAACCATGTGGATATCCCCGACATGAGTAAACAAGCCAGCAATCGGTTCAGAATGCTGTTTACGAACTCTAATTCCTCGTGCCCTAATAAAAATATTAAATAGCAGACACTCGGAACATGTCACAGGAAATTAATTACCAATGATTACCCCATTCGATCATTGTACCCGGCTAAAAGGAGAAATTATTTCAAGTTTACTTCGAGTCTCATTTATCTACCTTAAGAGTGTAAGAGCGTAATTCAAATATCGAATCATCTGATTGTCTGGGTTGAATTTCCGGCCAATAACTGAATGGGAATAGAATCTGATTCTTACGGAAATAAAGCATTTCATTTCTTCGTTTACGAAATTCTTCAAAATCCTAAAAGTGTAGCCGGAAAATTTACAAGTTGAAATACAATTTTTGAAAACAGATCGGTATTTCATAAAGCCATAAAAATTATATGATCCGTTTATTTAAAAGGCAGTAAAAAGAGATATGATTTACTTTTGAGTGTGAAACTAACATATTCATAGAAAACAAATCAAAATTTTTTATACACCATATATTATAAATTATCATCAGAAATGACACATGGTAAGTTAAAAGTTATATTTTTCATTAAAATTATATTTTTTAAAATTTTTTAACGTTAAAAATATTTTTATTAATTTTAAAAATTCTTATTTATTATTTCAGGTTATTTATGCTTATTTTCTAAAAACGTAATATTTATTGAATTTTCATTTAAATATAGATTTTTAAGTTTCTTATCATGTTTTCATTCACAAATAATTTCGAGAAATTTTTATGTTATTGCAGTAATTTTCTCCCAATTCCATGACTTCGATTAATCTTTTTTAATAAATTGCTGCACGCTAAAAAATATTTAACTTTAAAATTATTATTTCGCCTAAAAATTATGCTTGTCAATGCTTTTCTTCGATGTTTTCGATATATTCCGGTAATCTATTATCATTCTCCAAATTACTAAAAAAACGTTTCAAACAAATTATAATTAAAATCCTCTTCTCGTACTCATTGAAAGGTGTAATGTGATAAAGGACTTGAAATATGCTTCACTTGATTTTTTTATATTTAAAAAATGTCTATGTGTATTTTTTATTATTTTATGTGGTTAAAATTTATTTTTGTCATCAAAATATTTTTTTCTGCTCTTCTGTGATAATTTCAATTAATTTACTCTGATGCTTATAATTTGTATCTTAATTTGTGGGATATTAAAACTGACTGTTAAGCGTACATATTGTTGGAATATTAAATATTCGTCGATGAATAGATCTCTCAATCCGACTCCTCGTGTTCAATAATCAATAAGACAAAATCCCAACAAAGAAATCTTTATTCACAAATATTCACCACAAGATACAATTCTTGGGGTTATAATAAAACATGAATAAAAATAATAAAATTTGAAAATTATCAAAATCAATTAAAATTAATTAAAATTTTGAAAAAGTAAAAGTCAATATTTTTCGGGGGGAAAAGTGGTAACCGGTGGCAAATTTGATTTTGAAGACGAATAAAATAATTAATTTAAATATTTACTGACGAACCCATTAATCAAAGGCGGCTGAGCTGAACGTCAGCATAATGGGTTTCCCGGGATTAGTAAAACGGACAATAAATTGTCCGAACGGAAAAAATTGTTTTACTAGCACTAATCCAAATTAATGGGAACCCAAAAATTATAAAAGGAACTGACAACAAAATAAGTTGCCAGTTGGTCGAAGAGAAAATCTAACGAGTTGGAGAAACGAGTTAAAAGCAGTAAACAGATAAAGTTAATCAGATTGCAGTGGCTTATTTCGTGATACCCTTAGGGTGTTTACGAGAAGTAAGCAATTGTATCTTGCGGTGAATATTTATGAATAAATTTTTTTTGTTGGGATTTTGTCTTACTGATTATTGAACACTTGGAGTCGGATCGAGAGACCTATTCATCGACGAATATTTAATATCCCAACACAATTATTTGCTTTTTTGCAAACACCTTAAGGATATCACGTAAAAAGTCACTACAATCTGATTTACTTCGTTATCTGTTTATTACTTTCAACTCGTTTCTCAAACTCGTTAGATTTTCCTCTTCGACTAACTGCAACTTATTTTGTTGTCAGTTCCTTTTATAATTTTGGGTTGCCATTATTTGGATTAGTGCTAGGGAAACAATTTTTCCCGGTCGGAAAATTTATTGCCCAGTTTGTTAATTCTGGAAAACCCATTAAGCTGACGTTCAGCTCGGCGACGCTTGATTAATGGGTTCGTCGACAAATAATTTAATTAATTTGATGTGGGCTCCCAATTCCTCAATATACCTTAATCTAATAGTATTTTATTCGTCTTGTTGGGGTATTACAAAAAAGGCACAGTAAAATCAATAAAACACCAAAATGATAAAAGTGCAACATTAATTAAAAAATTTCAAAAGTAGTATTGATCGGGGGAAATTGGTATGGTTGAACGCCAAATTAAGAGACGAATCCAGAAATAATAATAAAAATTTAGTGAGGGGTCCCTAGAAATAATATAAGACAAAAAAAGAAATTAATTAAAAAAAATTAATTACTAATGGGAAGCCCAAGGCAATGGGAAGTCCAAGAGATGAGGAAAACCCGACGTGTAGACGGAATAATATAAAACGGTAAATTGGCCTAAACAATATTAAATAGGCGCCACTGATCTATGGAGAGGTAATTATTTCCTAATTGGTAATTTAGTAATGGAGCAAACGTAGTTGACAAATGTCGGCTAAGGTGGTCTGTGGGAAGTAATTATTTTTAATAATTTAGTATGGCAGCAAATGTTGTTGACAATCGTATGAAAACATTCTGAGCAGGAGTATAAAAGGAAAATGGAAAATGAAGCAAACGAGTAGTCTAGCCAGGTCAGTAGAAGAATCTAAACCCAAGTAAAGTCAAAGTTATCAATCAGAAAGGGTGATTATCCATTGGATAACCTACCTTAAGATAATCAAATTTATTCGGTGGATGAAGGGTGCAAATAAATCCGTGAAATTGTGATTACAAAACATTGAAATAAATCGGATTGAGTTGTAACTGTGATAAAGTGCAAATACAATTATTTTGTGTTGGATTTGCTTATTTGATTTGAAAAGGACACGAGGAGTCAGAGGGAACCGACTTTCAATAATAATAACCCAACAGTCTTCAAAATCAAATTTACAAGATGTTACCACTTTTTCCCCTTTCGAAAAATATTGATTTTTACTTTTTTCAAAACTTTATTATTTTTATTCATGTTTTATTATAACCTCAACAATATTGCACATTAAAACGTCTTTCTGCATTTTGTTGATTGTTAATATGAATAATTTGTAAGTGTTTTATTAATTTAAATAAATACTGTTTTCTTTATTGATATTTTAATTTACTGCAATAATGTTTTATTAATTAATTAATTTATCAATAAAAAATTTGAAATAAGAATTTTATGATAAATAAATGCTTTTAAATTTTATAGGTAGATTTATATAATAATAACAATGTGAGATAAGAATTGTGAACTAATTTTTGAACAAGTTCCTTTGTACTCGTCTTTATTCGATTGCTTAATTGTTAGTCAAAGAAGAAATGAAGAAGAACAACAACATAAAGGAGAACCATTTTTTACTGACAGAACTAAATTTTTAGGGTTATAATTAAAATTGAGTAGAAACTAAATTGACATATAAAAACGCGATTAGAGAATATATTGACATCAAGCAGAAATATGGATAAATTTTATAATTAGACGTAAAAAGCGCGCAAATGTGAAATTACGAAGAATCAATAAATTATTAATTACTGGAATTAAAATCTGAAAAGAAATTTCAAAATAAGAACGGATTTTTGAGTATGTTTTTGAGCAATAAAGAATTCAAAGGGTCACACAGTAGGAACGGATTTATCAGAAAGAGTTTAAGAGAACCAGAAAATGATTAGAAAAGTTTAGTTAATTAATTGATTAAGTAACTAGAAAAGTCAACAAAGCAAATTTCAAACATGAAAATATAATTTATGTTACTCAACCCAGAGCAAATAATTAATTACTTTTTGTAGAAGAGAAATTATGTGGGATTTTGACAAAATGACATTTTTATGTGTAAATATTGGATTAAAAGTGCAAATATTGATTTTTTAATGCAACATAAAAGTACCCGATTTTTATCCAGACATCATACAGAAAAAAAGATATTTTCTTTGACGACAAACAAGAATATTTACAAAAATAAAGGAAAACATTTCTTTTCCATAGAGTTTTTGTGTCTTTAATGGATATTTTTAGGAACCATGGAAACGCAACATAATTATTCAAGAAATCCTTCATGAAAAAGTTGCATATTGAATCAACTAAAAAGAATCTGAAATAAAATCATCGAAAAGTTTCCTCGCTCTACCTGGAAATAAGAAAAAGCGAAATCAATCGATAAATCTCTAAAATTCGGCTATGTCCATATTTATTTATGACAGCTCCTCGAAAATTCAAGATATTTTGACGAGACTTCAAACTTTCCGAAGTAGTTTTAGGCAGCGAGTTCGAATATCGGTTCAAATGTTTAATATTATAGCGCGAAATATAAATTTGTTTAAAAATAAAAAAATTTTTTTTCACATTTTTCGACTCGTAATATTGATTTTATAAAAAGTTAGAAATTATATAATAATTGCTTTCAAATTATTTTCATGTCAAAATA